>SJYX01011472.1:12763-38483 GCA_006410675.1 Oreotragus oreotragus
TGTCTTCGTTTTTTTCTTCGCTTGCAAGAGAGGTCTGGGGAAACTGTATTCAAGTGCTCTTTAATTTCCTCTTGTGGGGAAGAGGAGGAGGAAGGCAGTTCTTAGGAAATAAAAGAACGATATATACAGAGGCAATGTAAGGCAAGTAAATTGCATTATATAAGTTTAGATCATCCAAGTTGGATGAGATTCTAATAAAGACACCTTTTTTTTTTTCTTGCTGAAAATTCATGTTAGTACCAGGGAAGGCTCAGGAGACCTTATCTTTGCATTGCTAAGTAACTCCTCAGTATTGGTACCATACAGTTTCATCTGGATTGCAGAATGAGGTGTAGATTCTTTTTTGAGTACCACCCAGTTGATAGATTATTGTTCTTTTTAGAAATGTAGAAATATTTTTTTTTAATATACAAAAAAAAAAGTTTGTCTAGGATGCATTTTAAAGAGACTGCCTAGAGTGTGCATGTAAAGTAGATTTCAGTACAGCATATACACAACGCAGTGTACAGTCATACATATATAGCTGGATGAGGCCTCACAAAAGCACACACATCCTTGTAACCAGCACCTCAGTCAAAAGACAGAACATTTCAGCATCCCAGAAGCAGCCTTCACATCCTAATCAGGTGAAGGCAACCACTGTCATGGCTTCTAGTCAGCTAGATTGGTTTTGCCTGGTTTTGAACTTGATGGAAATGGGATTTCATTCTTTGTGTCCTGGTGTCTAGCTTCTTTCACTCAGTGTTGCTTGTGAGAGTCATCATGTTGATGCATGTTGCAATTGTGTGTTCATTTCATCTCACCCAAATACTCCACCGTGTGAATTCACACAGTTTGCCTATTCTGTTGCTGATGGGCATTTGTATAATTTCCACGTTGGGGCTCTGATGAGTAGTGCTGTTATGCACATTCTTAAGTTTTTCTTTTGATAAACATGTGCACATTTCTGCTAGGTATATACCAGGATAGGAACCGCTAGGACATGGGATTTGCAGATAATTTAGAAGCTATCGTCAGTTTTCCAGGCTATGTGTTTTAATGAGAGAAAGGTCAGTTTTATCTTTAGATCAGGGTATTCAGTTGCCCTGCGCTGCATCTTCTTGTTCTTTTAATTATGGAAATAAATATGACTGACAAAAAGGAGTTGGTGAACTATTATCTTTAAAATAACTTGTTTTAAAAAAAAGACTCCTCACCCATTTTAATGATCTGTTCATTATACAATAAAGTGTATTTTTATTTCTAGTATTTGGCAAGAATGAGAAAGAATAGTGGGCAAGAACAAGCCTTTACTTCCAGGGATTTGTGCCTTGAGGAGATTGACTTCCAACCTCCTCCAGCTTGTGTTCGAATTGAGTTCAAATGTCTGGAATTCCCTTGGTCCTCCAGGGATCTGGAATAAGGGAAAGTGACAACTTGGAAATAGAATGTGGAATGCCCACTCCACCCATCTCTACCCTAACTCTGTTACTGAGAGTAAATCCTCAGAGAGGATGAACAGTCTGACCTTTTGGGATTGCTTCTTCATGTCATGCTTTAAGAAAACTTTTTTCCACTTTCACTTTTCAAATTCTCTAACAACCAAGAAATTCTTGCAGTCACCAAATGTCAGCTGGGTATACTGTTTGGAATTCCTGGCTCTCAAATTAGAAATAAAATCCCCAGAAAACTCTATATTCTATCCCTTTCACAATTTTAGGTAGCAACAGAAAGTAATATTGGGACTCGTGTGTGTGTGTGCTCACTTGTGTGTGACTCTCTCTGAACTGTAGCCTGCAAGGGTCTTCTGTCCACGGGATTTTCCAGGCAAGAGTACTGGAAGAGGTTGCCATTTCCTTCTCCAGGGGATCTTTCCAACCCAGGGATTGAACCCATATATAATTACTCCTGATGCCGGTTTTATATATAAAATGTTACACATATATAAAGTGTTACATATATACCAAATGTTACACCAGCACATTATATATCTTGCTTAAAATGAAATGGATAGAAAAAAAAAATCCTCATTTTTTTTCCTGCATGCAGATTATCCTTAAGAAAAAGATAGTGTGAATAAATTTATTAGCTGTGTTAGAAAAAATGCCTGTTTTTAATTTAACCTAGGTTTAGACTTCAGTACTTGAATTTTTTTTTTTTAACCTGTGATACATTGAAGTTTTGAGCTTTAGTTTTTAATCTGTAAAATTGGTTTCAGATCGCTGCCTACCACATAGGGTTATTGTGGAGATGAAATGAGATCATTTATGTGAAATTGTAAACTATGAAAGTACTAAGCCTAATAAGCCTTTGAAAGCTGGGCTTTGCAGGCCTTGCATTTTAGGAAAGATTATTACTGTCCATTAACCTAGAGCATAATGGAAATTCACTCTATGTCTTGAAATCCTGTGCTTATTACTTTTAACCTTGCACCAGACAGGGCTGGCTGATGTGTTTAGTTGTGTTACTTGTCTAGTTTCTTCTGACTTTTCACTAACACCCCACACCCCTGTGGGGAAAGGAGAGGGGCAAAAAAGTGTTTGCTTGGTGATATCTCCAAGCTATTATTCTAGCAGGTCACTTTTCACTTCTTGGGGTGGTTGGAGGGTTATGTAAAGCAAGTAGTTTGCAGGGTCACTACTCCTTATGTCTATAACTTCTTTCTTTGAAAATTTTCTTTTACCCACCATATTTATTAGGTGTCAAAAGTAGAGAAATGCTTACAAGCCATATAAAGCTCTACATAAACTATTGGCTGTCATTATTAATAATTATTGAGATAATGAATGTGTAAAACAGGGACTGAACACAGCCTGGCAAACACTTCCAGGCTTATATTCCTGGAACTCACTTCTTTTAACAACAAAGAGGGAAGGATCGAGCTTCCTCACTAGTGTGGCCATTGGTGGATGTTGGCTTGAGCAAAGTGGATCCGATTTGCTTCCCAGGACGCGGGTTGCTCCATCATTTGTTCCTCTTGCAGGAACATCTTCCAGGACAGGACAGATAATGTATCCCCTAAAATTTCACTGCCAGAAATGAGATAAGAAATTGACCACACTCTTTCAGATCTAGAGACACTACATGAATTATGTTAATTCATGTTATATTATTCACTTTAATAAAAGTGCACTCTTGGTACCAAGCAGGATGTAAAAGTCAAATTACACACAAACTGTATATGGTCTGAGAGTTAGGTGACAGTGACATTGACCCAGTCTCTAAAAGCATTGTTGTCTAGCTAACTAAGGTATTCTCCAGAAAACTGGGCCTGGAGGTCTGCAGATTCATAATCCCTTCTCCAAAACAAGATCTGTTTTAGAATTCAGGATCCTGATGTACCATGATGTCAAACACCCTGAGTGAGATCTAAAGCAGAACCCTATAATCAGATGCATTAATACATCTGCATCATAAAGAATAAATCCCCATGCTAAGTGGTTTAATAAAAACTATAAATACAAGTTAGGATTTACTGCCAATAAGTTCAGATCATGTCATATTTTGTTAGCAAATGTGTTATGCACACCTTTTGAGTTTCAGGGACTTTTGAATTTTGGAATTACACATAAGGAATTGTTGATCTGCATTATGTTTGGGTGTTAGCTCCTAATAGGGGTTCCTTTCATATGTGTTAAGATACCATGTAACAAGTAAGGTGCTCATGAGACACTAGGGTGAATAGCACCATTTTTTTGCGGGGCGGGGGGATGGGGGAGCCTGGGTTTAAATTCCAGCCATAAAGGGTGACTTTGGGAAGGTTATTTAATTTCCCAGAGTCTTCGTTTTTTTTAATCTTTGGAGCTGCAGGAATTATTATATAAGATATGTACATGAGGTACAATGTACATTGCATTAGGCACTCTATAAAATATGTGTTCATGTCCTCATTTACTATAAGGAGATAATAATGGTGCTTGTCACAGAGGTGTTTTATGAGTCCTAAATAGATATAATCCACTTTCCTATCAGCAGAGTCATTTTTAGGGAAAAAAAGACAATAAATATGAATGAATGAATGGCACATTGAAAATTATGATATTCATAATTAGAATTTTCCAGACTGTAATTCCATCCCATTCTGTCTCAATCCTTCCAAACTGCTTCCCTCCCCCCAGCAGCAACCCCTATTCCACTCCTCCCCAAGCCCTAGCACCTTAATCTTCCTTCATTTGCACAGTGCTTGATGAACTTGGCACTTGTCTTCCTCACCACAACCATGCAGGTGTGTGAGGCTGTCTGGGGAGCTGTCCCAGACACTGACAAACCCTTGGCAGTGGGATAGAAAGGCAAAAGGGAAATTTTGGCTGACATCTCCAAATATGACTGCTTGCTCATCTGGAGAGTTCCAGAGGTATCTTTAAAGTTTTAGGATAAATGATGAGACTGCTGTACTTTTTTATTCCCCCCAGCCCCTAACGGATACATCTCTTGGGTTCTCTCTCTCTCTCTTTTTCTTTTTCAGTTGGTTATAGTTCAGTCACTTGTGATTGGTCAGTAAATGTGGGATTCGGTAGAGTTGTAAGTCTGCAAGATATAAATGCCAGTAGTGGCTGCAGGAGTGGGTATCAGCTAGGCGAGACCAGGGGAAGAATGTGTGTGCTTGTGTGCCACAGCTTGGACTGATGTCTTGGCATGGTTGTCGTATTTCCTGGCCTGTAAGGACTGTATCCTCTCTTAAGGCCACACATAATTGGCAAGCCCTATTATACTACTTTTTCAAAGGGGTGCTTGGGTAATGAAGGTGATAGATAATGTTGGGTAGGTACCAGTGGGACAGAGACATGAGAGAATATGGAAAAAATCCTTTTTAAAGAGCTTTATTACATTAGATTGTAGTGTCTGTAAACAATTACTGCATTCAGGGAGTTGCAGGGCTTAAATGAGAAACACAGCTTTGTCAGATTATACCAGTCGGATAAAATGGCATGGGCTCCGGAAATCTATAATTAAATGTATTTTTGAAAATGAAAAATGTAGCATAACATCTGGTTTATTTCACTACAGAAGTGCCTGGGTATTGCTTCCATCAGTGTGATTGACTCTGGCTGATATTTGGATTTCTCTGTGTAAAGTAACTATTTTAATTAAATTTTTTCTGCTTGATTCTCTTGGTGCTGTAAACAGATCATTCACACACACACATTCATATAGAAAATGGTTGCCTTATTTAGAAAATCTAATGTTTGTTCATTTTCTTTTCCTTGCAGCGGATATTCAACTCCTTTGTTTACACTGAGAAAATTTCAAATGGAGAAAGTGAAGTGCAGCAGGTAAGAGGGGATGGCACACTTGACATTCTCTGCCTCTGGATTGCTTTTGGCTTCATGACTCTTTCCAGTCTCCATGTGAGGTTGTCTCTTGCTCTTTATGTATGATTTCATACACATCTTAGGCAAATGGTGACAACCTCCCACTTAGGTTCTTATAAGCAGTTGGAATAATGGTTATAGGATGGTTTTCTGCTATTCATGCAATACATTGAAAATACTGTTTAGCTCCTTGTCATTTTTTTGGAAATTCCAAAACTCAGATTTTAAAATATTAGAAATGATTTCATCTGCTCTAGGAAAAAGTGCTCAGGCTTTGGAATCAGACAAACCCCAGGTCAAATTCTGGTTTTTCTACCTATTTCATGACTCTCAGGAAGAAATTTAGCCTTTTGAGCTACAGTTTCTTAATCTTAAAATAGGTGGAGATATATCTGCTTGATGGGGTCGTGAGAATTAAACGAAGTAGTGTCCGGTTACCTGAGAATAAGTGAAATGCGTTCGGTGGATGCTGATGCAGAAGCAGCTTAGTGAATGCTGGCTTCTTTTGCTCTCTTATTTTTCTTCCTTCTTGTTTTCTTCCTTTGCTGCTTCTCTTCCATCTTCTCAATGCTCTGTGGGGTCAAAAAGTTCTAAGGCCATATTCTATTCACTTTATTTATAGCTGGCTTCAAATGGGCTGCTTCCTAAACTAAAACATAGTGTTGGCGAACTTGGTCATAAATAATTGATCTGTGCTTGAAAAAAAAAGGGTGGTAAAGAGGATTCTGGGTTTTAATTTCAGCTAATCCACCGACCTCATTACACCATATGACTGCCAACTAGTCATTTGAAGCTAGATTGGAAACTTAAGTAAAAAACAGGACCAAGCTGAAAACCAGAGTGTAACAGAGTGTTTCCACAGAATAAAAAAATAACTGTAAGAAAATACACAATAACTTAAACTCCCTGAGTTGCTGCCTTTATCTTATTCATGTTGACTCGATCGGAACTTCAAACGTGCTATGCAAAAGGACAGAGTTTTCAAGTGTCATTAAAGTTAAGCTATTTACAGGATACTTATTTATTTATAATAAATTACTGTGGTTTCATCTTGAAGTTCAGTATCTCCTGTTTATAGACATTTAAGATGTTTATTGGTTTCTGCAGGTTAAATTTAGACAACATGAGACATTAAACATGTACCCCTTTTCTTAGATTTAGATAATTTTAAAAACTAATGACCTGAAATGGTAGGGAATGTGGTTTGTTGTATCAAATCTTACCTTCATGATTCTGTCTTATTTTTATTCTGGCAAACCAGAAAGTGCTTTTGAAAGGGTTTTTCATGAAAAGGGTTTTTATGGGGGAAGGTTTCTACACAAAGCACGTTCAAGGAGACTTATTGGGAGACTAAAAGCCATTTGATAACGTCTTAAAGAAGCTGATCCAGGGATATCCGTTTTGTTGCCTTTCTTTACAGATATGAGTTCTTCTTTTAGCTGTTTTTTCTTGGCCGAGGGGGATGCCACAGGGCACTTGGGATTTTAATTCCCGGACCGAGAATGGAACCTGTGCCCCCAGCATTGCAAGTGTGGAGTCTGAACCACTGAAGTCCCTGTTTAGCTGTTTTTAAACATGAAAGTTGTTTCATTTCCTTGGAGTGGTGTCCTTGCTTTTTAAAATCTAGCTGTGAACAAGTTTGGAAATCTTCTGTAATAACTTTCAAAAATTATTAGCAGCTTATTCAGTGCACTTATGGAAGTACGGTGATTTTCATATATTATCAACACTGGTTTTTCCATTTAACCCTGAAGGAAAGATGCTATCATTATTTTAGATGAGGCAGACAAAACTCTAAAAGATCGAATAAGTTAGCCACAGTCTCATGAATACTAAGTAAGAGAACTGGTTTTCAAAATAAGTTTGACACGAAGTTATACCATCTATATTTTTATTTTAACAGACTTTATTTTAAAATCTGTATTTTCTTACAAAAGAGAAAGAGTTGCTCAGTCGTGTCTGGCTCTTTGTGATCCCGTGGACTGTAGCCATGGAATTCTCCAGGCAGGAAGACTGGAGTGGGTTGCCATTCCCTTCTCCAGGGGATCTTCCTGACCCAGGGACTGAACCCAGATCTCCTGCATTACAGGCAGCTCCTTTAGCTGCTGGGCCACCTGTGTGTGTTAGCCACTTAGTCATGTCCGACTCTTTGTGACCCTACGGACTGTGGCCCACCAGGCTCCTCTGCCCGTGGGATGCTCCAGGTAAGAACTCTGGAGTGGGTTGCCATTCCCTTCTCCAGGGACCTTCCCAACCCAGGGATCGAACCCGAGTCTCCTGCATTGCAGGCGGATTCTTTACTACCTGAGCCACCAGGGAAGCCTACAAAACAGAAGGCTTTGCTAGACTATCTTTAGTTGAGGAAGAGAGATGAAGGAGAATCATCACCTCGCCATTTCTGTCTCCTCCCTTTTATCGTCAAATTTTCTTTCTTAAATATTGACCAGGAATGTACTTTTTAGCTTTAATTTCTCCAGTCTCTCTAGAAGAACCTTGGACAGAAAAGATCTTATGCCACTTTCACATCCAATATTTGGAGATAATTATCATGTCATTATCATTTAGCCTAAAACTGAAAATACCCAGGTCCTGAATAATTTTTTCTTCCATGACAAGGTTTGCAGACACTTTCAGTGAGTATCTGCTCTGCCTTCAATATGATTCTCTTGTGGCTTGAATTAGACTAGAGTTATCCTCATTCTAAACTGAGAGAGCAGAGAACTTCTGACATCTACTTGACTTGATTAATAACCGCCTAGGAACTCAGGGCCCTGTGGTCCTGGACAGTAGCCAGGATGAAATCCTTAGGGAAATGCTTACCTCTGTGTTTCCTATTCTGTCCCGCATCACGGTGGCTCACACTTTCATACATATTATCTCCTTGAAACTATAGAACAACTCTGTAAGGTAGTTGGAGTTTAGCTATAACTAACCAAGTTCAGGAAGGTCAAGGAGCCTAGTTGTTCAGTAATTGAGCTGACACTTAAAAAATTGTAAAGTATATCAAACATGTAGAGTATATACAACATGTATGAGTAGAATACAGAAATACTGGATTAAAATGAACATCTCAACCTACAACCCATCTAAAGAAACAAAGCATTACTGGTACTTTAGAAAGCACTCATGTAACATCTCCCAGGTGTCATTTCCCTTCTTGCCCAAGGATAATTCTGTCCTGATTTTTTGTTAGCCATACCTTTGCTTGTGTGTGTTTGAAATATATATATATATATATATGTCGCTAAATTCATTATTTGATTGCTTTTGTTCTTTATATACATCTCAAGTATGTTATGTTCACATATCTTGCTACTTTACTGAGCCTTATATTCCTTAAAATCACCTCTGTTGATATATGTAACTAAGGAGCATTTATTTTTGATTATAAGCATTCCATTAAATGCAGTTTAGGTATCTGTTTTTCTTTTTATGCTGTTTGGGTTGTGTCTAGTGTTGATTTTTATTGTTGTTAGTCGTATCTCCTGGTGCAAAACTTAAGTGGAATAATTCTTTGAGTTGCAGGAACATTATTATCCTTCACTTCTGCCCATTAAATGTTTTTCCAAGTAGCCTGGGCCGGGGGAGAGACTGGCTCAGGTGGAGAATTCCTTCTCTAAAGTAGAATTGCTGGGTACCAGAGTGTTCAATGGGATTGGATAATGCAAAGCTGCTCCCACAGTGGTTACCATGGGTTACCTTTCTACAGACAGTGTACTGGAAATGTGCTGCTCTATACAATCTTCAATAGTTGGTATTATTGAGTTTTAATCTTTTGCCAGTTTGGAATGTTGAGATTTTATCTAATGAGTTTAATTTGTTTTCCTCTGATTACTAATGAGGTTAAAATGACTGTTTACCACGTTTATGGTTCATTTTTTGAGTGTTTATTATTGTCGAATGTGTGCTAATGTCCTTTGCCCATTTAAAAAATTGAGTTGTCTGTTTATTTGAGAAGTTTATTCCACACTTGTTCTAGATCAGGTCTATCCAAAAGAGACTTCTGTGGTGATGGAGATGTTTCATACTGGTGCTACTCAAGCAGCGACTAGCGTGTGTGGCTGCTGAGCACTTGAAATGTAGCAAAAGCTACCGAATAATTAAATTTTAAATTTAAGTTAAATAGTCACATATGGCCAGTGATTACCATATTAGATTTCCTTGAAGATTTATGTTTCATAAATATAAATGTTCTCCCAATGTGTGGCTTTTCTTTTCACTTTCTTTACAAATGATATCTTATCTGGGATTATGATATTCAATTCTTACAATTAAGAATTGAAGTTTTAATGTTAATAGTTTTTTAAGTAATTTTTTTTTTTCTTTTTGGTCTCCAGTTATTGGGGTATTGTTAAATTGTACCCCAAAGACATAAAGACATTTTCCTATTTGGTCTTCTAAAATTTTTGTCTTTCTCCTTTAAGACTTTTAGCCACCTGGAATTGCTTTTGATGTTGGATGTGAAGCACGTATTCAATTTTTTTTCCACTGCCCCATGTGTATTGCCAAGTGGTCTTACACTATCTGTTGAGAAATTGTCCCCCCCTTTTTTTTCTATTTGTTTTCAGTCATTAGTCAAATTTCCATGTATATGTGAGTTTGATTTGGTTTCCTTTAGTGTATTTATCTATAATTATGCCCGTACCACATATCTAGATGGCTAACGTCATGTTTCTTAGAATTTTAGATCATTTGCTCTTTACATGTGACTTTTAGAAACAGTATTGGCATTACCATAAATCTATAGAGCAGTTTGGAGAGAATATCTTACTAATATGATTTGGTAAGTACAGAGTCTGTTAGCATAGTTTTATATTTTGTTCACAAAGGACAAATATCCATGCATGTGGGATTTATTTCTAGATTTTTTGTTTGTTTAGGTTATCAGTGTACCTTTTAAAATTGTATTTTTTCTAACTGTTTCTGTTCAGTTCCATGCATATATTTTATGTCCAAAGCTATCCTATGAGTTCTCATGATTTATCTGTAGCTTCCTTTGAGTTTTTTATGTAAATAATTTCTGTGTCCTCCTACAATGACCTCCAGAAAAGTATTGTATATTTGATAATTGTATATTGTGGCCCCCTATAATATGTATTATTTTTATTTAGGTGTATTCCTATTTTATCACTTCTTTGATCTATTTAGTTATTTAAAAGTATGTTCTAAAATTTCCAGATATCTGTAGAATCTTGCTATCAATAGTTTTCTAGCCATCCCTGTGTATTCTCTCGTTGTAATGAGAGCATAGAGCTCTTTGGGTTATAGTTTCATGCAGTGTCTCCTATCATAATGCCCCACTTGGACAAGCCCTGAGGTTTTGTCTCTTATGTGTCCGATGCCCCACGTGATCATCAAACTGGAAGTTCCGGGTCTCCAGATTATGTATAATTCTCAGGATAAAAGTAGGTTCTGACTCTGGCTTAGTTCCCAAATTTCTGCTCTCCTTACCATCTTAGGGCCACTGAGTCTTTGTTCGGAGACTTTGTGGTCCTAAGGTTGTTTCCACTTTTATTTAAGACACTAACCTGGTGGGTCAAATGGTAAAGAATCTGCCATCTCCAGCAGTGCAGGAGACCCAAGTTCAATCCCTGAGTTGGAAAGGTCCCCTGTAGAAAGGAACAGCTACCTACTCCAGTATTCTTGTCTGGAGAAGCCCATGGACGGAGGAGCCTGGTGGGCTACAGTCCATGGGGTCACAGAGAGTCAGACACCACTGAGCAACTTAACGCTTTCAGTTTCAGCCTCTTAACAATTGTAACAGCTCTTAACAATTATAACAGTTCAGCTGTTTCTAGGATTGGCTTAGTGAGCCAAAAACAGATTAGTTTTTGAAGTAGATTATTGACCTATGTCCTCTTAATTATAGCTCACAATCTTTAGTTGGAAAGGAACCACTTTGCTATGCCTGCTTTCATATGTTTCGTAGTATCTGGAATACTGACTTGCATTTTCTATCCATCGTTTCTCCTTTGGGTTAATGAAAACTGGAGCCCCGTGGGCTCTTGCTCTCTCTCTTTACTATCAAATCTTATTGCGAGTTGGAGCTGACTTCTGCATACTATGTAATTTGGCAGTAAAGCCGACCTGTTAATATCTTTCTGGTTAGGGGAGTAAAATAATTAAAACTAATAAAAACCATTTTGTGATTCTTGACTCTTACCACAAAACTCTCTTTGGTTTATAGACTTTTCTTGGCTTTTTCTCATTATTTCTTTTAAATTAACCTTCTGAGTGTGGTTCTAAATTGCCTAACAATGTGTTTTAAATTTTTAATTAGTTCACTATGTAGTTCATTTTGCTGCCAAAAAGCTATAGCAACAGCCTCAGGAAAATAAAAATCCCAGGCACACATTCTCATGTGGGTCACCTCCCACTGACTTCATGTTTGAATACTTTAAGAAATGAAGTTTTGTGAGCACCTAAGGACGTTATATCAAACTGAACCTGCATCAAGAAAAATAAATTTTCCATTAAGTGCTCTGTAAGATAGCAAAATGTGCTCCATAAGACACAAAGCAGTGAAGAAAAAAACAAAAGGAGGAAAAGCTTCTTGGGCCACTCGACTGAATCACTTAAAAAAAACTACTTTGGATATGTTTGAAGAGTTTGCTCTAACTTTTTCTCAAGTGCTTGAGTAGTTATTTATGTTAACAATTTGTTTTTAATGATACGGCAAACATTTTCATAATTATTGCAGTATTTCATAAACTATTGATTTTTGGCAGCAGCTGATGTTAGAAGACCTCGGAATTCTTTTGAAATGAGCAAATTGTTAGGGGAACTGCATACTTAAAGAGATGTACCTGACTTTGGACCAAGGGCATTCATCTAACAGTCTGCCTGTCTCCTCTCTGGTATGAGTTCTCCAGGATCGCATACGTGTGTGCTCAATCACTGCAGTCACGCCCGACTCTTAGTGACCTCATGGACCATAGCCCACCAGGCTCCTCTGTCCGTGGGATTTTCCTGGCAAGAACACTCGAGTAGGTTGCCATGGCCTGCTCCAGGGCATCTTCCCGACCCAGGGATGGAACCCACGTCTCTTGCATTGCAGGCAGATGATTTACTGCTAAGCCAACAGGGAAGCCCAGGATCATATGCATTAACATACAAGCATGCTCTTCCATCTTAAACACACATGCAAAAACCCCTTCTTTTGATTCCACCTCCCTCTCCAACTACTGTCCCATTTCTTTCTTCCNATCTTCCCGACCCAGGGATGGAACCCACGTCTCTTGCATTGCAGGCAGATGATTTACTGCTAAGCCAACAGGGAAGCCCAGGATCATATGCATTAACATACAAGCATGCTCTTCCATCTTAAACACACATGCAAAAACCCCTTCTTTTGATTCCACCTCCCTCTCCAACTACTGTCCCATTTCTTTCTTCCTCTTTGAGGCACAGCCTCATCACAAGAGATGTCTCTACTCCGTAGATCCAGCTCTCCCTTCCTTTCTCTCTAAAACCTTCTCTGGTCCCACCGATCCCAAAACACCACTGTCTTGGAGGTCACTGGTTACCTCCACTTTGCTAAATCCAGGGTCTTCACTGTATTAGTAGTGAACAGTTAATCCCTTCCTTCTTCTTTCCTAAACTTTGCGTACTTGGGCCTGCAGGGTACTCCACTGGCCTCCTTGCTGTTTCTTGGCACGTTCCTGCCTTAGGGCCTCTGGTTCTGCTCCAACATGTAATCCCCGTTGGCCCTCACTCCCTTCAGGTCCTTTCTCGTGTCTCCTTCCAGAAGAGCTGACCACCGTAGCCCACAGTGCTCCCCAAACTCTTGACTTTCTTTTAGTTTTTCTTTTGTCACTTGAGGTGAGGTGAAGTCGCTCAGTCGTGTCCGACTCTTTGCGACCCCGTGGACTCTAACCTACTAGGCTTCTCCGNGAGTGGGTTGCCATTCCCTTCTCCAGGGGATCTTCCTGACCCAGGGACTGAACCCAGATCTCCTGCATTACAGGCAGCTCCTTTAGCTGCTGGGCCACCTGTGTGTGTTAGCCACTTAGTCATGTCCGACTCTTTGTGACCCTACGGACTGTGGCCCACCAGGCTCCTCTGCCCGTGGGATGCTCCAGGTAAGAACTCTGGAGTGGGTTGCCATTCCCTTCTCCAGGGACCTTCCCAACCCAGGGATCGAACCCGAGTCTCCTGCATTGCAGGCGGATTCTTTACTACCTGAGCCACCAGGGAAGCCTACAAAACAGAAGGCTTTGCTAGACTATCTTTAGTTGAGGAAGAGAGATGAAGGAGAGTCATCACCTCGCCATTTCTGTCTCCTCCCTTTTATCGTCAAATTTTCTTTCTTAAATATTGACCAGGAATGTACTTTTTAGCTTTAATTTCTCCAGTCTCTCTAGAAGAACCTTGGACAGAAAAGATCTTATGCCACTTTCACATCCAATATTTGGAGATAATTATCATGTCATTATCATTTAGCCTAAAACTGAAAATACCCAGGTCCTGAATAATTTTTTCTTCCATGACAAGGTTTGCAGACACTTTCAGTGAGTATCTGCTCTGCCTTCAATATGATTCTCTTGTGGCTTGAATTAGACTAGAGTTATCCTCATTCTAAACTGAGAGAGCAGAGAACTTCTGACATCTACTTGACTTGATTAATAACCGCCTAGGAACTCAGGGCCCTGTGGTCCTGGACAGTAGCCAGGATGAAATCCTTAGGGAAATGCTTACCTCTGTGTTTCCTATTCTGTCCCGCATCACGGTGGCTCACACTTTCATACATATTATCTCCTTGAAACTATAGAACAACTCTGTAAGGTAGTTGGAGTTTAGCTATAACTAACCAAGTTCAGGAAGGTCAAGGAGCCTAGTTGTTCAGTAATTGAGCTGACACTTAAAAAATTGTGAAGTATATCAAACATGTAGAGTATATACAACATGTATGAGTAGAATACAGAAATACTGGATTAAAATGAACATCTCAACCTACAACCCATCTAAAGAAACAAAGCATTACTGGTACTTTAGAAAGCACTCATGTAACATCTCCCAGGTGTCATTTCCCTTCTTGCTCAAGGATAATTCTGTCCTGATTTTTTGTTAGCCATACCTTTGCTTGTGTGTGTTTGAAATATATATATATATATATNACCTACAACCCATCTAAAGAAACAAAGCATTACTGGTACTTTAGAAAGCACTCATGTAACATCTCCCAGGTGTCATTTCCCTTCTTGCCCAAGGATAATTCTGTCCTGATTTTTTGTTAGCCATACCTTTGCTTGTGTGTGTTTGAAATATATATATATATATATATGTCGCTAAATTCATTATTTGATTGCTTTTGTTCTTTATATACATCTCAAGTATGTTATGTTCACATATCTTGCTACTTTACTGAGCCTTATATTCCTTAAAATCACCTCTGTTGATATATGTAACTAAGGAGCATTTATTTTTGATTATAAGCATTCCATTAAATGCAGTTTAGGTATCTGTTTTTCTTTTGATGCTGTTTGGGTTGTGTCTAGTGTTGATTTTTATTGTTGTTAGTCGTATCTCCTGGTGCAAAACTTAAGTGGAATAATTCTTTGAGTTGCAGGAACATTATTATCCTTCACTTCTGCCCATTAAATGTTTTTCCAAGTAGCCTGGGCCGGGGGAGAGACTGGCTCAGGTGGAGAATTCCTTCTCTAAAGTAGAATTGCTGGGTACCAGAGTGTTCAATGGGATTGGATAATGCAAAGCTGCTCCCACAGTGGTTACCATGGGTTACCTTTCTACAGACAGTGTACTGGAAATGTGCTGCTCTATACAATCTTCAATAGTTGGTATTATTGAGTTTTAATCTTTTGCCAGTTTGGAATGTTGAGATTTTATCTAATGAGTTTAATTTGTTTTCCTCTGATTACTAATGAGGTTAAAATGACTGTTTACCACGTTTATGGTTCATTTTTTGAGTGTTTATTATTGTCGAATGTGTGCTAATGTCCTTTGCCCATTTAAAAAATTGAGTTGTCTGTTTATTTGAGAAGTTTATTCCACACTTGTTCTAGATCAGGTCTATCCAAAAGAGACTTCTGTGGTGATGGAGATGTTTCATACTGGTGCTACTCAAGCAGCGACTAGCGTGTGTGGCTGCTGAGCACTTGAAATGTAGCAAAAGCTACCGAATAATTAAATTTTAAATTTAAGTTAAATAGTCACATATGGCCAGTGATTTCCATATTAGATTTCCTTGAAGATTTATGTTTCATAAATATAAATGTTCTCCCCAATGTGTGGCTTTTCTTTTCACTTTCTTTACAAATGATATCTTACGTGGGATTANTATTCCACACTTGTTCTAGATCAGGTCTATCCAAAAGAGACTTCTGTGGTGATGGAGATGTTTCATACTGGTGCTACTCAAGCAGCGACTAGCGTGTGTGGCTGCTGAGCACTTGAAATGTAGCAAAAGCTACTGAATAATTAAATTTTAAATTTAAGTTAAATAGTCACATATGGCCAGTGATTACCATATTAGATTTCCTTGAAGATTTATGTTTCATAAATATAAATGTTCTCCCAATGTGTGGCTTTTCTTTTCACTTTCTTTACAAATGATATCTTATCTGGGATTATGATATTCAATTCTTACAATTAAGAATTGAAGTTTTAATGTTAATAGTTTTTTAAGTAATTTTTTTTTTTCTTTTTGGTCTCCAGTTATTGGGGTATTGTTAAATTGTACCCCAAAGACATAAAGACATTTTCCTATTTGGTCTTCTAAAATTTTTGTCTTTCTCCTTTAAGACTTTTAGCCACCTGGAATTGCTTTTGATGTTGGATGTGAAGCACGTATTCAATTTTTTTTCCACTGCCCCATGTGTATTGCCAAGTGGTCTTACACTATCTGTTGAGAAATTGTCCCCCCTTTTTTTTTCTATTTGTTTTCAGTCATTAGTCAAATTTCCATGTATATGTGAGTTTGATTTGGTTTCCTTTAGTGTATTTATCTATAATTATGCCCGTACCACATATCTAGATGGCTAACGTCATGTTTCTTAGAATTTTAGATCATTTGCTCTTTACATGTGACTTTTAGAAACAGTATTGGCATTACCATAAATCTATAGAGCAGTTTGGAGAGAATATCTTACTAATATGATTTGGTAAGTACAGAGTCTGTTAGCATAGTTTTATATTTTGTTCACAAAGGACAAATATCCATGCATGTGGGATTTATTTCTAGATTTTTTGTTTGTTTAGGTTATCAGTGTACCTTTTAAAATTGTATTTTTTTCTAACTGTTTCTGTTCAGTTCCATGCATATATTTTATGTCCAATTTTTTAAAGCTATCCTATGAGTTCTCATGATTTATCTGTAGCTTCCTTTGAGTTTTTTATGTAAATAATTTCTGTGTCCTCCTACAATGACCTCCAGAAAAGTATTGTATATTTGATAATTGTATATTGTGGCCCCCTATAATATGTATTATTTTTATTTAGGTGTATTCCTATTTTATCACTTCTTTGATCTATTTAGTTATTTAAAAGTATGTTCTAAAATTTCCAGATATCTGTAGAATCTTGCTATCAATAGTTTTCTAGCCATCCCTGTGTATTCTCTCGTTGTAATGAGAGCATAGAGCTCTTTGGGTTATAGTTTCATGCAGTGTCTCCTATCATAATGCCCCACTTGGACAAGCCCTGAGGTTTTGTCTCTTATGTGTCCGATGCCCCACGTGATCATCAAACTGGAAGTTCCGGGTCTCCAGATTATGTATAATTCTCAGGATAAAAGTAGGTTCTGACTCTGGCTTAGTTCCCAAATTTCTGCTCTCCTTACCATCTTAGGGCCACTGAGTCTTTGTTCGGGGACTTTGTGGTCCTAAGGTTGTTTCCACTTTTATTTAAGACACTAACCTGGTGGGTCAAATGGTATGGGTTATAGTTTCATGCAGTGTCTCCTATCATAATGCCCCACTTGGACAAGCCCTGAGGTTTTGTCTCTTATGTGTCCGATGCCCCACGTGATCATCAAACTGGAAGTTCCGGGTCTCCAGATTATGTATAATTCTCAGGATAAAAGTAGGTTCTGACTCTGGCTTAGTTCCCAAATTTCTGCTCTCCTTACCATCTTAGGGCCACTGAGTCTTTGTTCGGGGACTTTGTGGTCCTAAGGTTGTTTCCACTTTTATTTAAGACACTAACCTGGTGGGTCAAATGGTGAAGAATCTGCCATCTCCAGCAGTGCAGGAGACCCAAGTTCAATCCCTGAGTTGGAAAGGTCCCCTGGAGAAAGGAACAGCTACCTACTCCAGTATTCTTGTCTGGAGAAGCCCATGGACGGAGGAGCCTGGTGGGCTACAGTCCATGGGGTCACAGAGAGTCAGACACCACTGAGCAACTTAACGCTTTCAGTTTCAGCCTCTTAACAATTGTAACAGCTCTTAACAATTATAACAGTTCAGCTGTTTCTAGGATTGGCTTAGTGAGCCAAAAACAGATTAGTTTTTGAAGTAGATTATTGACCTATGTCCTCTTAATTATAGCTCACAATCTTTAGTTGGAAAGGAACCACTTTGCTATGCCTGCTTTCATATATTTCGTAGTATCTGGAATACTGACTTGCATTTTCTATCCATCGTTTCTCCTTTGGGTTAATGAAAACTGGAGCCCCGTGGGCTCTTGCTCTCTCTCTTTACTATCAAATCTTATTGCGAGTTGGAGCTGACTTCTGCATACTATGTAATTTGGCAGTAAAGCCGACCTGTTAATATCTTTCTGGTTAGGGGAGTAAAATAATTAAAACTAATAAAAACCATTTTGTGATTCTTGACTCTTACCACAAAACTCTCTTTGGTTTATAGACTTTTCTTGGCTTTTTCTCATTATTTCTTTTAAATTAACCTTCTGAGTGTGGTTCTAAATTGCCTAACAATGTGTTTTAAATTTTTAATTAGTTCACTATGTAGTTCATTTTGCTGCCAAAAAGCTATAGCAACAGCCTCAGGAAAATAAAAATCCCAGGCACACATTCTCATGTGGGTCACCTCCCACTGACTTCATGTTTGAATACTTTAAGAAATGAAGTTTTGTGAGCACCTAAGGGCGTTATATCAAACTGAACCTGCATCAAGAAAAATAAATTTTCCATTAAGTGCTCTGTAAGATAGCAAAATGTGCTCCATAAGACACAAAGCAGTGAAGAAAAAAACAAAAGGAGGAAAAGCTTCTTGGGCCACTCGACTGAATCACTTAAAAAAAACTACTTTGGATATGTTTGAAGAGTTTGCTCTAACTTTTTCTCAAGTGCTTGAGTAGTTATTTATGTTAACAATTTGTTTTTAATGATACGGCAAACATTTTCATAATTATTGCAGTATTTCATAAACTATTGATTTTTGGCAGCAGCTGATGTTAGAAGACCTCGGAATTCTTTTGAAATGAGCAAATTGTTAGGGGAACTGCATACTTAAAGAGATGTACCTGACTTTGGACCAAGGGCATTCATCTAACAGTCTGCCTGTCTCCTCTCTGGTATGAGTTCTCCAGGATCGCATACGTGTGTGCTCAATCACTGCAGTCACGCCCGACTCTTAGTGACCTCATGGACCATAGCCCACCAGGCTCCTCTGTCCGTGGGATTTTCCTGGCAAGAACACTCGAGTAGGTTGCCATGGCCTGCTCCAGGGGATCTTCCCGACCCAGGGATGGAACCCACGTCTCTTGCATTGCAGGCAGATGATTTACTGCTAAGCCAACAGGGAAGCCCAGGATCATATGCATTAACATACAAGCATGCTCTTCCATCTTAAACACACATGCAAAAACCCCTTCTTTTGATTCCACCTCCCTCTCCAACTACTGTCCCATTTCTTTCTTCCTCTTTGAGGCACAGCCTCATCACAAGAGATGTCTCTACTCCGTAGATCCAGCTCTCCCTTCCTTTCTCTCTAAAACCTTCTCTGGTCCCACCGATCCCAAAACACCACTGTCTTGGAGGTCACTGGTTACCTCCACTTTGCTAAATCCAGGGTCTTCACTGTATTAGTAGTGAACAGTTAATCCCTTCCTTCTTCTTTCCTAAACTTTGCGTACTTGGGCCTGCAGGGTACTCCACTGGCCTCCTTGCTGTTTCTTGGCACATTCCTGCCTTAGGGCCTCTGGTTCTGCTCAAACATGTAATCCCCGTTGGCCCTCACTCCCTTCAGGTCCTTTCTCGTGTCTCCTTCCAGAAGAGCTGACCACCGTAGCCCACAGTGCTCCCCAAACTCTTGACTTTCTTTTAGTTTTTCTTTTGTCACTTGAGGTGAGGTGAAGTCGCTCAGTCGTGTCCGACTCTTTGCGACCCCGTGGACTCTAACCTACTAGGCTTCTCCGTCCATGGGATTCTCCAGGCAAGAATACTGGAGTGGATTGCCATTTCCTTCTCCAGGGCATCTTCCCGACCCAGGGATCGAACCCGGGTCTCCCGCATTGGAGGCAGACGCTTTAACCGCTGAGCCACCAGGGAAGCTTTTAGGGTCCTGGAATTATAAATCTAGTTTGGAAATTCCACGTCTGTTAACTTTTCAGAGTGCAGGTTTGGTGGTGTTCCTTCCTTTGATGCTAGGTAGAATTCACCAGAGCACCATCTGGACCTGGGGTGAGTTTCTGATCATCCGATTCTTTAATAGCTCTATGTTTGGGGGTTTCCTAGGGTTGCACCTTTTTTTTCCCCCTTCTTCAGATTTTCTCTCTTTTTGTGTCAGTTTTGGTGAGTTGATTTTTTGTTGTTGTTGTTCTGTCAAGAAATTTCTCCCTTTCATCTAAGTTGTTATACTTATTGGCATAAAGGTATTTATAACAGTTTTATTATCCTCTTAATTTCTGTTGGCTAGAACAATAGAAAATGATCAATAAAATAAAATACTGGTTTTTTGAAAAAATCAATAAAATGGTTAAACTAGATGGCAGAGAATGAGTTATTGAATGAGACAGCAAATTAGTAATAATTTTTTAAAAGTTTAATTGAGCTTTCTTTGTTTTCTGTTTCATGGATTTATGCTCTTTGTTATTTCCTTTCTTATATTATTGATTAATTTTTCTTTTTTCCTTCTTCTTAAACTGTAACTTTAGGGTTTGTTTTTTTTTAATACTTTTTTTTTGTCAGATAGAAATGAGAGAGCAAATTAGTAATAACTTTTTAAAAGTTCAATTGAGCTTTCTTTGTTTTCTGTTTCATGGATTTATGCTCTTTGTTATTTCCTTTCTTATATTATTGATTAATTTTTCTTTTTTCCTTCTTAAACTGTAACTTTAGGGTTTTTTTTTTAATACTTTTTTTTGTCAGATAGAATTTAAAGCTATCAACTTTCCTCTAAGCACTACTTCAGTTACACCCCCACAAAATTGAACATGATATATTTTTACTGTCATTTAGTTTTAAAATATATTGTGATTTCCTTTGTGATTTCTTCTTTGACCCATGGATTACTCTGAGGTATGTTGTCCACTTTCAAAACATTTGGGGTCTTCTTAGTAATAATCTTATTGTTACTGATTTCTAATTTAATTTCACTGTGGTCAAGGAACAGACTCTATGATTTTCAGTCTTAATTTATTGTAACTTTGGTTTTGTGACCTAGTGTAAAGGATCTATCTTGGGTGAATATACCATGTAAATTTTAAAAGAATGTATATTCTCCAGTTGTTGGCTGTTTTATTCTTTATATATCCATTAGGTTAAGCTGGATGTGGCGCTTCCTTAGTGGCCCAGTTTGTAAAGAATTTGCCTGCAATTCCAGAGGCATGGGTTCTATCCTTGGGTAGGGAAGATCCCCTGGAGAAGGAAATGGCAACCCACTCCAGTATTCTTGCCTGGGGAATTCCATGGACAGAGGAGCCAAGTAGGCTTCAGTCCATGGGATCACAAAGAATGGACATGACTGAGAGACTAACTCTCACTTTCAAGCTGGTTGATCATTTATTTTATGGCTGATTTTTTATTTGTATAATATTATCATTACATGGGTTTGACCCCTGGGTCGGGAACACATAGGAGATGCAGGATTAATCCCTGGGTCTGGAAGATCCCCTGGAGAAGGAAATGGCAACCCATTCCAGTATTCTTGCCTGGGAAATCCCATGGACCGAGGAGCCTGGCAGGTGACAATCCATGGAGTTGCAAAAGAGTCAGACACAACTTAGTGATTAAGCAATTTTATCATTTGCCGAGAGGAATGGTAATATTTTCAACCACAGTGGTGGAATTGTGTATTTTTCCCTTTAATTCTGAAGGTTGATTATTAGGCATATAGACATTTAAGATTGTTAGATCCTGATGAAGACAATCCATGGAGTTGCAAAAGAGTCAGACACAACTTAGTGATTAAGCAATTTTATCATTTGCCGAGAGGAATGGTAATATTTTCAACCACAGTGGTGGAATTGTGTATTTTTCCCTTTAATTCTGAAGGTTGATTATTAGGCATATAGACATTTAAGATTGTTAGATCCTGATGATTTTTATATAAATTGTGACATTTTGAAATGTCATTTTTAATCTGATAATGCTCTTTCCTTAAAGTGTATTTTACCTGATATTAACATAGGTACTCCAGCTTTTATATGCTTCCTATTTTTTCATGATATGTCTTTTTACTGATATTTACTTTGTGTCTCTGTTGCTAAAACTGTGTATATTATAGACAGAATATAGTTGAGATTTTCTTTCTTTCTTTAGTTCTAGCTATTCTGACAATTTCTGTCTTTTAATGGTGAGTACTTAATCAATTAATATTATTTTGATTGTTGGATTTAGGTCAACTATTTTATTATTTTCTGTTTTCCCTTTTTTTTTTTCAGTTCTCTACCTTATTTTGGACTTTTAAATATTTTTTTGAATTTTACTTTATTTTTAGCTATATTCCTTTTCGTATTTTAAATATATGGTCTAGAAATTTATTACAGCCTTTTTAGAGTTAATAATCTATCACCTCATGTATAACCTAAAACCCTCACAAACTTATAGGTTCACTTTTTTACTGTTCTTTATACTAGAGTCATCATATTCTTACATCCACAAGTATTGCAAATTACTCAAGGAAGTGTTATTGCTTTGGCTTTAAACTGTCATATGAACTTAATAAATAAAGAAAAGAAAGATCACATATTTATCATTTCCAATACTATTCATTTTTTTCTGAACATACCAACTGATATTAAGCCTAAAGACTTATAGTATAGTTTTTTCCTGGTTACAAATTGTATTAGTATTTATGTTTTATGATATTTTATACTCAGGAAATGTCTCTATTTTGTCTTTTCTCTTAAAAGGTGTTTTTGCTTGAGATTGAATTCCAGATTGACTTCTTTAAAAATCCTTTTGCACCTTAGTAATGTCCCATGTGTACTGGACTCCATAGTTTCTGATGAGGACTCAGTGCAAGTTCTTACTACTCTGTATGCATTGCCATCCCCCCATTTCCCACCCCATGGCTACTTGTAAGACTTTGCTCTGTATCTTTAGTTTTCAGTAATTTGACTATGGCTGCCTAGACATAGCCATCTTTATATTTATCCAGCTTGGTGTTGGTTGAGCAGTCTGAATCTGTAAATTTATATCTTTCATCAAACTTGGGGACTCTTTTGACCATTATATCTTCAAATAGTTTCTCCATTATATGTTCTCCTTCTGGATCTCCAATTATACATACATCAAATCTTTTAATATTTCACTATAAGTTCCTGAGATGATGCCTCCTTCTATTATTATTTTAATTTTTCCCTCTCTGACCTTCAGATTAGATAATTTTTTAATTGATTTTGGAATTCATTCATATTATCTCCATTCTACTATTGACCTCCAAATATATTTAAATTTTTTCAGATGTATTTAAAATTTTTTTTGTATTTTTTCTTTTTTAAATTATGAAAGCATGATAACACATTTACAGGAGACTTGGAAAATACAAAGCAAAGTTGCATTTAGTTCCAGTATGTATTACAATTTTTCTTATTAGACTAATTAAGATTTTTATTTGGAGTTTCAATATCAAATTCTCAAAAATTAATAAAATGAATAGAAAAGTAGAAGGATATAGTATACCTGAAAAGCACTATGAACCAATTCAACATAATTAAGATTTATACAATAGTAGGATATAAATTGTATTCAAGTTCTCATAGACTGTTAGCCAAGAGACACTGGAATATATCCATATTTCATGGTCTAAAGATTTTGAGATTATACAGAATCTATTCTCTTATCACTGTGGAATTATGTTAGAGATCAATGTCAAAAGATATTTTAAAATAACCTACATATTTTCAAGTGCATTGTGACATTTACCAAGAGAGGTCTTTGACTTAGCTATTGAAAACTTCAAAGAAGTTAGAAGACTGAAAAAACACTGAGGGTGGTTACAGAGAAGAAAGCAATTAAATGAGAAATTAATATCAAAATGAGAAATTAATATCAAAATGAGAAATTAATATCAATGATACTTTAAAAATATCACATTTTCAGAAATTAAGTGTCCATTTTTAAATTGTGGGTGTATCTAAGAAGCCATAATAAGGAAAATGGGAAAATCTTTGTTAACAGAATAAAAATGAAGAGAATTTATCAAAATTTGTTGCATGCAGCTGATGCTACTCAGTGCAGCTAAATACAATGCAAAATTCTGAGTAAGGTATGAAAACAAATAATGGATACTAACATAAATATTTGTGAAATTAGAATAAAATTTGTACTTTAGTTAATAATACTGTATCACATTGTTACTTTCCTGGTTTGTTTGCTTCATTTGTTTTGTTTCTTACAACATAGTATTTCTTTATATTCTCAGGATTGAATTAGAAGTTTCAAGCCTATTCAAAAAAAATTTTTTTAATCAGTAAGACAAAAAGCTTTCTAGATTGTCAGCAGTAATACTATATGCCAGAATAAAACAAACTATGTCAAAGTTTTAAGAGAATATACATTATAAATCTATTTTCCTATTCATACTTAGTCAAACAAACAGAATCAAAATGTCATAAATTTATTAGCTAGGCAAAATTTACATTCTCTCTCTCTATATATATATAGACGCAAAGATTTTTATACTATCCTTGACAAAGGCTTGAGAAAGAGCAAAAACAAAAGAGAGATGTGGAGATTGGAAAGCATAAAATAAATGAAATAGGAGCACTGAATATGAAATAGAAAAAGTAAAGCAATGAGATAAAAGTAAAAGATCATCATATAACCCTGTTTTTTTGAAACATGGCTGCTCATTAGAATCACATCCTGAGCTTTGAAGGAAAAAGAAATAATACCTGGGCATTTGTATTTTTCAAAAAACTCCAAGTTGTGTGTGTGTGTGTGTGTGTGTGTGTGTGTGTGTGCATTTGGATTTTAAAAAGTGATTACAGGTTTTTCTATTAAATGGTAGTTTTAGTGATATAGAATTCTGTTATTTTTTGACCAATGATAAAATGGTATTAAACAAATAATATATAGTCACAATAGTGAAAGATGTGTATCAGTTTTCACAGTCAGTAGCCAGAAAAAATAAAAGATAATTACAGTTGCAAGTCATAATGGAAACATGATTAACCCAACAATAAATAATTACATACAGTTTGGTGGGGAGGTTAAGTAGAGTGATGTAGTAAGTGAAAACACATAAATGTGCATGTTCTCATCCCCCTCAACCAGTCTATGTCTTTTGGTTGGTGTATTTAATCCATTGACATTTAAGGTAATTATCAAAATGTATGATCTTATTACCATTTTCTTAATTATTTTGGGTTTAGTTTTTGTAGGTCTTTTCCTTGTCTTGTGTTTCCTGCCTAGAGAAGTTCCTTTTGCATTTGTTGTAAAGCTATTTGGTGCTACTGAATTCTCTTAACTTTTGCTTATTTGTAAAGCTTTTGATTTCTCGTTCAAATCTGAATGAGAGTCTTTATGGGTAGAGGATTCTTAGTTGTAGCTTATTCCTTTTAATCACTTTAAATGTGTTGTGCCATTTCCTTCTGGCTTGCAGAGTTTCTGTTGAGAAATCAGATGATAACCTTATGGGAATTCCCTTGTATTTTTTGATTTTTCCTTTGTTACTTTCAATATTTCGTTTGTGTCCAATTTTTGTCAGTTTGATAACTGTGTTTCAGTGTGTTTTCCTTGATTTTATTCTGCCTGGGATTCTGTACTTCCTGGACTTGATTGACTGTTTCCTTTACTACGTGAGGGAACTATGCAACTATTATCTCTACAAGTGTTTTCTCAGGTCCTTTCTCTCTCTCTCTTCTGCTTTGGGGACCCCTAATGGTGGTGTGTTTAATGTTGTCCCAGAGGCCTTAGGTTGTCTTCTTCTTTTTTTCATTCTCTTTTCTGTATTCTGTCTTGTAGCATTGATTTCCACTATTCTATCTTCCAGGTCACTTATC
Source organism: Oreotragus oreotragus (assembly GCA_006410675.1). Taxonomy (NCBI): domain Eukaryota; kingdom Metazoa; phylum Chordata; class Mammalia; order Artiodactyla; family Bovidae; genus Oreotragus; species Oreotragus oreotragus. Next base: position 38,422 of record SJYX01011472.1, read on the forward strand.
CATTCTCCTGCTTCACTTACTCTGCCACTGATTCCTTCTAGTGTATCGTTCATCTGTCTGTC
>SJYX01011472.1:40721-126812 GCA_006410675.1 Oreotragus oreotragus
GAAAAACTGGGTCTTGCTCTGGTGGGCAGGGCCACACACTCAGTAAAACTTTTAACTGTCTGCTGATTGGTTGGGCTGTGCTCCCTCCCTGTTCATTATTTTGCCTGAGGGAACCCAGTCTGGAGTCTACAGGCTCTCAGTTCAGTTCAGTTGCTCAGTTGTGTCCAACTCTTTGCAACACAATGGACTGCAACACGCCAGGCTTCCCCGTCCATTACAACTGCTTTATCTTGCTCAAACTCCAGTCTATCAGGTTGGTGATGCTATCCAACCATCTCTGTGGTAGAGCCTACAGGCGCTATGGTAGGGCTAATAGCAACTTCCAAGAAGGCTTACACCAAGGGGCTCCTCCCAGGAAATACCTCAGCCCACGCCTCGACAAAAGGCCCTCCAACACTGACAGGTAGGTCTGGTTCCATCTCTGTGGGGTCATTGCTCCTTTCCCCCGGGTCTTGGTGTAAGCACGATTTTGTTTGTGCCCTCCAAGAGTGGAGTTTCTGTTTATCTAAGTCCTGTAATCAGATCATGCTGGCCTTCAAAGTCAGAATCTCTGGGGATTCCCAGCCTGTGTGCCTGATACCCTGGCTGGGTAGCTGGGGCTCAGAACCTTCACAAACGTGTGAGAACTTCTTTGGTATTATTGTTCTCCAGTTTGTTGGTTGCCCACTTGGGAGCTTCTGCTTTGTGCTTCCCTGATAATTCAGTTGGTAAAGAATCCACCTGCAATGCAGGAGACCCAGTTTGATTCCTGGGTTGGGAAGATCTGCTGGAAAAGGGATAGGCTACCCACTCCAGTGCTCTTGGGCTTCCCTTGTGGCTTGGCTGGAAAGAATCCACCTGCAATGTGGGAGACCTGAGTTTGAGCCCTGGGTTGGGAAAATCCCCTGGAGAAGGGAAAGGCTACCCACTCCAGTATTCTGGCATGGAGAATTCCATGGCGTGGAGAAGTCCATGGGATTGTAAAGTGTCGGACATGACTGAACAACTTTCACTTTCATTTTCTTTCCTTTGTGTTTGGACATGGGGTATTGTTTTTTGGTGGATTCCAGTATCCTCCTGTGGAAGACTGTTCAACAGCTAATTGTGATTTTGAATTCTTCCGGGAGGAGATGCAGGTCCTTCTACTCAGCCATATTTAAGCTTCAAAAAATTTTCAGGTATATTTTTCAGCTCTAAGATTTCCATTTGCTTCTTTATAATAGACGTTGTTGTCCTCTACTGAGACTTTTCTCATTTCACTCATTGCAAGAACAATTTTCCTTTGAATCCTTGAACATAGTTATAATGCTGTGCTTAGTCACTGAGTCATGTAAGACTCTTTGTGACTCTGTGTACTGTAGTCCACCAGGCTTCTCTGTCCATGGGGATTCTCTAGGCAAAAATACTGGAGTGGGTTGCCGTGCCCTCTCCAGGGGATCTTCCAGGGACTGAACCCAGGTCTCCCGCATTGCAGGCGGATTCTTTACCAGCTGAGCCACAAGGAAAGCCAAAGAATACTGGAATGGGTAGCCTATCCTTTCTCCAGGGGATGTTCCCAACCTAGGAATCGAACTGGAGTCACATGCATTGCAGGTGGAGTCTTTACCAGCTGAGCTACCAGGGAAGCCGTTTTAGAATCCTGCCTGATCATTCATCTGTAAATGTCTGAAGTTAATCTCTGTAATTGTCTTCTGTTCTTGAGAATTGGTCACACTTTGCTTTTCCTTTGTATATCAAAAAATTGGGTTCTGCTCTGGAGATTGTGGGGGAAAAAAAAAAAAAAATCCGGATTTTATTATATTCCAATGAGGTGTGTTGAATTTGTTTATCTAGTAATTAACTTGGATATAAACTGCTAATTTGTCTCTTTGATAACAGCTCAAATTTCAGCTCAAGTGTTTATCTTTATAGGTAGCTTACCTCATACATGTATAGTATAGAATCTAAGAATTTTTCTGCCCCCAAATATATTTCAAACACTTGAGCATTTAAAACACATTATGGTACAAATCTAGTTTTTATTAATATTAGCTATTTTTATGATTTGTTATTTGACACTGATTCTGCCTGAAAGATTTGAAGTTTAGTGTTTCATTCCACCAAATACATCACTGAGACACAGTAAAGGAGAAGCATATTGGTTTTATACGAAATCAATACTTAGCAGATGCTAATAATACTCTAAGTTATTCTTTGATCTGAGTATGAACTCAAGGCCTCAGCCATGAACAATTCAGATCAGTTCAAAGCAATAGATTAGATCCATCTGAAAAGCAAGAAATAGATTTTACACAAAATTATATCCTTTTTTCATACGAAAAGAAATATACTTTGTAGCAGAATGATTTGCATGTGGCCTAAAAGCATAAAAGACCTCTTCAAAGAGATTGTGAATCGAGAATCAGTTATAATGAGTTGGTTTCTGTGCTAAAGTGTAAATAATCAGTCCTAACTAACACGATGTTGAGAGTTTTAAAGCTGGAAAGGACCTTGGACATTATGGGTACATGACCAGAAAGGATAGATAACTTCTCTTCTTTCTTTGACAGTTCTCTTGTAGTTTGGAAGAGAGAGCAAGAGTTTCATCTTTTGATTTGAAAGACTTGAGCTCCAGGCAGGACTCTGTCACTTACTATTTTGTTTGATTTTTGACATTATATTTAACTCTTTCCTTTATCTATAAAATAGGGATAATAGTCTTGTAAGATTGTTTAAAAGTTGTATGGTTCACTCAGAGTAGGCTTTCAGCATTTTTGAGTTCTGCTTTCAAAATATAAAAGGATGGTAGAGTACACCAGTGAGAAGACTGCTGTTCTTAGCCTACTTTTTAATCCTTTTAGGTAAGGTCCAGTAAACTAGACCTATAAACTTTAGAAGGAGAATTTCTAAGAGGGGATGATCACAGAAAGACTGTGGAAGGGACTAGTGGGAGCTGTAAATAAAAGCCACACTAGATGAGAAATGTGAGACTGGATATGGGATTTACATTGGCTTTGCATTTGTATTTGTTCTGTATTCCTACTCCCAGAAACTGGCCACTCTAGATTATGGCCACTTTGATTATGTTGTTGAACTATACATTGGACCACAGGCAGAAAAGGGCCAGTGAGTAGACAGGAAGAGGGAGTGTGGAAGAGCTGAGCACTTGGGAGTCTTGCCTTTTGAATTTTGGCTCTCTGTGCCTAGTACTAGGTAGGCATTTAGTACATATTTGCTGGGGGACAAAATGACTGAAGTTACTCTTGTACCGCAGTTGTTTTGGGGTTGCCTTGCCAAGTGTAATGTGGTGCAGTGGTACCTTGAAGGCTCTCATTTTGTTTGTAATTACCTACTGAAATATGTTCAAGGTTCAGACTTGTTCAGACTAGAGGAATTCTGGAAGTGGAATGGATTCCTTTCTTTCTTTGCCCCCTACCTTTCCCCTCATCTTTCCACAGGGGATTTGTTTAAGCTGACTCCTGGTTTAGTTCACCCCCTCACCCAAATCTATTCTTGGCTCTATGTTTATTGTAAGTGTAATATTTATTCAATGTTTGTTGAATGAGTGAACCAAAGGCATTAAATCTGAAAGAGGGCAAAAGAAAGGTTAAGGTGTATTGAAGCCACCCAGATGGGGAATTTATAGTGAGTCAACCAAGGACCAGAGCAAATAGATGGCTATTCTCTGAAACCAGAGCCCCAGCAAGTTTAAGCTGGTTAGTGGTTAGGTTTCCTTCACTGGGAATCATTCTCGATCTCCTTCATTTCTTAGTGTTCTTGGTCTAATTCTCCAAAAGAGAAGTTATCTTTTATATTAAAAATCCTCTTCCTGGATTACCTATGAAATCATTGATTGCCTTGTTAATAAGATGGAATGGTGGTCTGTCATTTTGGAGAGATAGTATGGCAGGGGATTCAGTGGTTGACAGTTTATGTGGTTCTTTATTTCCTTAATATTTCCTTGCATATTTGTTTATTTTTGTCCTCTTAATGACACTGTACAAAGTACAGGTATTGTTATCCCATTTTCCATGAGAAAACTGTATCTCATAGTCAGTTCAGTTGCTCAGTCATGTCCAACTCTTTGCAACCCCATGGACTGCAGGACACCAGGCTTCTGTCCATCACCAACTCCTGAAGCTTGCTCAAACTCATGTCCATCAAGTGAGTGATACCATCCAACCATCTCATCCTCTGTCATTCCCTTCTCCTCCTGCCTTCAATCTTTCCCAGCATCAGGGTCTTTTCCATTGAGTCAGTTCTTCGTATCAGGTGGCCAAAGTATTGGAGCTTCAGCTTCAGCATCAGTCTTTCCAATGAATATTCAGGATTGTTTTCCTTTAGGGTTGACTGGTTGGATCTCCTTGCAGTCCAAGGTTCTCTCAAGAGTATTCCCCAACACCACAGTTGAAAAGCATCAATTCTTCAGTGCTCAGATTTCGTCATGGTCTAACTCTCACATCCATACATGCTGCTGCTGCTGCTAAGTCACATCCAAGTCTTGTGCAACCCCATAGTCAGCAGCCCACCAGGCTCCTCTGTCCCTGGGATTCTCCAGGCAAGAATACTGAGTGGGTTGCCATTTCCTTCTCCAATGCATGCATGCACGCTAGGTCACTTCAGTCATGTCCGACTCTGTGCGACCCTATGGATAGCAGCCCACCAGGCTCCTCCATCCNCTGTCCCTGGGATTCTCCAGGCAAGAATACTGAGTGGGTTGCCATTTCCTTCTCCAATGCATGCATGCACGCTAGGTCACTTCAGTCATGTCCGACTCTGTGCGACCCTATGGATAGCAGCCCACCAGGCTCCTCCATCCACAGGATTCTGTAGGCAAGAATACTGGAGTGGGTTGCCATTTCATTCTCCAACATCCATACATGACTACTTGAAAAGCCATAGCTTTGCCTATGTGGATCTTTGTCAGTGAACTAATGTCTCTGCTTTTTAATATGCTGTCTAGCTTCCAAGCAGTAAGCATCTTAGAGGTCGTTGTAAATGGTTTAAGACCTCAGAGAACTAATAAAGTAGCAGAGACAAAATTTTTAATCCCAAGTTTTTTTTTTCTTTGTTTATATTATCTCGGCTATGGTAATCATTATCATTTATTGAATATGTATTATGAGTCAAGGGGATGACAGAGGACGAGTTGGTTGGATGGTATCACTGACTCAATGGACATGAGTTTGAACAAGCCCCAGGAGATGGGGAAGTACAGGGAAGCCTGGCATGCTGCAATTCGTGGAGTTGCAAAGAGTCCGACAGCTGAGCAACTGAACAACAACACTGTCCTTAAATCTTTTTTCATCAAGCCACGTGGCCTGTTCCCTGACATCGTTGCTGTTTTGGCTTAGTGTTACCTCTCATTGGGATCCTCCTCGACCACCCATTTATAAATGTTATTAAGTATACCCACCTTTACTTCTTACCTTTTTCTTGCTTTATTTGTCTCCTTATAATTTATCCCCTAGGACTTATCTATGACTTTTTAAAATTGTGTATCTTTTTTAATAGAATGTAAGCTCTGTGAGGACAGTCTTTGATGTACCCTTGGTACCATGAAAAAGTATCTCAATATAATAAGTGGTATTTGCTACACAAATTCATAATCCTCATAAAAAGTTCCACAAGTTTCACTGACAAGGAAAATTATACCAAAGAAATATCTTGTGCAAGGGCATCCAACTGAAAGGCTAAGAGAGCCCAGTTTGGGTTGCAAGTGATTGAGATTCAGTGTTCTACTATATATTTTTAAAGTTTTGTTTCCCAAGGTATGGGAGAGGTACTGCAGAGGCTGTGACAGAATGTAAGGACCAGGTTCTGTCCTTTTCTTCTCCATTCATTCCTACAGCAATTTATCTTACTTGTTTGACATATTGAAATTTAATATCAGGTTTTGTGTGTTTTTAATGGCCTATCACTTTATAAAAGATTTACAAACCATTATGCTGCATCATGCTGCTTTCCAGGAAAAAATCCATTCAAGGTTGGATTTGTTTTCAAAGAAAGGCAAAAATATTGTGATGAGAGAATACTCATCAAACTTTGGAAGAAGTAAGAAAATATTAAATACTGTAAGTGTTTTTGCAGCAGAAAGAAAATTTGTGATTATTTTACCTTTTCTAAAATATAAAAATTCAGGGAGCCCAAACTCCTGGGTGTTTGGACCTTGTCAGAATAACTCATGCTGTAATGCTTTCAAGATATTGGGAATGAATGGAAAAACTATAGATCATGAGCTCTTCAAGGGGGAGATTCTGAGCATACCACTGCTAAGTGGTAGACGGTTGATGGATTCAGCAAACATTTGTTGAGGACTTACTATGCACTTGGCATTATAAGAAGAAAAACAAAGAGCTTATCCCAAAGACATAGTTAAATTACAAGAGACATGTGTTCATCTACTTGGTATATCTTGCTAATCTCTTGCAGGTGATGGCCCAAAGGAGGCATTTAAGAGAGACAGAAGGTAGTCTTAATGGACTGTGGATCCCATCTAATGTGGCAGTATTTTGGGTTATGTTCAAATTATGTATGCTTTTCTAGAATTGTAATAAGTATGGCATAATACAAGAACTAGGTGTACCAGGTTGGGTTGCATTTTAGAAAAAGTGATTTATTTGGCATGATGTTTCATGTTCATTTAATAAATGCTGGTTATCTTATTAACCCTATGATACAAACACAGTTCCTCTCCCTCTTTTAGAGCTGAAGGAAATGAGACTCAAAGCTATTAAGTTATGATGCCCCAAATCAATAGTCCCCAACCTTTTTGGCACCAAGGATCAGTTCTGTTAAAGACAATTTTTCCAGGAATTGTGGGTGAGGGGGAATTGGTCTCAGGATAATTCAAATGCATTTGTTGTGCACTTTATTTCTATTATTATTAAATCAGTCCCAAAGGTTGGGGACTTCTACCCCAAACCATTCTTGAATTAGATGAAGGACCAAGATTTTAACTTTAAAATCCATGTTCTTAATCATTGTGCTATGTTGGGCTTTCCATACTTCTTTCATTGCCAATCCTTTTATGTGTTTTCAGTTTTTAAGAGGAAGGTGGTTTATTCTTTGCTGAGAGTATCACACATTAACCAAAGTAAGATAAATAATATGTCTAAACATTGTAAGTACTCTAATGCAAACTCAACCACTAAATGAAGAAAAGATGGAGTTTAAATAATCAGTTGACCTGGGCCAAACAATGGTAGGGGTGCCTTCTGCCTTTTAGCTCTAATAATCACAGGGATATAACTTGGGTCTTATGAGGAAGCGCATTCTATCACTAATGTATTATCCTGTAGGAACATAAACAAGATATAAAAATAAATGAAGTCCTTGATTTATTTAAAGGGCAGACACCTTTGTCTTTTTCACACTTAATCATTACTCCTTTATTATCAGTTGGTTCTAATTTTTGTTATTGTGGAGCTTCTATGGGGCTATTGACTTTTTTGTTTTGCTTTGTTGGGGTTGAAGGGGGTGGTAAATAGTATCCCCTAAAGAAGAACTTTTTGGCCCAGCTGGTGAAGAATCTGCCTGCAATGCGGAAGACCCAGGTTCGATTCCTGGGTCAGGGAAGATTCTTGGAGAGGGGAATGGCTACCCACTCCAGTATTCTTGCCTAGAGAATCCCATGAACAGAGGAGCCTGGTGGGCTAGAGTCCACGGGGTCATAAAGAGTCAGACACGACTGAGCGACTAACACACACACACAAAATAACTTTTAGCAAATTGATTGAGTGAAAAAAGTAGAGCTGTCTGGCTAGTCCATAGGGTTTAAATATAACATAGTGAGCTTCCTCTGTGTTGCATGTGAGTAGAAGTCGATAGCTGTTTGGAATTCTTAGTGTAGAATTGTGGTTGGTACGGTTTTTTGTTAGTGCTGTTTCCATGGAGAAAGTAACCTTTAGCTGCCCCAGAACTCCCAGGTTCTCTCCCAGTGTGCAGCTTTAACAGTAATCAGGGATATTTGAGGACCTGATCAGCCAGCTTCAGAGAGGGAGGAAGAAAACAAAACAAGGTAGGCCAGGAGACAGAGAGAAGCCTGATAACTACTACCTCACTGTTTAAGAAATGGCAGTTTGGAATTTGAAATATTTAACTATCTTGTTTATATTTTCATAAAAATATATATGCAACATATGCTCTGAATTCTTATATATATTTGGAAGTTAAAATATGTGTGTATGTATGCACGAAAGCTGTAATTCCTGTACTAAATATAGACCAGCTGACTTCAGGGGTACATATTGTACGTTAGCCAATGTATGCCTGGTGTTGAGATAAACTGACATAATCCTACGCTTGCTCACTCTCCCCCCGCCCCCCTGCCACACTCATCCTGTATACTCACATATTTTGTTATAATGTACTATGTATCCATTGTTTACATATAAATTGCACTCTATGCATATATGTACAGCACACTGTTCATTTTTACATTTGTGTATTCGCACCAATTATAGAAAAATGAAAATTTCTATATCTCCCACCACCATCATGTACTTTTATTTCAGACTTGAAAATTCTGGCTACAGGTTTTTTGTGTTGTTTTGGCAACAACCCTGAGTAATCCATTTCCTCGTTCCTTTAATTTGAACACTGTGTGCTCCGCCTGTGTGTGTGTGCGCGTGCGTGTGTGTGATGGAACGCATGAAGGGGCTGGTACCGACTCTCCCCCAGCAGATACAGGGGAGGAGGGGCAGTTGCTGGCAGGCACAGCTGGAGAGAGGAGGCTGCAACCAGGAGAGGGGCTGGTAAGGCCTTTGGGGCAGGGCAGGAAAAGACATGCAAGCTCTGCCAAAATGTGCATCTCTCCCTACTCCAGCTGGAGCTTTCGCTCTTCACATAACTCTGCCATCCATATGTGAGTAAACGCCTTGTTTCAGTGACGCAGAAAAAGTTTGAGCTTGGCCTTTTGACTCAAACAGTCAAAACTTCATTTAAATAAAAGGGACTAGGCTGAGTCTAAATTCTCATTCTAAAAGCCAGGAAGACCTCATCATGAGAAACGAACATTCCACTAAAAATGGAAGCAAGCCCATTTTAACACACATTTTTAGTATCACGAGTTTGGATAGTATCAGGAAATGCTGGTGAGGAGTTAACAGCCAAGATTTCTTCAAATCCTCCTATCTGCCCTCCCAACTCTATCTTTCCATCTAAAACTGCTGCTTCTATTAAAAAAAAAAAAAGCTCAGATCATCTGCACTAGTAGAATGCATAAACATATGCATATTCTAAAACCTAGCAAGCAACTTAAAAGCAGGGACCAATTTATTCCTAATATATCCCTTGGTGCAATAGGAAATACTTGTGGCAGTGATGCAAAGGAATTAACTGCTGCTAATATCAAGAACCTTCAATTGGCCCAACACTTTGAAGATCTGGTTCCATGAAATAACATGTGGTTTGATAAAACTGGAAGTTCACCAAGATCTACAGCTTTATTTATAATACTAGAAGATTCTGGGCGGGTAGGGATCATGTTGAAATAGCTGCTCATGGGCATTCTCACTGGTTGTTACTTAAGCAGCCTTTAGTCCTTTTATATGCTGCAAAGAGCATGCTGGTTTTCTACAAAGTCATCAAGAAGTCACTGTCTTATCCACTGACACCCATGTCAGGCATCACCCTTCAGGAGAGGTGTGAGCATGAGTCCTATGGAAGCAAATAGCCAATACAAAGCATACATAACCCTGGTTCTTGTGTTTGCAATCCTCCCTGTCATCAGATAGGCAATGAGAGGAACTTTCTCAATCCAACTGTGAGTTAGAGAATGATATCAGATGCAACTTGGCAGAGGAACACACAGAACAGCTCAGAGAAGGATATAATAAAATTGTTGTGGCTAAGGCAAATATCCTCATTCCTCTGGTGTGGAACCCACATGGGAAACATTACTTTGTGTTGTTGTTTCTAGCAAGTCTTAATAGTAACGCATTTCCTACTAGCAGCCAACATTTGCACCTCATCCAAGTGGTCCATGTGAGTGTTGTTTTTCCTAATTATAAAAAAACAGAAAGCAAAAACTTGTATCTCTGTATTAGTACTTCAAGCTTTAGGCCTGCATCGTAAAGGCGGGCTGATTACCCACTACTTAAGTATCTCAACAATGAAGCCAAGAAATGGCTTTCTATCTCCTGAGATAAGCATGTTATAAGTCGGCTTCATTGTGCGAATGCAGGACCAGCGGGAGACTGCATCTACTTCCTATGATAGGCCACACTGAAGACTCGGATGGTTATGGATATTCAAGGCCAGATTTCAACAACTGAGGAAATCAAATGTTTATAAAATGCTTTCTCTGGTACTATTATGTTTCCTTAGTTTTAAAGGGAATACATGTAGAAATGTGTTGCTCAAAACAATGGGATATGCTGTGCATTAGGCTCTGTCTTGCATTGACTTCTATAACTAGGGAGTAGGAGGCCTGAGACTTACTGTCACTGAGCCCTGCTGCTCTTAGCACCGTGGATCAGTGAAGCCCTAAAATGGCACATCATTATATTCCATTGGAATGGTAAGTCAGATTAATTTATCATTAAGAAAGGGGAAATGAAAAACATCTCGTTTTTTGGTTTTTTGTTTTTCTTTCATTGTGTCTCAAGATTGCCTTCCCCAGAATTGATTTAATGAGGCCTTGGCCAGGTTGAAGATGTGAAAGTAAGTGTTTAGTGGCAGATTTTTGCTTACTTGCCAGTCTCATCTTTCCACTTCATTGCTGAGCTAATTGACACTTGCTGGCAAGTGTTGACCCATCTGCTCTCTGAGGACCCATGAAGAACCCTAAAACACTCTAGCCATTTGGCCTCCCAGTGGAGGATATGTCAGATTTTGTCCATTTATACAAAAAAACAAGTCCCTGCCAGGCGCTGCCCCAGGTTGCAAGGTTGGTTGTAGATAGGAGAAGGTATTTGCATTTGTGGTGGGAAAAGTAGTCTGGGGTAGAGTGAAACTGCAGCTTTCCAGAGCCCTCCCAACTGGCCCCAGTTCCCCTAATGCATTCCCCCACCACACCTTGTTACTGAGAATGCTTCTAAGTATGTACATGCGTGCCCAGTTGTGTCTGCCTCTTCATAGCCCCCTGGACTGTTAGCCCGCCAGGCTCCTCTGGCCATGGAATTTCCCAGGCAAGAATACTGGAGTGAGTTGCCATTTCTTACTCCAGGGAATCTTCCCAACCCAGGGATCAAACCTGCATCTCCTGCCTTGGTAGGCAGCTTCTTTACCACTGCATCACCTGGGAAGCCCTCATACTTGGTGCTTATAAGTTATGCACAGTTATTTATACTGTAAATGAGAGCTTTGTGTGGTAAGAGTAATGGGACTGGGTTTTCTTTCCTTTTCTCTGTATCTCTCATGGGCCACCGGAGTATTCCTAAAATCATGAACTCCAGGGTATTTCAACACCTTTCCTCCATGATTCATAAACTAAGAAAGCTCATCTCAAAAGTTGTTACATAAAAGGTTAGATTATCCTGTATACTGTGGCCAGTTCCTCCCTCATCCCCCAACTCTCAGCCTCTTGATTTTTTCCAGGGTTGAGACTAGATTAAACTGCTTTTTCCTTGTGAAGGAACTGACTGTAAACTTTCAAGGCCTGAGCACTTGCTTATTTTGGTTTAAAGGAACCTCAGCCCAGAGGCTCCTATTACAGAGTGAAGTGGGGAGAAGTGGGTTGAAGCCTGCCCTTCCTTTTGTTTCTTTTGTTATGATCTGGTTGTTAAGGGTAGAGAGGGGTGAAAAACAGGGCAAAAGCGCATTGATCCCTTGAGTTGATAACCTTGGCTTTCAGGAGGCTGGGCTGTGTGTTTCCATGACTCTCCTGGAATACCCAGTACAAACTGCTGCCCAAACCAAATCCCATTATAACCTTTTAAGCAAACCTATGTTTTGCTTAAAGAGAGAAGCTGCCGCTCTCAACCATTTCCCAGAGCTCAGCCTCCTTCGGCTTTCTGGCATGTCAGCACTTGCCTCCTGTTTTTTCCATTGCGTGCCTCCCCAGCTCAGCCACAGGGGCCCCACCTCTCCCAGAATTGGGGTATGTGACCCTGGAGCCCAGACAGCCTTGCACATAAATCTTCCTGGTCCACCTGCAGTTCATCTGTCAGCGGCTGCCCCACTTCTCCACTGGATGTGCTATTCCCACACATCCGTCAGACAGCCCTGAAGCCTCCACGGGCCACTGGAAATTCAGATGGACCCTGTCCCATCTCTGGGTCTTCAACTGTCTTCTCCTGAATCGTTGCCTGCCAGGCCCAGGCTCTTCCACACTTGAGACCTGAGCTCGGAGCAGATCAGCAGCCACACCACAAGTATGGCCAGTTGCCATCAGGATATCTTATCTGAACTGGTGCTTTTTTCTCAGCAATACGTACTCCAGAGCAGCTTATATCATCCTAGAGGCAGAGGAAGGTAGGGAACTAGAGAGGCTCGGAGCTTCTGATTGGCTTAAACCAGATATGAGCAGTTTCCAAGTTATCTGCCCTTTTTTTGAACTAGAAGCAGGTCTTCCCAATATGACATGTAATGGTATATTGTAGGGAAATGAATGCAGTAATGAAGACTTTTAAGTCTCTTCTCGATGCTAGCTATACATGAAAGAAAAATGCATAGCCCAGTGGTTCAAAAGCACAGGTTTGATCTAATGATTTTATTTATTAGCTGAGTGACCTTGGGCAAGATAATCTATCAAAACTGTTTATAAAAATAGCATATAGTAAGTACCAAGAATTGTGAGCATTTGGAAAAAGGCATCTCCCAAAATTGCAGTTTCAAAGTGCCTGGCACATAGCAAGCAATGGGTAAATGTTAATTATTATGTTATTGGCTTCTTAGGAGAAATGGGATCTTTAAATGAGGAAAGATCAACAATGAGTGGCACAGACACTGAGTCCTAGACAATTTGGGGAAAGAAGGACCTGAGAAGTTTTGAGAGAGACAAACGCAGGGCTGGGACTGGAAGAATGAGTAGAACTTAGGTCGTTTGATCTGAGAGAGTTCACATTTTCCTGCAAATTGGAGGAGCTTGTAGCAGAAAGAGAATGGAATTGGGGATTGGAAGCCCTGGTCTCTCTGTTTTCTGCACTTACTCAGCATGAGCCTGGGTGTACCGCTGAGCCTTGATTTCCTGATGGTAGAGAAGGGGCCAGGAATATCTGCTTTGCCTGGCTTCCAGTACTGTTGGATGAGTGACATAAGAATAAAGTCATTACTAAATCCTTAAATTTAGAAAAAGAGGGTGCCAGAAGAGCCCTACCTATGACTAACTATATAACCTACATGGTACTGAGCTGTGGAAGAGGTGCCAATAGCCCTAGTAAGGTCATAGCCCAACGTTAGCACACCCATCCTGACTCTTCCTAGGATCTTTGGGAGTCTCTCTTCATAGTATCTGAGTCCCTACATCAATTCCCACAGATAATCACAACAATGATAAGCATAGTAAACAATCACTACCATTTATTTGGCACATACGATCAGTTAGACACTCTGCTAAATACTTACAAACATCATCCCTCTTGGTTCTCAAACAATGTCATGAAGCAGCTATTATTTCCAGTTTGCTGCTGCTGCTAAGTCACTTCAGTCGTGTCCGACTCTGTGTGACCCCATAGACGGCAGCCCACCAGGCTCCCCCATCCCTGGGATTCTCCAGGCAAGAATACTGGCGTGGGTTGCCATTTCCTTCTCCAGTTTAGAGGGAATTAATCCCCTGGAGAAGGAAATGGCAACCCATGCCAGTATTCTTGCCTGGGAAATCCCATGGACAGGAGAACCTGGTGAGGTACAGTCAGTCCATGGAGTCGCAGAGTCAGACACCACTTAGCAACTAAAACAACAACAAAGTTGAGGCTTAGAGAGGTAATTTACTTTGGCTCCATTTACTTAGGAAGTGACAGCTTGATTTGACTCAGACTTCTTTGATTCCAAAGCTTAAGCTCTTTGTGCCATTTTACTGTTAATTTTTAAGGGGAAGAATGCTTTGCCACCCCCCAGATATGTGTCAGTGTTCCTGTGGAGAATTAAGCATGAGTTAAATGAATAAAATGGTTAATATTTAGGGAGTCCCTCTCCCATTACTTATGGCTCCACATTCTTTCCTTATAACACCACATGCTCTTCCTAGTCCAGAGACTGGGCTATATAACAAAGAGAGCAATCCCTTGAAGTCATCCTGGGGTTTATATTAATATAGTCATTGTTACATTTGAATGTCAGAAAAAGTTCTTGAAACTATGTTATCCTGTTGTACTCGTGAGGACACCAAGGCCTAATGGAAGTCAAGGAACTGACCCAGATTCCCAGCTAATAATTGGGAGAGCTGTCTAGAATGTTACAACTGTTACTAATAATAACCCTATAAACAATGTCTGACATGAAACAATAAGACGGTTTCCTCCTTGAACCTTGGAATGCAATGGTGTGATGCTTGTGCTTGAGTATGCTTAAAATTATGTCTGTGTTGCTGACGTTTAAATAACCAAATCCTGAAACTTGCTGGAAAATGAAAAGGTTTATTTTCTTGAGTAATACGGCTGAAATAGAAGGAAAGGGAGATCAGCTAGTAGATTCTTATCACGGCACAAAGGTTTCTGAATGTCAAATGTTAAACTCTTCTACATTCAGTAGGAATTTTGCTCTGAATCTCCAGTTCCCTGGGGTACCTTTCCTGTCTGTGCCTGTCAGCTTCATTGTTATGTATTTTAGATAAAGATTTCCCCAACATTCAAAACTCCTTCCGGCCCTTCCTTTTAGGACAGAGACATAAATGAAGTGTGTACTATGCCTTTCACTTTTGTTTTCTTTTACTTTGTTCTACCTGTATGCCCACCCTACCTCCAGTCTTCAGAAGTGTAAAGCTAAGGTGAAAAGAGCTTTTTAAAAAAGGTGGGGTGGGGGAGAAAGGGAGGCTCTGGGGAAGTATGCAAATGACAGAAACGTCTATGGGAAAATTAAGGGAAGTGAAATTCAGCAAGAAAGAAATTCATTGATGTTGTGATGAAACGTTGTCACTGGAGATGATGACAAATAAGAATCCGTTCCCATGGGGACTGGCCAGCTACCTACTCATCATTTGACCCATAGCTGGATGCTGGCTAGCTGAAGAATTGACCCAAAAGATGACAAGATGGTTTTAGCCCTGTCGTCTCATCAGCATTCAGGAACCCCTTCGGGGATGAAGGGGAGAGGATAAAGAAGGATAAAAGATGAAAGCTGAGCCATGGAAAGAAAAATGTTTTTAATTACACTGAGAAGGATTGTGGGTCCACCTGTAGCTTTTTGTTGAGAATGTCTTTTGTTTTCTTCTGTCTGCAGGGATCATGGCAGGATACAGACCCAGAATCTGTCTGGCCTCTTGGAAGTTTCCGCCTTGGTAGCGGGTCCTCTCGAATTTAACGGATACATTCAGGATTTAATCTCTCTGTGGGCCATCGTTACTCTAATAGATTCTGTTATGCTTGCCGAGCAACCTGGATTTGGTTGGCATGCTAAAAGAGATTGCTTTTAGAGAGGGAAAATCTACCCCACGGTGGAGCCTGAGGTTTCTGCTGTGAGTCACTCTCACAGTCCTTGTCTGAAGGGTACCCAGGGGTCGTCTCAGGCAGTGGGATCAAAGGAGGCCAGATCACCCCCTGGGAGTCCAGAGACCCTCAAGCTCCACATGCCTCTTTTTTTTTTTCACATACACAATAGGAATTACAATTTCATCTTACTACTCTGTGATGACAGATAAATTAACTCAGATCAAAACCCAGAGGAAAATACTGAATTCTGAAGTTCACTTCCTTCAGGATAGGAATGTTACATTTATTCTGTTCTCCTTCCAGTAATGATCAAACTGGAATACCCGGAACTAATCAGGACAATTTAACTTAGTTCAGTAGAAGTGATAGCACAGTAGTCAGGTAATGACAAATAAACATTGTTTTGCAGGGTACGTTACTGCAAATTCATATCCCTTTTTCTTATTGGTGGTAGAATTCAGCAATTCTAAACATCAAAGTTTTGACTTTCATAGAAATTATGAAAAATTCCAAATGAAATGTAAATTATTAAAATCTAATTCTCATGAGATTGTGTATGGCTTATGGTATTCTGCCAAGAATTTCATAGCATTGATTCAAATGGGTTTGAAAAGAAATTGCGGGAGGTTGTTAGGTCTAAGAATTCACAGAGTGAAGCAGTGTTGCACAGACTGAAGCTTGGGTTCTGAGGCAGAATGTTACTGGTTTTGGATCCCAGCTTTACTACTTACTAGTTTTGTGATCTTGAGCAAGTTTTTTTTTAACGATGGAGATGTGTAGTTTGTAGGGTTCCTGGAAGGATTAAATTGTCATATACTTGTGAGGTGCTTATAACAGTGTCCTACACATGATTAATGTGGGCAGTTTTTTAAAAAATAAAGCCAGATAGGGTATCATAACATGGGCACTGAGGAGTTACTGACCAAGGGGAGTGAATCCCAGTGGAGAGAGCTTTCTTCTGAGACCTTTTATTCATTGTCTTGTGTGTCTGAACTCTGTATGTAAGTAACTGCATTCCATTAATGAAGAATGCTGCTTCAGGCCCACCCTAACAAGAAGGCCAAAGGCAGATACCACCCTCTGCTCCCCTATCCCCACCAGAGTCCATTTCCCATCACCCAATAATCATCTCCCACCCCCACCTTAGGAACAATTCCACAGCCAACCCACTCTGTGCCTTGGCTGATTATGTTAATGGAAGTTCTATTCCTCAGATTCTGTGATTTTAAAATTTAAAATTTCAAGCCACTATTGCAGCTTTTCTTAAGTTTGTCTGGGGCAGCAAAACTGAGCAGGTGAATTCACAGGTTTTATAGACAAGACAGTTTTAAGTGAGCGAGTGAAGTCTTATATTTTGTAGTTCATTGATATAAAAAGTCAGTACTTACATTGCGGGGTCCTGTGCCTAGTATATGGTAAGTACCACTATATGGCAATTATCATAATTTTCTGAAAAACGCTGAAATCTCTTGGACACAGATTTATAATTTACAGGCTACTGTCTTGATGATTTCAACACAGTGTCCCTCTCTGAGCAGCTTTGTTTAGCATAGCCTCAACACATTTATCTTATGAAGGAATTCCACCTATCCTGGGTGTTCTGGTTACTTGTTGCCATGTAAGAACCGCCCCGTGCCGTCCCCCACCACTGCCCCCGACCCAAAACATAGTGACATAGACAACTTTCTTCATGCCTACAGATTCAATGGTTCAGTCATTGCAAGGCTGGCATCTCTGTTCCATAATGCCTAGGACTCCATCAGCAAAGCCCTGGGGCTAGAATTATCCAGAGACTTCTCGACTCATATCCGGAGCCAGGGTGAGATGACTTAAAGACTTGCTTGGCTAGAGCTGCCAAGCAAATACTTCACTGTGGCCTCTCCATGTGTCTTGGACTTCTTACAGCAGCGTGACTGAGAGCATCCCAAGAGAGACAGGCAGAACCTGTGTGGCTCTTTATCCGTTCCGTTCCGTTCCGTTCGGCTCAGTCAGTCGTGTCCGACTCTTTGCAAGCCATGAATTGCAGCACGCCAGGCCTCCCTGTCCATCACCAGCTCCACCACTAGCTTTGTTCGTAGTGATGCTTTCTAAGGCCCACTTGACTTCACATTCCAAGATGTCTGGCTCTAGATTAGTGATCACATCCTCATGATTATCTGGGTCATGAAGATCTTTTTTGTGCAGTTCTTCTGTGTATTCTTGCCACCTCTTCTTAATATCTTCTGCTTCTGTTAGGTCCATACCATTTCTGTCCTTTATCGAGCCCATCTTTGCATGAAAATTTCCCTTGGTATCTCTGATTTTCCTGAAGAGATCTCTAGTCTTTCCCATTCTGTTGTTTTCCTCTATTTCTTTGCATTGATCGCTGAAGAAGGATTTCTTATCTCTTCTTGCTATTCTTTGGAACTCTGCATTCACATGCTTATATCTTTCTTTTTCTCCTTTGCTTTTCACCTCTCTTCTTTTCACAGCTATTTGTAAGGCCTCCCCAGACAGCCATTTTGCTTGTTTGCATTTCTTTTCCATGGGGATGGTCAGTATGAAAAGGATACAAAAACAAGACCTGTATATATGCTGTTTACAAAAGATCCACCTCAAACATAGAAATACATACAGACTTAAAGTAAGGCAATGGGAGAAGATATTCCATGCAAATGGAAATGAAAAAAAATCTGAAATCAGTTCAGTTCAGTTGCTCAGTCATGTCCGACTCTTTGTGACCCCATGGACTGCAGCATGCCAGGCCTCCCTATCCATCACCAACTCTTGGAGTTTGCTCAAATTCATGTCCATCGAGTCAGTGATGCCATCCAACCATCTCATCCTCTGTCATCTCCTTCTCCACCTGCTGTCAGTCTTCCCCTAACATCAGGGTCTTTTACAATGAGTCAGTTCTTTGCCTCAGCTGGCCAGAGTATTGGATTTTCAGCTTCAGTAATGGTCCTTCCAAAGAACATCCAGGACTAATTTCCTTTGGGATTCACTGGTTTGATCCTCTTGCAGTCCAAGGTACTTTCAAGAGTCTTCCCCAACACCACAGTTCACAAGCCTCAATTCTTCGGCACTCAGCTTTCCTTATAGTCCAACTTTCACATACATGCATGACTACTGGAAAAACCATAGCTTTGACTAGACAGACCTTTGTTGGCAAAGTAATGTCTCTGCTTTTTAATATGCTGTCTAGGTTGGTCATAGCTTTCTTCCAAGGAGCAAGAATCTTTTAATTTCATGGCTGCAGACACCATCTGCAGTGATTTTGGAGCTCCCAAAATAAAGCCTGTCACCATTTCCATTGTTTCCCCATCTATTTTCCATGAATTATGATGGGACCAGATGCCATGATCTTCGTTTTTTGAATGTTGAATTTTAAGCCAGCTATTTCACTCTCCTCTTTTACTTTCCCTTTAGTCCTTCTTTGCTTTCTGCCATAAGGTGGTGTCATCTGCAAGTCTGAGGTTATTGATATTTCTCCCAGCAATCTTGATTCCAACTTGTGCTTCATCCAGCCCAGCATTTCACATGATGTACTGTGCATATAAGTTAAATAAGCAGGGTGACAATATATACTTATATGAGATAAGATAGATGTTAAAATAAAGGCTATTGTAAACAGAGCTGTGATGAACACTGGGGTACACGTGTCTCTTTCAGCAGATGAATGTATAACAAAGCTGTGGTACATATACACAATGGAGTATTATTCAGCCATTAAAAAGAATACATTTGAATCAGTTCTAATGAGGTGGATAAAACTGGAGCCTATTATACAGAGTGAAGTAAGCCAGAAAGAAAAAATACCAATACAGTATACTAACACACATATATGGAATTTAGAAAGATCGTAACGATAACCCTGTATGCAAGACAGTAAAAGAGACACAGATGTATAGAACAGTTTTTTAGACTCTGTGGGAGAGGGTGAGGGTGGGATGATTTGCGAGAATGGCATTGAAACATGTATATTATTACATGTGAAATGAATCGCCAGTCCAGTTTTGATGCATGATACAGGATGTTCGGGGCTGGTGCACTGGGATGACCCAGAGGGATGGCATGGGAAGGGAGGTGGGAGGGGGGTTCAGGATGGGGAACACATGTACACCTGTGGTGATCTCATGTCATTATATGGCAAAATCAATACAATATTTTAAAGTAATTAGCCTCCAAATAAATAAATTTATATTTTAAAAAATATTATTATAAGAGATAGTGAAGGACACTGCATAATGATCAAGAGATCAATCCAAGAAGAAAATACAACAATTGTAAATATATATGCATCCAACACAGGAGAATCTCAATACATAAGGCAAATATTAACAGCCACAAAAGGGGAAATTGACAGTAACACAATAATACTGGTGGACTTTAACACCCTATTTACACCACTGGGCAGATCTTTCAGAGAGAAAATTAATAAGAAAACACAAGCCTTAAATGACACATTAGAACAAATATACTCAATTGATATTTTTAGGACATTCCATCCAGAAGCAACAGAATATATTTTCTTTCCAAATGCACATGGAACATTCTCCAGGATAGAACACATCATGGGTCACAAACCAAGTCTCAGTAAAGTCAAGAAAATTGAAATCATATCAGGCATCTTTTTTGACCAAAACACTGTTGGATTAAACATCAATTACAGGAATTAAAAGAAAAAAAAACTCTGAAAATCACAAACACATGTAAGCTAAAGAACATGTTGCTAACTAATGGATGGATCACTGAAGAAATCAAAGAGGAAATTAAACAATAGCTGCAGACAAGTGACAGTGAAAACATGATGATCCAAAACCTATGGGGTGCAGCAAGAAGGAAGTTTATAGCAATAAAATCTTACCTCACAAAACAAATTTATTTGGGAATGAACAACCTAAAAGAACTAGAGAAAGAGGAACAAACAAAACTCAAACTTAACAGAAGGAAAGAAATCATAAAAATCTGGGCAGAAATAAATGAAATGGAGATTAAGAAAATAATAGCAAAGATATATGAAACTGAAAACTTGTTCTTTGAGAAGATAAACAAAACTGATAAACTTTTAGCCAGACCCAGCAAGTAAAAAACTGGAGAGAACTCATATCAACAAAACTAGAAATAAAAAAGAAATTGAAACTGATAAGACAGAAATACAAAAGATAATGCATGTGTGCTCAGTTGCTTCAGTCACGTCCAACTCTTTGCAACCGTATGGACTATAGCTCACCAGGCTCTTCTGTCCATGGGATTCTCCAGACAAGAATTCCAGAGTGTATTGCCATTTCCTCCTCCAGAGGATCTTCCCAACCCAGGGATCAAACCAGTGTCTCTTGCATTTCAGGCACATTATTTACCACTGAGCAACCAGGGAAGCCCACAAAGGACCATAAGAGACTACTGTAAGCAACCATAAGGCAATAAAATGGACAACCCAGAAAAAGTGGCCAAATTCATAAAAAAGTGAAACCTTCCAACACTGAACCAGGAAGAAATAGAAAATATGAACAAACCAATCACAAATAATGAAAGTGTGATTTAAAAGCTCCCAACAAAGAAAATTCTAGGACCAGCTAGTTTCACAGGTGAGTTCTATCAAACAGTAGGCAAAAACTAACACCTATCTCTCTCAAATTCTTCCAAAATATTGTGGAGGAAGAAACACCACCAAGTTTGTTCTACAAAGCCATCATTACCCTGAAACCAAAATGAAACAAAGACATCACATACACACACACACACACAAAATAAAATTACAAGCCAATATTTCTGACAAACATAAATGCAAAATTTGTAAACAAAATACAGCAAACCAAATCCAACAATACATTAAAAGGATCTTCCCCCGGAAGTAAATAAGATTTACCCCAAGAATGCAAAGTTTCTTTAATATATGCAAATCAATCAATGTGATATACCACACTAACAGATTGAAGAATTAAAACCATATGATCATCTCAATAGACGCAGAAAAAGCTTTTGACAAGATTCAACACCCATTTATAATAAAATCTCTCCAGAAAGTCAGCATAAAGGGAACTTACATCAACATAGTAAAGATTATATATGACAAACCCAGAAAAAAAAATATTATTCTTAGTGGTTAAAAGCTGAAAGTATTTCCTCTAAGATCAGGAGCAAGACAAGGACGTACACTCTAGTCATTATTATTCAACATAATTTTGGAAGTGTTAGCCATGGCAATCAGAAAAAAAAAAAAGAAAAAAAAGGAACCTGAATTGGGAAAAAAAAAAGAAGCAAAATTGTCACTGTTTGCAGATGACATGTTACTATAGGTAGAAAATCCTAAAGATTTTGTCAGAATTCTACAAGAGCTCATCAATTAATTTGATAAAGTTGCAGAATGCAAAATTTATGCACAGAAATCTCTTGTATTGCTACACACTAACAATGAAAGATCAGAAAGAAAGTGAGGAAACAATCCCACTTACCACTGCATCAAAAAGAATAAAATACTTGGGAATAAACCTACCTAAGGAGACAAAAGTCCTGTACTTAGAAAACCATAAGACATTGATTAAAGAAATCAAAGATGACACAAACTGATGGAGAGATATGCCATGTTCTTAAATTAGAAAGAATCAATATTATGAAACTGACTATACTACCCAAAACAATCTACAGATTCAATGCAATCCCTATCAAATTACCAAAGACGTTTTTCACAAAATTAGCAGAAAGCATTTTACAATTCAAATAGAAACACTAAAGACCCCAAGTACTCAAAGCAATCTTGAGAAAGAAAAATAGAGCTGGAGCAATCAGGTTCCCTGACTTCAGACTGCACTACAAAGTGACTAAGTCAAACATTATGGTACTGGCACAGAAACAGAAATATAAATCAATGAAACAAGATAGAGAGTCCAGAGATAAATTAACACACCTATGGTCATCTAATCTATGATGAAGGATGCAAGAATATGCAGTGGAGAAAAAAACAGTTTCTTCAATAAGTGGTCCTGGGAAATCTGGACATCTATATGTAAAAGAATGAAATTAGAACACTTCATAACATGATCACAGAAATAAACTCATAATGGATTAAAGATCTAAAGGTAAAACTGGATGTTATCAAACACTTAGAGGAAAACGTAGGCAGAACACATTTTGACATAAATTGCAGCAATATCTTTTTTGACCCACCACCTAGAGTGATGAAAATAAAGACAAAGCTAAACAAATGGGACCTAATTAATCTTAAAAGCTTTTGCACAGCAAAGAAAATCATTAATAAAATGAAAAGACAACCCTCGGAATGGGAGAAAATATTTGCAAGTGAAGCAACTGGCAAAGTATTAATCTTCAAAATAAACAAACAGCTCAGGCAGCTGAATATCAAAATAAAACAAATAGATCTAAATAAACATTTCTCCAAAGAAGATGCAGGTGGCCAAAAAGCACATGAAAAGATGTTCAACATCACTAATTACTAGAGAAATGCATATCAAAACTATAATGAGCTACCACCTCACACCACTCAGAATGGCCATCATCAAAAAAATCTACAAACAATAAATACTGAAGAGAGTGTAGAGAAAAGAGAACCTTCTTGCACTGTTGGTGGGAATGTAAATTGGTACAGCCACTATGAAAAATAGTATGGAGATTCCTTTAAAAACTAGGAATAAAATTACCATCAGTTCAGTTCAGTTAAGTCACTTAGTCGTGTCCGACTCTTTGCGACCCTATGAATCGCAGCCTCCCTGTCCACCATCATCTCCTGGAGTTCACTCAGACTCACGTACATCGAGTCGGTGATGCCATCCAGCCATCTCACTCTCTGTCTTCCCCTTCTCCTCCTGCCCCCAATCCCTCCCAGCATCAGAGTCTTATCCAGTGAGTCAACTGTTCGCATCAGGTGGCAAAAGTACTGGAGTTTCAGCTTTAGCATCATTCCTTCCAAAGAAATTCCAGGGCTGATCTCCTTTAGAATGGAATGGTTGGATCTCCTTGCAGTCCAAGGGACTCTCAAGAGTCTTCTCCAACACCACAGTTCAAAAGCATCAATTCTTTGGCGCTCAGCTTTCTTCACAGTCCAACTCTCTTATCCATACATGACCACTGAAAAAACCATAGCCTTGACTAGACGAACCTTTGTTGGTAAAGTAATGTCTCTGCTTTTGAATATACTATCTAGGTTGGCCATAACTTTTCTTCCAAGGAGTAAGCGTCTTTTAATTTCATGGCTGCAATCACCACTGCAGTGATTTTGGAGCCCAAAAAAATAAAGTTTGCCACTGTTTCCACTGTTTCCCCATCTATTTCTCATGAAGTGATGGAACCAGATGCCAAGATCTTAGTTTTCTGAATGTTGAGCTTTAAGCCAACTTTTTCACTCTCCTCTTTTACTTTCATCAAGAGGCTTTTTAGTTCCTCTTCACTTTCTGCCATAAGAGTGGTGTCATCTGCATATCTGAGGTTATTGATATTTCTCCTGGCAATCTTGAAACCTTTGTTGGTAAAGTAATGTCTCTGCTTTTGAATATACTATCTAGGTTGGCCATAACTTTTCTTCCAAGGAGTAAGCGTCTTTTAATTTCATGGCTGCAATCACCACTGCAGTGATTTTGGAGCCCAAAAAAATAAAGTTTGCCACTGTTTCCACTGTTTCCCCATCTATTTCTCATGAAGTGATGGAACCAGATGCCAAGATCTTAGTTTTCTGAATGTTGAGCTTTAAGCCAACTTTTTCACTCTCCTCTTTTACTTTCATCAAGAGGCTTTTTAGTTCCTCTTCACTTTCTGCCATAAGAGTGGTGTCATCTGCATATCTGAGGTTATTGATATTTCTCCTGGCAATCTTGACTCTAGCTTGTGCTTCTTCCAGCCCAGCGTTTCTCATGATGTACTCTGCATAGAAGTTAAATAAGCAGGGTGAAAATATACAGCCTTGATGTGCTCCTTTTCCTATTAGTCTGTTGTTCCACGTCCAGTTTTAACTGTTGCTTCCTGACCTGCATATAGGTTTCTCAAGAGGCAGGTCAGGTGGTCTGGTATTCCCATCTCGTGAAGAATTTTCCACAGTTTATTGTGATCCACACAGTCAAAGGCTTTGGCATAGTCACTACAGCAGAAATAGATGTTTTTCTGGAACTCTCTTGCTTTTTGATGATCCAGCGGATGTTAGCAATATGACCCAGCAATTCCACTACTGGGCATATAACCTGAGAAAACCACAATTCAAAAAGGCACATGTACCCCAATGTTCATTCCAGCACTGTTTACAATATCCAGGACATGGAAGCAACCTAGATGTCTATCAACAGATGAATGGATAAAGAAATTGTGGTACATATACACAATGGAATATTACTCAACTATAAAAAGAAACAAATGTAAATCAATTAAACTGATGTGCATGAACCTAGAGCCTGTTATACAGAGTAAAGTAAGTCAGAAAGAGAAAAGCAAGTATCATATATTAATGCATATGCATGCAATCTAGAAAAATGGTACTGATGAACCTATTTACAGAGAAGGAATAGAGATGCAGAGGTAGATAATGGACTTGTGGACACAGTGAGGGAAGAAGAGGATGGGACAAATTGAGGGAGTGGCATTGATGTGTGTACACTACCATGTGTACAGTGGAAAGCTGGTG
The DNA here is from genome assembly GCA_006410675.1 of Oreotragus oreotragus. Classification (NCBI taxonomy): domain Eukaryota; kingdom Metazoa; phylum Chordata; class Mammalia; order Artiodactyla; family Bovidae; genus Oreotragus; species Oreotragus oreotragus. The sequence goes on from SJYX01011472.1 coordinate 65,814, forward strand.
GGAAGTTGCTGTATGGCACAGAGAACCCAACCTGGTGCTCTGTGACAACATAAAGGGGTGGTATGGTGGGGAAGTGGGAAGGAGAATCAAGAGGAGGGGTGTATATATAGTTATGACTGATTCACCTTGTTGTATAGCAGAAACCAACACAATATTGTAAAGCAATTATCCTCCAATTTAAAAAGTATACATACACCCCAATGCTTATGGTAGCACTCTTTACAGTAGCCAGAACATGGAAGCAACCTTAATGTCCATCAACAGAGGAATGGATAAAGAAAATGTGGTATATATATGCAATGGAATATTACTTAGTCATAATAAAGAACAAAATAAAGCCATTTGCAGTAACATGAATGGACCTAGAGATTGTCATAATAGTGAAGTAAGTCAGACACAGAAGGATAAATATCATATGACATTGCTTATATGTGGAGTTTTTTTAAAAAAAAGTAAGTGAACTTATTTGTAAAAACAGAAGTAGAGTCATGGATGTAGTAAACAAATACGTTTACCAAGGATACAGGAGGGAAGACTAAATTGGGAGATTAGAATTGACATATACACACTACTATGTATAAAATAGATAACTAATAAGAACCTGCCATATAGCACAGGGAACTCTACTCAATATTCTGCAATGGCCTATATGGCAAAAGACTCTTTTACAAAAAGAGTGGATATATGTATATGAGTAACTGATCCACCTTTCCATACACCTGAAATTAACACAACATTGTAAGTGATAGAAATAAGAAATTATGGTCAATGTTTGAGAGTCTTGAATGTTGTAAGTAAAAATGCATCAGAAGAGGTGACATTAGTGAAAATGTCAGAGAAGGGGGTTCCAAGGTCCCAACCCTTCACAGAAACAAAAAATTACAAATTCTTAATATCAACTTGGTCAGAACTCTGGAAAATATTTAGAGGCTTGAAGCAAATAAATGAATGCTGAATCAAGGGAAAGGTGACTGGAACAAGGTATGAGAGCTCTGAGGCAATTTAACTTAAATTTGCTTCACATTACTTCCCAGCACAGTGGCTGTGTTGAAGACACCATCTGCATTCAGTTGTAGATAGCTGGTTTCTGGCAGGACATAGGAGACTTTGTTCATAAAGAATTCTGTTTGTCAAGTTTGACATCTTTATGAATAGCACTGTTGTACGTTGAAGGTCAGATAATAGTTTTATGCCTTGCCTATATTAAGTAGCTATATAATTTGTAAAAAATACAGAATCACTACACTGTATACCTGAAACTAACATAATATTATAAATCAACTATACTTCGATTGTTAAAAAGGATCAAAAAAATGAAGAAAACAACCTATGGAATGGGAAGAAATATTTGTAAACCACATATATGATAGAGGTTAATGTTCAAATCTTATTTTAAAACTCATGCAAAATAGTAAAATATATATATATACACATATTCTAGGCTTGCCCACTGTGAAATCTGGCCAAAAGACCTGTATAGATATTTTCCCAAAGATACATAAATGTCTAAAAGTAGATGAAAAGATACTCAATGTCATTAATCATAAAAGAAATGCAAGTCAAAACCACAATCCAATACTACCTAACACCTGTCAGAATGATGATTTTTTTACTTAAAATAAATAAAACAATTATTGTTGAGAATATGAAGAAAACACTTGTGCATTACTGGTAGAACTGATACAGCCAATATGGAAAATAGTGTGGAGTTTCTTAAAAAAAAAATTAAAAATGGAATTACCATATGATCCAGAAACTCCACTTCTGTTAATACAGTAAAAGGAAATGAAAACACTTTTTCTAAAAGATATCTGGGGAACCCCAAACTGCCAAGATAGCTCAACTCAAGAGAACCTACCAGAATGAAGCAAGAACAGCCTTGAATCAAATAATACCATACCAGGAATGAATGTCCCTGTGGTTTGTGCAATTACATTGAATGCCCTACCCCTGCCATTCCTATCAGTGCCTGGATAGGTATTTGATGTTGGAAAGATGTCATAGGACTGGAGAAAATGTGCTGGAGTAGCTGTGAGGAGATACCCCACATCCGAGGGCAGAGAAGCTCCAACAAGATGGTAGGCGCTGGAGCAGTGGCTGTGAGGTGCTGAAGAGACTTTGAGGAGATACCCAAAGGTCAAGGGCAAAGGAGGAGCCCTAGCAAGATGATAGAGGGGCAAAATCACATTTAGAGTCAAACCCCATAACCACCAGAGATGCTCAGAGGACTCAAACAAACCTGTGTGCACCAGGACCCAGAGACCCCACAGAGAATGAGACAGAACTGTGTTTAGCTGTCTCCTGCAGAGGTTTAGGTAAGCAGTGGACTGCCTCAGGGGCAGGGGCTCTGGGTGCAGTAGACCTGAATACAGCATAAGCCCTCTAGGAGGAGGTCTCCATTAACCCCACCATAGAGCCACCAGACGGAGAAGGCAATGGCACCCAACTCCAGTACTCTTGCCTGGAGAATCCCATGGACGGAGGAGCCTGGTGGGCTACAGTCCATGGTGTTGCGAAGAGTCGGACATGATTGAGCGACTTCACTTTCACTTTTCACTTCCATGCACTGGAGAAGGAAATGGCAACCCACTCCAGTGTTCTTCCCTGGAGAATGCCAGGGATGGGGGGAGCCTGGTGGCCTGCCGTCTATGGGGTCGCACAGAGTTGGACATGACTGAAGTGACTTAGCAGCAGCAGCAGAGCCACCAGAACTTACACAGCACAGGGCACAGACCCTTGTGCTCACCAGGACCCAGGAGAAAGGAGCAGTGACACCACAAAAGAGTGACCCAGACTTGCCTGAGAATGTCCAGGAGTCTCCAGCAGAGGTGAGGTTCAGTGGTGGCATACTGCAGGGTTGGGAGCACACAGCAGGGCATACATGGGACCTTTAGAAGGAGATTGCAAATATATTCATCATCTACACCATAGTTTGAAGTGAAGTTGCTCAGTCATGTCCGACTCTTTGCAACCCCATGGACTGTGTTCTACCAGGCTCCTCAGTCCATGAAATTTTCCAGGCATGAGTACAGGAGTGGGTTACCATTTCCTTCTCCAGGGGATCTTTCTGACCAAGGGATCAAACACGGGTCTCCTGCATTGCAGGCAGAGGCTTTACTATCTGAGCCACCAGGGAAGGATCCACAGGTAAATACCTTGTCCCAGGTAAGTAACAGGGAGGGAGCACAGTTCAGTTCATTTCAGTCACTCAGTAGTGTCCAGCTCTTTGCAACCCCATGAATTGCACCACGCCAGGCCTCTCTGTCCATCATGAATTCCCGGAGTTCATTCAGACTCACATTCATCAAGTCAGTGATGCCATCCAGGCATCTCATCCTTGGTTGTTCCCTTCTCCTCCTGCCCCCAATCCCTCCCAGCATCAGAGTCTTATCCAGTGAGTCAACTGTTCGCATCAGGTGGCCAAAGTACTGGAGTTTCAGCTTTAGCATCATTCCTTCCAAAGAAATTCCAGGGCTGATCTCCTTCAGAATGGACTGATTGGATCTCCTTGCAGTCCAAGGGACTCTCAAGAGTCTTCTCCAACACCACAGTTCAAAAGCATCAATTCCTCAGCGCTCAACCTTCTTCACAGTCCAACTCTCACATCCCTACAAGACCACAGGAAAAACCATAGCCTTGACTAGACGGACCTTAGTCAGCAAAGTAATGTCTCTGCTTTTGAATAAACTATCTAGGTTGGTCATAAATTTTCTTCCAAAGAGTAAGTGTCTTTTAATTTCATGACTGCAATCACCATCTGCAGTGATTTTGGAGCCCCAAAAAATAAAGTCTGACTGTTTCCACTGTTTCCCCATCTATTTCCCATGAAGTGATGGGATCGGATGCCATGATCTTCGTTTTCTGAAAGTTGAGCTTTAGGCCAACTTTTTCACTCTCCTCTTTCACTTTCATCAAGAGGCTTTTTAGTTCCTCTTCACTTTCTGCCATAAGGGTGGTGTCATCTGCATATCCGAGGTTATTGATATTTTTTCCAGCAATCTTGATTCCAGCCTGTGCTTCTTCCAGTCCAGCATTTCTCATGATGTTCTCTGCATATAAGTTAAATAAGCAGGGTGGCCTTGATGTACTCCTTTTCCTATTTGGAACCAGTCTGTTGTTCCATGTCCAGTTCTAACTGTTGCTTTTTGACCTGCATACAGATTTCTCAAGAGGCAGTTTAGGTGATCTGGTATTCCCATCTCTTTCAGAATTTTCCACAATTTATTGTGATCCACACAGTCAAAGGCTTTGGCATAGTCAATAAAGCAGAAATAGATGTTTTTCTGGAACTCTCTTGCTTTTTCCATGATCCAGCACATGTTGGCAAATTGATCTCTGGTTCCTCTGCCTTTTCTAAAACCAGCTTGAACATCAAGNGAGGCAGGTTAGGTGGTCTGGTATTCCCATCTCTCTCAGAATTTTCCACAGTTTATTGTGATCCACACAGTCAAAGGCTTTGGCATAGTCAATAAAGCAGAAATAGATGTTTTTCTGGAACTCTCTTGCTTTTTCCATGATCCAGCAGATGTTGGCAATTTGATCTCTGGTTCCTCTGCCTTTTCTAAAACCAGCTTGAACATCAAGAAGTTCACGGTTCACATATTGCTGAAGCCTGGCTTGGAGAATTTTGAGCATTACTTTACTAGCATGTGAGATGAGTGCAACTGTGCGGTAGTTTGAGCATTCTTTGGCATTGCCTTTCTTTGGAATTGGAATGAAAACTGGTCTATATATAACTGGTAACATACGGTATTTGTCTTTCTCTTTCTGACCTGAACTTCTCTTAGTATGATCATCTCTAGGTCCCTTCTTGTTGCTGCAAAGGGCATTATTTCATTATTTATAATGGCCCAGTGATGATTATATATATACATATCCACACCACATCTTCTTTATCCATTCATCTGTCGGTGGACATTTGGGTTGTTTCCATGTCTTGACTATTGTAAACAGTGCTGCCATGAACATATAGGTGCATTTGTCTTTTTGAATTATAGTTTTTCTGATTATATGCCCAGGAGTGGGATTGCTGGATCATATGGCAAATCTATTTTTAGGTTTTTGACATCCTCCATAATTTTTTCCATGACTGCATCAAATTACATTGCCACCAACCCTGTTGAAAGGTTCCTTCTTCTCCACACTAGCTCCAGGATTTATTATTTGTAGATTTTTAATGATGTCCATATAACTGATGTAAGGTGGTACCAGTGTTGTTTGGATTTTCATTTCTCTAATAATTAGTGACGATGAGCATCTGTTCATGTTCCTATTAGCCATCTGTATATATCTTCTTTGGAGAAATGTCTATTTAGGTCTTCTGCTCATTTTTTGGTTGGGTTATTTGATTTTTGGTTTTGGTTTGGTTTTCGTTATTTCAGAAATTAAGCCATGTCAGTGGCATCATTTGCAAATATTTTCTCCAAGTCCATATTTCATCTTTCTGTTTTATTTATGGTTTCCTTAGCTGTGAAAAATCCTGTAAGTTTCATTAGTTTCCATTTGTTTATTTTTGCTTTTATTTCTATCACCTTGGAGAACTGAACTAAGAAAACATTGTATGCTTTAAATCAGAGAATGTTTTTCTTCTTCTAGGAATTTTATGGTGTCTTGTCTTATATTTAAATTTTACGGTATTTTGAGTTTATTTTTGTGTATAGTGTGAGGATATATTCTAACTTCCTTGATTTACATGTGGCTGTCCAACATCCCTAACACTGCTTATTAAAAAGATTGCATTTTTCCCATTGCATATTTTTGTTTCCTTTATCAAAGATTAATTGTCCATAGGTATGTGGTTTTATTGATGAGCTGTCTATTCTGTTCCATCGACCTGAATATCTGTCTTGTGCCAGTACCATGCTGATTTAATTACTGTAGTTATGTAGTATTGTCTGAAGTTTATGTATCCTGCTTTGTTCTTTGTCCTCAGGATTGTTTTGCCAATTCTTTGTCTTTTATGTTTCCATATGAATTTTAGAATTATTTGTTATAGTTCTGGGAAAACTATCATAAATATGTTGATAAGCATTGCATTAAATCTCTATATTGGTTTGGGTAGTATGGCCATTTTAAGAACATTCTTCCTATCCAAGAGCATAGGATATCTTTCTTTTTTTTAATCTTATTTAATTTCCTTTATTAATGTTTTATATTTATCAGTATGTAAGTCTTTAAACTCCTTGGTCATGTTTATTCCTAGATATTTTACTTTTCTGACTGCAGCCAGGAAATTAAAAGACACTTACTCCTTGGAAGAAAAGTTATGACCAACCTGGATNGCATTGGAGAAGGAAATAGCAACCCACTCCAGTATTCCTGCGTGGAGAATCCCAGGGACAGAGGAGCCTGGTGGGCTGCCATCTATGGCACAGAGTTAGATATGACTGAAGCGACTTAGCAGCAGCAGCAGCATGACATTATCTGCTGCATAAACCATAGACAGGAATGAAGGGACCTCTAGACTCTCAACAGGTAGGGGACTGAGGACAAAGTCAATTCAGGCATTTCAATATTTGACAACAGAATGTTTCACTCTGTACAGGCAGCATTCTCCCTAAGATGTTGTCAGATTTCTGCTAAAGTACATAGTTAGGCTGTCACATAGAAATAAAAGTCACTGAGTACCAACTGGGCTTCCCTGGTGGCTCAGATGGTAAAGAACCTGCCTGCAAGAAGGGAGACCTGGGTTTGGTCCCTGGGTTGGGAAGATCCCTGGAGAAGTGCATGGCAACTCACTCCAGTGTTCTTACCTGGAGAATTCTATGGACAGAGGAGGCTGGCAGGCTACCAAAGAGTCAGGCTGGATTGAGCAACTAACGCTTTCACTTGGGTTTCCAAGGCGGCGCTAGTGGTAAAGAATGCGCCTGCCTATGCATGAGATGTAGGAGATGCGGATTTGATCCTTGGGTCCAGAAGATCTCTTCGAGGAACGCACGAAAGCCCTCTCCAGTATTCTTTCCTGGAGAGTCCATGGACAGAGGAGAGGGGCAGGCTACAGTCCACAGGGTTGCAATGTGTAGGACATGACTGAAGAGACAGCATGGAGCATGTGCTTCATACTAAACAAATATTAGTGCTTTAATAGATAACCCACATTGTAATGTATGCAAAGATAGAAGTTAACAATACTAAAAGAATATGATCAAGTAAATACAAATAAAGTTTTGAATACTTATTATTCAAATTCTGCAATTAGCTAGAATGGTCTTTGGGGTACATATCACCCTCTTTAGGAATTCCTGTTTCGTATTATAGGTGTTAAAAGTCCAAAAACAATTTCTTTCCACTTATGGCTGTCTACATAGAAATATCAATACAGAACTTATCATAAATGTTAAGTGTGGCTCTTTATTTATTTGTTATTTGCTTTTTAATTTTTATTGGAGTATAGTTGACTTACAACGTTGTATTTGTGCCAGGTGTACAGCAAAGTGAATCAGTTGTATATATATACATATGTCCACCAGAGAAAACCATTCATAAAGATACATGTACCCTAGTGTTCATCACAGTATTATTTGCAAGAGCTAAGACATGGGAATAACCTAAATGTCCATCGACACGGGAGTGAACAGTATATAACATTGTGTCCCAAATGTCCAATGGAATATTACTCAGTCATAATAAAGAATGAGATCAGGCCATTTGCAGCAACATGGATGGAGCAGAGACCATCATACCGAGTGAAGTAAGTCAGAGAAAAACAAATATATGATGCCACTTGTATGTGGATTCTAAAAAAAAAACAAAAAAACACACAGAATTTATTTACAAAATGAAAACAGAATCACAGATGTAGCAAACAAACCTAAGGTTCCCTGGCTGCATGGGTGGTGGAGGAATAAATGGGGAGGTTGGAACTGACATATGGACAGGACTATATATCAAATAGATAACTGATAAGCACCTGCTTAGTACAGACAAGGAACTCTGTCCAGTACTCTCTAATTACCTAATAGGGTTTGCTTCTTTTTATTTTTATTTCTTCAACTTCACCAAAAGAGTCAGCTGCATCATTAAAATATAAGGCAGTATATAATATTAATATCCTATTGGTCCTTTTGAAATTTTTTATTTTATTTTTTATTAATTTTTACTAGAATATATTTGCTTTACAATGTTGTGTTAGTTTCTGCTGAACAGCAAAGTGAATCAGCCTTACATATACGTACATTCCCTCTTTTCTGAATTTCCTTCCCATTTTGGTCCTCTTTTCTTTTTTTTAATTAACATTTATTGTCAGCTTAAATCCTGCAATGATTTTTGATTAGTGAAAGTTTACACAGTTCTCATATTACAAAAGGCATTGACTAGCCCTATATTTTTCCAGTGGTCATGTATGGATGTGAGAGTTGGACTATAAAGAAAGCTGAGCGCCGAAGAACGCTTTTGAACTGTGGTTTTGGAGAAGACTCTGGAGAGTCCCTTGGACTGCAAGGAGATCCAACCAGTCCATTCTGAAGGAGATCAGTCCTGAATATTCATTGGAAGGACTGATGCTGAAGCTGAAACTCCAATATTTTGGCCACCTGATGTGAAGAGCTGACTTATTTGAAAAGACCCTGATACTGGGAAAGATTGAAGGCAGATGGAGAAGGGGACAACAGAAAATGAGATGATTGGATGACATCACCGACTCAATGGACATGGATCTGGGTAAACTCCAGGAGTTGATGATGGACAATGAGGCCTGGGGTGCTGCAGTCCATAAGGGTCACAAAGAGTTGGACAAGACTGAGCAACTGAGCTGAACTGAACTGAGCCCTATATTACAGTGCATTTCACAATAATCTCATTTCCAAATCATGTGGCCGATCTGTCCTAATCAATTTGTGTTTTTTTTAAGGCAACTTGCTGTCTTTAAACCTATGAATACACTGGCCTCCCTTCTGATTTTGCATTTAATTTGATTTCATTTCGGGTATGTGAAGTTTTATGATTTGTTCCCATCACAGTATTTCGGTTGTTTTCAAATACAGAGAATTATTGAAAGTCTGACCACGTCTGTCTTTCTGAAGGCCTGGCTGTGTTGTCCTGGCCGGTGAGACACCTCTGGGTGCTGAACCATGGTGGTGACGAATCTGCAGCAGATGCATGCTTTGCCTGAGAAGAGAAAAGGAAACCCCCTTGAGATGGGCAAAGATCCCCCTGAAACTCAGCCTTTTCCAGGCCTTAGAGGACATTCCTAAATTGAGTCTCCACTGCAAGAATACACGACCAAGCACATGCTCATGGAAGAGGATGTTCTGAACTTCCAGACAATAAAACAAGTTTAGGGAAATCAGAAGGAAAGAGACCATGGGGTATCTGGCATAACAGCTGTGGTCACAGAAGTACCATGAGCCACTAGCTTTGATATTGACAAACCTATAAAATGTAGTTTTTATCTCACATCGCCATGACTAATTTAATTTGTTAAGTCAGGCAGGAAGACTGTTTCAGGTGAAATAAAAGCAATTCTTTGCAATAACATTTCACTGCAGTATACTCTCATAATTTAGCATTTATTTCAAACTCAATTTACCAAGGCAGCACACGTACAAAAATTAATGCTATACATACACTTTACAGCCACCACTGAGTAAGTGTCTTTGACAGATATATGTCATACTTGTCTTTTTAATGTCAACACTGACAGTTTGTAAAGTAATAAAGGTAATATAACAGTGTGAGTAACACCTTCATTTCATACTGACATCACTGAAAGTATGAAAAAAAAAAAAGTTCGATGCTTACGAACTTTTCCTCCCAATACCTTACTCAGATTTTCCGTGGAGTTGGTAAAACTCTAGTGCTTAAAACAGGCACGTGCCTGCATGCATGCTAGGTCACTTTAGTCATGTCCAGCTTTTTGAGAGCCTATGGTCTGCAGTCCCCCAGGCTCCTCTGTCCATGGATTCTCCAGGCAGGAAAACTGGAGACAGTTTCCATGCCCTCCTCCAGGGGATCTTCCCGACCCAGGGTTTAAACCTGCTTTTCTTACGTCTCCTGATTTGGCAGGTTGGGTCTTTATTGCTAGGGCTACCTGGGAAGCCCAAATCAACTATACTCCAGTAAAAATTAAAAAGCAAACAGTAAATAAATAAAGAACCATGCTTACCATTCATGATAAGCCCTTTCTTGATATTTCTATGCAGACCACCATTAGTGGAAAGAAATTCTTTTTTGATACTAAACACCTATAATATGAAACAGAAGTTCTATAAAGAGGATGGCACATACCCCAAAGGACATTCTAGCTAATCTAGCTAATCACAGAATTTGAATAATGAAGTGTTCAGATTTTCATTTGTATTTACTTGGTCACAGTCTTTTAACACTGTTAATTTCTGTTTTTGTGTATGTTGCAATATGTATTATCTATTAAAATGCTAATATTTGTTTAGCATGCAGGCGGCATACTAAGTCACTTCAGTAGTGTTCTACTCATTGCGAACCCATGGACTGTAACCCGCCAGGCTCCTCTGCCCATGGGATTTTCCAGGCAAGAATACTGGAGTGGGTATCTGTGCCCTCCTCAAAGAGATCGTCCTGACCTGGGGATCAAATCCGCATTTCCTACATCTCCTCGTTGACAGGCAGGTTCTTTACCTCTAGCGCCACTTGAGAAGCCCAAGTGAAAGTGTGAGTTGCTCAGTCCTGTCTGCCTCTTTGCGACCCCACGGGCTGTGGCCTGCCAAGCTCCTCTGTCCATGGGAGTCTTCTGGAGTGGGCTACCATGCCCTCATCCAGGGCATCTTCTAGGACCAGGCCTTAAACCCACATCTCTTAAGTCTTCTGCACTGGAAGGTGGGTTCTCTACCCCTAGTGCCACCTGGAAAACTCTTAAAATAGGCACATTTATCAGCAAGGAACAGAGACTCGCTTCACCTAGCACAAGTAACAGAGGGTTTAAGACTACATACAAGCAAATGTTTTTGTTTTTGTTGACTGTATAGAGCTTCTCCATCTTTGGCTGCAAAGAATATAATCAATCTGATTTTGGTGTTGACCATCTGGTGATGTCCATGTGCAGAGTCTTCTCTTGTGTTGTTGGAAGAGGGTGTTTGCTATGACCAGTGCATTTTCTTGGCAAAACTCTATTAGTCTTTGCCCTGCTTCATTCCACATTCCAAGGCCAAATTTACCTGTTACTCCTGGTGTTTCTTGACTTCCTACTTTAGCATTCCAGTCCCCTATAATGAAAAGGACATCTATTTTGGGTGTTAGGTCTACAAGGTCTTGTAAGTCTTCATAAAACCATTCAACTTCAGCTTCTTCAGCATTACTGGTTGGGGCATAGACTTGGATAACTGTAATATTGAATGGTTTGCCTTGGAAACGATTGATTATATTCTTTGCAGATTTGCACTCCAGTCCCCTATAATGAAAAGGACATCTTTGGGGGGTGTTAATTCTAAAAGGTCTTGTAGGTCTTCATAAAACCATTCAACTTCAGCTTCTTCAGTGTTACTGGTTGGGGCATAAACTTGGATAACTGTGATATTAAATGGTTGGCCGTGGAAATGAACAGAGATCATTCTGTCATTTTGGGGATTGCATCCAAGTACTGCATTTCAGACTCTTTTGTTGACCATGATGGCTACTCCATTTCTTCTGAGGGATTCCTGCCTGCAGTAGTAGATATAATGGTCATCTGAGTTAAATTCACCCATTCCAGTCCATTTTAGTTCGCTGATTCCTAGAATGTCGACATTCACTCTTGCCAGCTCTTGCTTGACCACTTCCAATTTGCCTTGATTCATGGGCCTGACATTCCAGGTTCCTATGCAATATTGCTCTTTACAGCATCAGACTTTGTTTCTATCACCAGTCACATCCACAGCTGAGTATCGTTTTTGATTTGGCTCCATCCCTTCATTCTTTCAGGAGTTATTTCTCCACTGATCTCCAGTAGCATATTGGGCACCTGCTGACCTGGGGAGTTCCTCTTTCAGTATCCTATCATTTTGCCTTTTCATACTGTTCATGGGGTTCTCAAGGCAAGAATACTGAAGTTGTTTGCCATACTGAAGTTGTCCGAGGTCAGGGGAGGTGGCCGAGAGGAGACAACCTGGGTCCAAGGCCAGGGGCAGCGTCCGAGAGGAGCTACCCCTCGTCTGAGGTCAGGGGCAGCCAGGAGAAGCCACCTCGTGCCCGAGGCCAGGGGCGTTGGTCCTGAGGAGCCACCCCATGCTGGAGGTGGCTCAGCTGTGGATGTGACTGGTGATAGAAGCAAGGTAAGATGCTGTAAAGAGCAATATTGCATAGGAACCTGGAATGTCAGGCCCATGAATCAAGGCAAATTGGAAGGGGTCATTCCCTTCTCCAGTGGACCACATTCTGTCAGACCTCTCCACCATGACATGCCCGTCTTGGCTTGCCCTGCGGGCATGGCTTGGTTTCATTGAGTTAGACAAGGCTGTGGTCCTAGTGTGATTAGTTTGACTAGTTTTCTGTGAGTATGGTTTCAGTGTGTCTGCCCTCTGGTGCCCTCTTGCAATACCTACCCTCTTACTTGGGTTTTTCTTACCTTGGGTGTAGGTTATCTCTTCACGGCTGCTCCAGCAAAGCACACCTGGTGCTCCTTACCTTGGTTGAGGGGTATCTCCTTACTGCCACCCTTCCTGATCTTCAGTGTGGGATAGCTCCTCTAGGCCCTCCTATGCCAGAGTAGCCACCGCTCCTTGGGTTGCTCCTCCTGGCTGCAGCCCCTGGCCTCAGGCACCACCCCTGGCCTCCAGCATGGGGTGGCTCCTCAGGACCAACACCCCTGACCTCGGGCACGAGTTGGCTTCTCCCAGCTGCCCCTGACCTCAGACAAGGGGTAGCTCCTCTCGGCCACTGCCCTTGGCCTTGGACCCAGGGTGTCTCCTCTCAGCCACTTCCCCTGACCTCAGACATGGGGTATCTCCTCTCGGCCGCCTCCCCTGACCTCGGACACGGGGTTCTCCTCCCAGCCACCACTGATATCGGACATGGGGTAGCTCCTCTCGGCCGCTGCCACTGACCTTGGACTTGGGTAGCTCCTCTCGGCCGTTCCTGTGCTGTTGCAGCCTGGCACTCTTTGCCGCTGCCCCTGACCTCAGATGTGGGGTAACTCCTCTCGGCTGCGCTTAGTGCGCCAGGTTCAGCCGCCACGCTTAGTGCACCGGGTCACAGCTGCCTGTGCTTAGTTTTCCCCTCAAGTCAGTCTCTCCCATCAGGAAGCTTCCATAAGCTTCTTATCCTTCTCCATCAGAGGGCAGACAGACTGAAAACCACAATCACAGAAAACTAGCCAATCTGATCACATGGACCATAACCTTGTCTAAATCAACAAAATTATGAGCCATGCCGTGTAGAGCAACCCAAGATGGACGGGACATGGTAGAGAGTTCTGACAAAACGTGGTCCACTGGAGAAGGGAATGGCAAACCACTTCAGTATTCTTGCATTGATAAGTCCATGAACAGTATGAAAAGGCAAAAAGATATGACACTGAAAGATGAACTCACCAGGTCAGTAGGTGCCCAATGTGTTACTGGAGATGAGTGGAGAAATAATTCCAGAAAAAATGAAGAGATGGAGCCAAAGCAAAACAACACCTAGTTGTGGATGTGACTGGTGATGGAAGCAAGGTCTAATGCTGTAAAGAGCAATATTGCATAGGAACCTGGAATGTTGTTAGGTCCATGAATCAAGGCAAATTGGAAGTGGTCAAACAGGAGAAGGAAAGAGTGAACTTTGACATTCTAGGAATCAGCAAACTAAAATGGACTGGAATGGGTGAATTTAACTCAGATGACCATTATACCTGCTACCGTGGGCAAGAATCCCTTAGAAGAAATGGAGTGGCCACCATAATCAACAAAAGAGTCTAAAATGCAGTACTTGGATGCAATGTCAAAAACAACAGAATAAGCTGTTCCTTTCCAAGGCAAACCATTCAATATCACAGTAATCCAAGTCTATGCCTTGACCAATAATGCTAAAGAAGCTGAAGTTAAATGGTGCTATGAAGACCTACAGACCTTCTGGAACTAACACCCCAAAAAAGATGTCCTTTTCATTATAGGGTACTGGAATGCAAATGTAGGAAGTCAAGAGATACCTGGAGTAACAGGCAAATTTAGCCTTGGAGTACATAACGAAGCAGGGCAAAGGTTAATAGAGTTTTGCCAAGAGAATGCACTGGTCATATCAAACACCCTCTTCCAAAAACACAAGAGAAGGCTCTACACATGGACATCACCAGATGCTCAATATCAAAATCAAATTGATTATATTCTTTGCAGCCAATGATGGAAAAGCTCAATACAGTCAGCAAAATAAGACCAGGAACTGACTGTGGCTCAGATAATGAACTCTTATTGCCGAAATCAGACTTAAATTGAAGAAAGTAGGGAAAACCACTAGACCATTCAGGTATGACCTAAATCAAATCCCTTATGATTATACAAATTCAGACTTGAATTGAAGAAAGTAGGGAAAACCGATAGACCATTCAAGTATGACCTAAATCAAATCCCTTATGATTATACAGTGGAAGTGAGAAATAGATTTAAGGGTCAAGATCTGATAGATGGAGTTCCTGATGAACTATGGAATGAGGTTCGTGACACTGTACAGGAGACAGGGATCAAGACCATCCCCATGGAAAAGAAATTCAAAAAAGCAAAATGGCTGTCTGGAGAAGCCTTACGAATAGCACTGAAAAGAAGAGAGGCAAAAAGCAAAGGAGAAAAGGAAAGATATAAATAAGCATCTGAATGCAGAGTTCCAAAGAATAGCAAGAAGAGATAAGAAAGCCTTCATCAGCAATCAATGCAAAGAGATAGAGGAAAACAACAGAATGGGAAAGACTAGAGATCTCTTCAAGAGAATTGGAGATACCAAGGGAACATTTCATGCAAAGATGGGCTCGATAAAGGATAGAAATGGTATGGACCTAACAGAAGCAGAAGATATTAAGAAGAGGTGGCAAGAATACACAGAAGAACTGTACAGAAAAGATCTTCACGACCCAGATAATCATGAGGATGTGATCACTAATCTAGAGCCAGACATCTTGGAATGTGAAGTCAAGTGGGCCTTAGAAAGCATCACTAAGAACAAAGCTAGTGGAGGTGATGGAATTCCATCTGAGAGTCCCTTGGACTGCAAGGAGATTCAACCAGTCCACTCTGAAGGAGATCAACCCTGGGATTTCTTTGGAAGGAATGATGCTAAAGCTGAAACTCCAGTACTTTGGCCACCTCATGGGAAGAGTTGACTCATTGGAAAAGACTCTGATGATGCGAGGGATTGGGGGCAGGAGGAGAAGGGGACGACAGAGGATGAGATGGCTGGATGGCATCACTGACTTGATGGACATGAGTCTGAGTGAACTCCGGGTGTTGGTGATGGACAGGGAGGCCTGGCGTGCTGTGATTCATGGGGTCACAAAGAGTCGGACATGACTGAGGGACTGAGCTGAACTGAAGCACATTTTTGTTGTTGTTGATGTAACTGAGTTCTATAGATATCTAGAGAGTAGAGGCCAGAGATGCCACCAAACATCCTGCAATACACAGGACAGCCCTCACAGCAGAGAATTATCTGGTCCAAAATGTCAAGTGTGCTGAGGCTGAGAAACTCTGGTGTGGAGGAATTTTGAGACTCATATGCCAGGAAAGCGTATATGCAGAATAATTTTGAACAGATAAATCTCTTAGAGCAAATCTTATGACCTAAAAGGAACCCTCTGGGAGCATCCATTCCCACAGGGTTGAGCCCCCAAGGTGACTGTCACCCTTTGTTGCGTCCTTGGCAGTATATGAAGGTTCTGGCACATGTATATACTGAGACACTGGTGGAACTAAGGAAGGATGTCTGTTGGCCTTTATTCTTGCAAAAGTCAGTGCACAAAGAAGGGCACCCAGTTCTGTGCATACATGCCAAGAGTACAGAGTTTTGTACATGAGCTTCAGTCATATTCGATTTTGTCCTCTGACTTGCTAACATTGCAAAGTTAAGGAGTCAAGTGATCTGCTTTTGCGCGTCTGAAGTGCTTCTTACAAATGCTGCATGGGTATACCATTCATATGAAAGAAAGAAAGAGAAGTCGCTCAGACGTGCCCGACTCTTTGTGACCCCACAGACTCTAGCCCACCAGGCTCCTCTGTCCATGGGATTCTCCAGGCAAGAATCCTGGAGTGGGTTGCCATGCCCTCCTCCAGGGGATTTTCGCTACCCAGGGATCTAACCCATATTCCTTATATCTCCTGTACTGGCAGGCAGGTTCTTTTCCACCAGCATCACCTGGGAACCCCTACATCTCCTCAAATATTGTCCCTGCTGCATTTACAGAACCATAAAATCTAAATGCAAAGAGGACTCCTTGTGCTCAGTTAAGAGCTTACAGTTCAAGCTCCCATTAGTTCTCAGCTACTTTATGAATTTAGGGCAGTGTACTCAACTCGATCCTTAAGAATGCTTGGAATTCAGATGAAGAGTTTAATCAACCTAGGAAGGAGCTAATATTTTCCTGGTGTTTTTACATGCCAGACCCTGTGCTGACTTGGAGTAAATTGTAAAACTGAAGCACGTACACTTTCACTGATTAGATAATTGTGTCTCTCACATAAAGTTTGTGTTCTTTTATGAATGTGATCTTCCCTTTATACCAATGGTAGCACACAATGCCAGGTCTACCTCTGGTGCCAAGTATTTTCTGAATATGTGAATTTTTCTTAAACCTTTACTCTTCCCCATGCATATGAGGAACAAATTCACACTCCCACACTCCCATCAATAACTGTAAAGTGGTTTTTCTTAAGTAGATGTGCAGTGGTTGTATTCAAATGAGTATTGGGTGGGAGGGGAGAAAAAAAAGACATATGAGAATTTGAGAAACTCTATCAAGTGTGCCTGATACCTCTGACCTCCAGTTGAAGGTGGCTGCCTTATACTTTCTTACCAACACCACAACCTCAATGAAGCCTTTACCGGTTTCCCGATCTTTTTTTTAACTGAAATGTAGTTGCTTTACCATGTTGTGTTAGTTTCTGCGGTACAGCAAAGCGCATCTACCATGTGTACATGTATGTCCTCTCCCTCTTAGCCTCCCTGCCAACCCTATCCCGCCCCTCTAGGCCACGACAGAGCATGGAGCGGGGCGCTCTGCGTTCTACAACAGGTTTCGCCAGCTTTCTCTTCCACACATGGGAGTGTGCACGTGCTAATCCTACTCTCCCAGTTCATCCCACCCTACCCTGCCTACCCCCTCCATGCCATGTCTGTTCTCTGCTCCTGCCCTGCAAGTAGGGTCAGCTGTCCCATTTTTCTAGATTCCATATATATTGTCAATATGCCATATTTGTTTTTCTCTTTCTGACTTACTTCACTCTGTATGACAGATTTTAGGTTTATGCAAAGCTCTACAAATAACCCAGTTTCCTTTCGTTTTATGGCTGGGTACTATTTCATTGTATATATGTACCATGTCTTCTTTATCTATTCATCTGCTGATGGACATTTAAGTTGCTCCCGTGTCCTGGCTCAGAGAAAGCAATGGCACCCACTCCAGCACTCTTGCCTGGAAAATCCAATGGACGGAGGAGCCTGGTGGGCCGCAGTCCATGGGGTCGCTAACAGTCGGACAGACTGAGTGACTTCACTTTCACTTTTCTCTTTCATGCATTGGAGAAGGCAATGGCACCCCACCCCAGTACTCTCGCCTGGAAAATCCCATGGACAGAGGAGCCTGGTGGGCTGCAGTCCATGCGGTCGCGAAGAGTCAGACACGACTGAGCGACTTCTCTTTCACTTTTCACTTTCATGCATTGGAGAAGGAAACAGCAACCCACTCCAGTGTTCTCGCCTGGAGAACCCCAGGGACGGGGGAGCCTGATGGGATGCCATCTATGGGGTTGCACAGAGTCGGACACGACTGAAGTGACTTAGCAGCAGCAGCATACTGTTCTCCATAGTGATTGTATCAATTTACACTCTTACCAACAGTGCTAGAGGGTTCCCTTTTCTCCATACCTTCTGAAACGTTTATTGTTTGTAGATTTTTTTTTTTTTTTTGATGATGGCCATTCTGACCAGTGTGAGGTGATACTTCATTTAGTTTTGATTTGCATTTTTCTAATAATTAGTGATGTTGAACATCTTTCCATGTGCTTCTTACCCATCTAGATGTTTTCTCTGAAGAATATTCAACTTTGTTTATAGTGTATTCCTTCTAGTGTTTCTAGTGTATTGTTTCCTCATAAACTTTCCTAAAAATGAGAATAACAGTAACAAAATAATGGCCAATGTTTCTGAGTACTTTTTAGGTAGCAAGTACTACTGAAATTTCTATGTGTCTATTAACTCATTAAATCATATGAAGTATCTGCTTTACATTTCCCAGAAGCAGAGGAAATAAGAGAGGCACAGTAAGGTCTTGTAAAGTTGGATACTGGCAGACTGCTTCCAAAGCCACAGCCACCTTAACCTTAGACCTACGCCCAATTTTTCAGTTATATTTTGATCCTCCTTTATGAAATCAGTCAGCTTTAAGTCTCAGAAATCTACTCGTAAAGTCATAGCTGTATTCATACACTTCTTTGGACAGTCGTTGTACCGTCATGATTTCTCTGGTATGGTTGTATTGCATAGTTAAATTTGTGCATGTGTACTGAATGTTTGTGATCTTTGAAAGTAAGCCCTCCTATGCTCATATTACCTTTTAAAAATCTTTCTAGTCACTCCTATCATTATCTTAGAATATGGCATATACTTGATATATGTGCTGTGCTAAGTTGCTTCAGTCGTGTCCAGTTCTTTGCAATCTATGGACCATAGTCCACCAGGCTCCTCTGTCCATGGGATTCTCCAGGCAGGAATACTGGAGTGGGTTGCCATTTCCTTCTCCAGGGGATCTTCCCGACCCAGGGATTCAGTCCATGGAATTATCCAGGCCAGAATACTGGAGTGGGTAGCATTTCCCTTTTCCAGGGGATCTTCCCAACCTGGGGATCAAACCCAGGTCTCCCCCATTAAAGGCAGATTCTTTACCAGCTGAGCCACAAGGGAAGTCCAAGAATACCGGAGTGGGTAGCCTATCCATTCTCTAGTGGTTCTTCCCGACCCAGAAGTCGAATGGGGTCTCCTGCATTGCAGGCAGATTCTTTACCATATATAGTTGTTTTGTTGAATATTTCCAGTAATCTAATGAAGTCCAGAAGGGCAAAAAAATTTTTCAACTCTCTTCTTTAAAAAAAAAAAATTTTTTATTTGACTATGTGGGATCTTCGTTGCAGCACCAGAGCCTTTGTGGGGGGTCTCTTGCGGCATGAGGGAGCTTTTAGCTGTAGCATCTGAACTCAGCTGCAGCATGTGGAACCTAGTTCCCTCACCATGGATCAAACCCCAGCCCCCGCACTGGGAGCATGAAGTCAGCCGCTGGACCCCCAGGGAAGTCCCTTCAATCCTATTCTAGATTAGAGGACTTCTTTGTGTGTGTGTGAGTCCTCAGTTTTATAACAATAAGGGTCTGAGATGCTGCCTTATATTGTCGGTGAGTCCACCTGCAGGAGCAGTGAGCTCGGCCAGCCCAGCTGACATGGGTGAGGAGAGAGGACCCACTGGCTGGTGGGGAAGCAAGTGTGCGAGGAGCCACTCCTCTTGGTGGCCTCTGACTCAGACCCCTGGCTCTACCTTTCACTCTGCTTCTCTGAGCCTTTTCCCTCATCATAGTCATAATCATCATTAAAAGGGACACTTTGGGGGAATTTTCTCAGGGAAAGCAGAGCCCATCTCCATCACTTGTTCTATACCACATCTGGAGAAGGAAATAGCACTCCACTCCAATGTTGTTGCCTGGGAAATCCCATGAACAGAGGAGCCTCGTGGGCTACAGTCCACGGGGTCACAAAGAGCTGGACATGACTGAGCAACTAAACAGTAGTATCAACTACGCCACATTGCTGCTCCTGCAATATCTGATGTTCACTACTTATCGGATCAGATTTATTTTCCAAAATAATTAGCTGAAACTCCTTCCCAGGATCCCTTGTTTCTGAAAATTGTGTACATATTTAGCTGACCTTAAGTAAAATGAATCTACTTATTAAAACCTAAATGCCTTTTAAAAATACTGTTTTAGAGGAATCAGTTAGGTGTGTGTTCTGTGTTTGAAGATATCACACTAAACAACTGTTGGTTGCAACCAAATATAAATATCCTCATGAATGCTAGTGGCAATCAGGAACCAAAGCTGCATCTCCATGAATTACATGTGTGATGCACTACACACATGCTTTCAGTTGTTTGTGCGATATTTCATATATTTAAAACTACGTTTGCAGCTCCAAGCAACACAAGTTAAAACTTTTCAATATTTCACAGTAAAAAGTTCTCTATACATCATAATGCCAAGATTGGTTTGAACAAGATGAAATAATTATATATTTATAATTTACTTAGTCAATAATAGAGAGTAAAAAATAAAAAGAAAATATGATGTTCAGTAACAAAAAGAAACATTGCAAATATAATCAAATGGCTAGAGGATAAAGTAACTATATAACCAAGGTTGTAGAAGGCCAGATACAGGACTTTGAGTTTAAACCTTGGACACCATATGCAAATTTTATGCATACTCTTCCTGAGTAAGAAATCTTAAACATGATTTAAATGTCATAAATATTTTACAAGTCTTTCCTGGCGGCAGATTTCCTGCACTGGGAGTTAAAGGGCAAGTGTAAACCTGAGAACATGCTCTACATATGTATGACAGATATAAAAACACACAGAATGACCTTTACAAACATATTGGCCTGGCCACTTTCATCCTGGAAAGAAACTACCACATTAAATCTACATTTTGATGGAGTCAGTCACTGATATTTAAAATCTGTTGCTCTGAAAATGTAGTGGTCTCCTTTATAATTACACAGACAATTATGTTGTGGGAGTTAGATCAATTTCTTACCATTAGAAATTTGTTCTCTTTTTAAAAATTCCGAACCCCCCAATACAATAAGACACTGAGTTTATCCAGATCAGATAAACTATTCTCTAACTGTCTTCTAATGCAGTCCACTGATACAGTTAATTTTACAACTTGATTATGACCTGTGTAGCATAATTCCAGAACAAGAGGTTTAAAATAAGTTCCCTGCCTTCAAACGACTTAAGTTTATATTACAAGACAATGAGTCTGGGAAAAAGGGAAGAGAGAGGAAACACGTAAGAAGAAATGTTTCAACTCCAAGACATGTGGCAAGAGGAGACAATGATAGTTGGACAGCAGATTGTGTTTGCTTTTTAACTTTGTCCAGGGCCAATGGAAGTATAAGTACCAAATAAATGTATTCTCATTTTTGCCTTCCATTTTGTCTGCCACCCTGAAAGAAATTTCCCTAATGGTTTAGTTATACACAGAGTAAAAGGCTGGCTCTGTAAACCCCAAATGTAGACACAAAAGTTTAAACCTTCAGAAAGGGATATCGATTTTTCTTTATTCAGGTTATTATCTAGACTGATTTATTAGTAGCATTAGTTTGATCCACTCAGGAAAATTAAACTTACAAGTGAACCAATCTTGATATGCCAGGAAAAAAATCCAACCATTGTAATGGCATTTTTGTCTTTTCTAGCGCTTTTACCGATGTCATGGAAACACCCTTCCCCAGTTGGAATTGGAGAAAACAAGAGAAAACGTTGAGCCTGAAAATATGAGCCATGGCCTCGGATCGGCAACATTTCAAATACCTGGAAATTATGTTTACAGGCACACTTCACTTTATTGTGCCTCCCTTTCTCACACTTTGGAGGTAATGCATTTTTTTTACAAATTGAAGGCTTGCAGCAACCCTGTGTGGAACAAGCACGTGTGCCAGCTTTTCCTACAGTGTCGGCTCACTTCATATCTTTGGGTCACATTTTGGTAACTCTTGCAATATTTCAAGCTTTTTCATTATTATTATATTTGTTATGATTATTTGTGAACAGACATCTTTGATGTTACTACTGTAATTTGGAGGTGGGGGAGGGGTGCCCCAAACCATACCCATTGTTTTTTTTAGACATAATGCTATTGCACAATTAATAGGCTACAGTGTAGTATAAACATGACTTTTGTATGCACAGGGAAACCAAAATTTCCCTTTAACTGGCTTTGGTGTGATATGCACTTTATTATGACAGTCTGGAAGCCAACATGTGGCAACCCCTGAGGCACCTACAATGTGAGTGGCTGGCATTCCCAGTGATCTTGTTGCCTTGCACTAATTCTAAAGGATGTGGTCAGCAGGCAAAGGAAAACCATTCTGCACTACTCACTGGTAATGTATGTAGAAATGTCAACTCTAAACGAGAGTTTCTGTTTCAGATTGAAATTCCCCAAAATGTGAATCTTAGACATGCCAGATCTTGAGAATTAGGCTCTTATGTATCTGGATACTTATGCTATTTATTTTTGTAAGAAATATTTTACAAGGCTTCTTTTTTAATGTCTGAGCCAGGAGTATAGCCTTATAACATTGAGAAGATGCAAGCTGAAGAGAAGAATTGTACCAGCACACTAAATGAATTAAGAGCAAAGGAAAACCATTCTGCACTACTCACTGGTAATGTATGCAGAAATGTCAACTCTAAACGAGAGTTTCTGTTTCAGATTGAAATTCCCAAAAATGTGAATCTTAGACATGCCAGATCTTGAGGATTAGGCTCTTATGTATCTGGATACTTATGCTATTTATTTTTGTAAGAAATATTTAACAAGGCTTCTTTTTTAATGTCTGAGCCAGGAGTATATAGCCTTATAACATTGAGAAGATGCAAGCTGAAGAGAAGAATTGTACCAGCACACTAAATGAATTAAGATCATCAGACATGCCCCCAAACCACTGTGGGAATCTAATGTATAACATCAGGAGAGTTTATTTTTCTGTGGATCCTTCTTCCAATTACTGTATATTCTAGCCATGCTACTTCATGTAACATTATGTAAAGAATTCTCTATTGAAGTCATGGCAATAAATTCAAGTGCTTCTGGTCCACTTTGCATGGAATAAACATGCTGCACATGTTATTCATTTCAAGTGCATTTCGTCTGTGGTTGCTGTCATTGAAACTAGATAACGAATATAACAGCATGGAATGTAACACAGTGCAGAAGATATTAGTATTATTATTTTATCTGTATTTTTAATCCAGCTTGCAAGAATGTTTTTCATGTTTAGTGAAAAAGGATACTGCAATACTATCGCTGGGCAATCTGTTAATAGCAAACATCAAGGAAATGTAATTCATCTGTTTTGATAACTCTGTTGAAGGGAATTTAGAAACTACTCTAAAAATTAGCTGTAATCCACTTGGAAGAAAAAAAAAGATGTGATTAGATGAGAGGAAGGAATTTTCTCACTGGATATGGCTACTTGCTTAAGACCAATCATATAACATTTTGAAATTACATCCCCCCAAAGTTGAAGTGAAATATTAGATATATGGCTTTATCAAAATCTTGAAGCTTATTATTTCATTGAAAGTTTTATTCCATTCTCTGCACACTTAACCAGGTACTTTTTCAGATCTTATTAGTATGATACTCAGTTTGAATGCAATTTTTTGCCTTGTTGGCTGACTTTTAAAACAATATATCTTATTTTATCTATTAAATTAGAAGACTGCAAGAAAAGCTATCTTATTATAGATTTCTATTACACTTAAAATAGTACTAGGCACCCAGACTGCCTGAGATCAAATATATTATGGCATCCTCTTTTTCACATTGATCACCCAGATCTCCTTCTCTTTCTGATTATGTTGTGTCTATTGATTCCCAGTGTATTCCCTGGACCTGGCATACATATACCATGTGGTCAATACATATTTATTGTATTGAATTATTGTCTAGTTTTTTGCTCATTTAGTGGCATACCTATCAGTATAAAAGGATTTACAGCAGTCCCATGCCTTTTCGATTTCCATCCAGTTACTATATCTAGATAAAAAACTTATTTTATGCAGTCAAATCTGGTCTAATCTCTACTATTCTGAAGTCTTCACAGCATTTGTTTCTAAAGATAGCTGAGGATTTATTGCTTTATTTAAGTGTTAGCCTTCATTCCTTCTATTATGTCTTAAAAGAAACGAGGGAGTAGTGTGAATGGCAAATCACTGAAATATAGATTTTGGACAGAGTAGAACTACTCCCCGTATCATATAAGGACTCTTCTGAAAAGCATTTTAAACTGAATTAAATGGTCATATTTAGAAATTTAGAGATACACTAAGTTGCTTGTCAATCACATGGTCCACTCTTCCCCAATTCTGCTTAATTATTCAAAATGTTTCACTTTTTTTTTTTAGCTCTTGGAAATGTGTACATATATGCTGACACAAAAAGTAATGAAACATTTAAAAAAGAAAAAGGAATTGACTTAATATGCCTGAGTTTATAGAGTGAAAATCATAGTGTACATTGATAATGTTTATTCAACTGAATATTATCTAGTATGATTTGATGAGACATTGTAGATCAGAAAGAAGAGAACCTCCTTCTCTGGACATATACATGAGAAATCAATACTTTGTGGTGATTCATGATAATATGAGTAGAAGTAACTGTCTACTAAGAAGGGAACTTTCTGGTTTTAGCTACATATGAAAGCAAAGGCCGTGGAATCTTTATGTCTTTGCCTTCACATTGAGTTGCGCTCCTCTGAACTACGGGCAGTGCTCCTCACTCAGATTCTGGGAGCTGATTGCTGTAGTGATGCCATAAATATGATACTTTACGAGTTTGACACAATGCATGCAGTAAACCTTAGGTGTATTGATGCCAAGCTAAGTTCATTATTTTTTCACTCCTGCACTGTAAAATGCATTTTAGCTCCTGTCCAAGTTATTTATGTCTCAAAATTAGATGTAATCTTTTCAAAGAAGTAAGGTGAGACATTGGGGGGAAAGAGATGTAACACTTGCAGCTTTCCATCTGTGGGCTGTGTTCTGGGAGCCCAGGGACCCCAGCAACACAATTAAGCCAGCATCGATCTCCTTGGATCTTTACACCATAGACAGGCGAACTGGGGGTTGCAGTTTACACATTTATGTGACTTCTCCTGGTTTTTGGCTGTTTTTAAGTGCATGTAGAGTTTCAAAAAGGTGTAAACTGACCCTCTTTGTGAATGGGCTTCCCTGGTGGCTCAGAGGTTAAAGCGTGTGCCTCCAGTGCGGGAGACACGGGTTCGATCCCTGGGTCGGGAAGATCCCCTGGAGAAGGAAATAGCAATCCACTCCAGTATTGTTGCCTGGAGAATCCCGTGGACAGAGAAGCCTAGTAGATTACAGTCCATGGGGTCGCAAAGAGTCGGACACGACTGAGCAACTTCACCTTCACCTTCACCTTCAAACTTCTGTGAAACAGTGGCAAAGGAAGTGTGGGTGGAACTTCTCACACAGTTCTAAGCGCAAAGTGAGTTCCAGGAAGGACGGCTGGAGGCAAAGGACCAGGTACGGAGTGCGGAGCAGGGCTGCAGACCCGTCCAGAACGCTGTGCGCACATGTGTGCTGATGACAGGACTAGCTGCTATTTCCTTAGTTCTTACTCGCACTTGGCTCTGTGCTGAAGTGCCTTATACACTTTCTCTCTTTTCATTCCTCACAATAAAACTGAAGGGTATGCATGGTGATCTCCATCTTGCAGGCAAGGAAACTGAGGTGAAGATAAGATAAATCATTTCACATCACAGTGCTACCAAGGGACAAAAGTGTACTGTGTGCATGATCAGACGCTAACTTGTGTCCAACACTTTTCAACTGTTCAGATGTTGCTTGCCAGGCTCCTCTGTCCATGGGATTCTCCAGGCAAGAATACTGGATGGGTTGCCATCTCCTCCTGCAGGGGATCTTCCCCATCCCGGAACATAGCCTGTGTCTCCTGCATTGGCAGGCAGCCTCTTTACCACTAGTGCCCAATAAGGACACCTGGTTACCAAGAGATGACGCTGACCCTGTCAAGTATATCTCTGGGCTGGAAGCGAGTTGCTTTGTCTTCTACAGCAAGTTCACTGTTCCCCAAATACAGCACCTCACTCTGCTTGTGTCGGGATTTCAGGCTGTTTTAAATAGATCATTCAATCAATCCCACCAGTGTCTGAGCATGTTTGAAAGTCAGTCTTCATATTTTTGTTTCCACTTGGTTGTAGGCAAGTGGATGACTTAGACCTTCTTCTGCTGTAGTCCATGGGGTTTGATATTTACCCTTCATGAGCACCAAAAATAAAGCCTGAATCCCTTGTCACTTTAAGAGAAAAAAAAAAGAAGAGGTACAAGATTTGCTAGAAAGTGTAACAAAAATACAAAGAGAGATAATTGGAAGGCAGTGCTCTTTTAACTTCTAGAGAGTTCTGCACTGTGTCCTAATATCCCTTCTCCCCCCATTGCTACCATCATCGAGGTCCAGTTCTTTATCAATTAAGTGCCTCCAGAGAGGGTAATTACAGAGACTGGGCTATTAGGTTATGTTCAGATATCAGACCAGCTGCAGTTTGAATGCTGACTTAACACTCAGAAGCTCTGGGTTTTCAGACCATTAACCTCTTTAAGCCTCCATTTCCTTCGCTTTTAATAAGAATGATAAACATACTGTAGACGTTAACCCTTTCTTTCGGGCTTTCAGTCTTCTCGTTGCAGCTGCACTGCAGGGGCTGCCATTTAACACTGATCTTGCTCTCTCTGTTGCTACTGTCCTTGTCGTTCAGCCACTCGGCTGCATCCAACTCACTGGGACCCATGAACTGCAGCTTGCCAGGCTTCCTTGTCCTTCACCATCTCCTGGAATTTGCTCAAACTCATGTCCATTGAGTCAGTGATGCCATCACAATAAGTTGTGATAAATTATTGCGATACCACCAGCACCTTCTTCTCTACCACCTTCATCTCCTTTTGCCTTCAGTCCTTCCCAGCATCAGGGTCTTTTCTCTACACTGCCGATATCATACATGAGCCAGCTGCTTGTCCAACCCCTGTCCTTGGTGTGAAAGAGGTGGAAAAGTCCTCAGGTGGCTAGACAGCAGATAATGGGAAGGCTACAGGAATTTTTTGAACTTGTGGTTGTTTTCAAAAGAGATTGAGGGGTATGGGCAGGAAGCATACTAGGAACTGAGCTCACAGGGAACACAGATGACCTTAATCCTCTTGTCCTTGGTCCCTAGGACCATTTTCATCTGCCATGAGAGATGCTCAAAGGCAGAAGTCTGGTTTGTTGAGTATGTGTGGAAACAGCCCACACAGGGCTCTTCAGTGATGCATTCTAACAGCGAACCTAGATTCAAGATTGTCCCCACAGTGAAGAAATGTTGTTGAGGAGTGACTTTCAGGTTGTGCTTTAAATTCAGTTAGGCATCCTGCCAACCAGGTACATGCCAGTTTCTGAGTCACAGGTCACGTTGGTTGAAGGGTGGAGCCTAGTTATCAACTAGAAGCTAACTGTAACTAGCTTGTAAACAGATCTTGTTATCAGTTAAATGAACGTTTTATTTTTTTTTCCCCCCATAGATTCCCTTTTGTCCCCTTCCCTAAGGTTTCTTCTGGCAGCTTGGTCTCGGAAGACCTGCACACCCCTCTTTTCCGCATTTACTCACTCTTCTTTGTTCCCAAAATGAACACTCTCTTTGAAGATCTCATGTTTGTGTGCTCAGTCATGCTCAGTTCTTTGTGACCTCATGGACGATGACCTGCCTGGCTCCTCTATCCATGAGATTTCCCAGGAAAGTATAGTGGAATGGGTTGCCATTTCCTACTCTAGGGATCTCTGAAGGTTGTAAAGACTCAAGTTCAAATATTATCATAAACTGTTAAAGAATTAAGTCCATGTGAACTTTTTTTTTTAATTTTTATTTTTTTGTATTTATTTATTTTTTTACACGAACTCCCAAACATGAACCCCCCTCCCACCTCCCATCCCACATCATCCCTCCAGATCATCCCCATACACCAGCCCCAAGCATCCTGCATCCTGCATTGAACATAGACTGGCAATTCATTTCTTACATGATAGTATACATATTTCAATGCTATTCTCCCAAATCATCCCACCCTCTCCCTCTCCCTCTCCTTCTCCCTCAGAGTCCATATGTCCGCTCTACACATCTGTATCTCTTTTGCTGTCTTGCATACAGGGTCCTCATTACCATCTTTCTAAATTCCATATATATGTGTTAGTATACTGTATTGGTGTTTTTCTTTCTGGCTTACTTCACTCTGTATAATTGGTTCCAGTTTCATCCATCTTATTAGAACTGATTCAAATGTATTCTTATTTGGCATACATTGACATGAATCTGCCACGGGTGTACACGAACTCCCAAACATGAACCCCCCTCCCACCTCCCACCCCACATCATCCCTCCGGATCATCCCCATACATCAGCCCCAAGCATCCTGCATCCTGCATTGAACACAGACTGGCGATTCATTTCTTACATGATAGTATACATATTTCAATGCTAGTCTCCCAAATCATCCCACCCTCTCCCTCTCCCTCTCCCTCTCCCTCAGAGTCCAAAAGTCTGCTCTGCACATCTGCGTCTCTTTTGCTGTCTTGCATACAGGGTCCTCATTACCATCTTTCTAAATTCCATATATATGTGTTAGTATACTGTACTGGTGTTTTTCTTTCTGGCTTACTTCACTCTGTGTAATCGGTTCCAGTTTCATCCATCTTATTAGAACTGATTCAAATGTATTCCTTTTAATGGCTGAGTAATACTCCACTGTGTATATGTACCACAGCTTTCTTATCCATTCATCTGCTGATGGACATCTAGGTTGTTTCCATGTCCTGGCTATTATAAACAGTGCTGTGATGAACATTGGGGTATATGTGTCTCTTTCTATTCTGGTTTCCTCGGTGTGTATGCCCAGCATGGGATTGCTTTTAAAGCCTTCCATTTTCCTTTTGTTGTGGGATTTTTTAGTTGTCCAAGGGGAGACCTGGAATGTGGGGATTTTTCATCTTGGCTAAAACCAGCTTGTCATAGCTCCTGTCATAATCCTTGATTTTAATATCCCCATGGGTGATCTTCCCAATATCCATGACTTACTTTCTTCTTCACCAAAGGATCTTGTCCTCCACTCTGCCTTAGCCACTCACTCCCATGTTACTCCTCTAGAGAGCATCATTACCAATAAACTGAGAGCCCTCTATAAATTCCATTTCATAAATCTCAGTCTGTGACCAAGAACCCCTGTAATTTCAGGTCACCCTCTCTCTTACACACTTCCAACCAGATTTAACCCTCACTGGGACCTCAAACCCATTGATCCTGCCATCTTTATCTTGTCCTTCACCTGCCCCATGTCCTTATCTTTTGAATACTCAGCTTCAGTTTCAAGGTTTGTCATTGTAATCACTTGCTTATACTCAACTTTCTTGTCCCTCTTTCCCTCTCTAGTCATCCAGGAAAAAAGCAAAACCCTCATTTTAACTTAGATTCTTCCCCACCTATACTCCTGCAGCTGAACGTGACTGTTGGAAAACACTTAAGCATACAATAGTTTTCACTTAAAATTCATAACACCTTTTCTCAGATGATTCTTTAATACTACCACCTTTCCATATTCCACTTCCTTTATGTATTCCTACCTAACCAAGAAAAGCCAAGCAATCAGAAGACAGCTTCTACAATCCCCAACATCATTATCAACTACCTGCATCTGTGTCTACAGTTGACCTGTCTACCATAGTAAATCTCATTCCCCTTCACCTAGTTGAGGACATACTTCCAGAAATTCCTCCCTCTCTTGAATTAGCTTTTGCATTACTGCATATTTCCTTCAGCATAAAATATACTATTCCTGCCAGATTTCCATAGCCTTTTTTGGACCCTTTATCTCCCTCCACCTATTTCAATACTGTTCTGTTCCCCCTTAAAGTAAAACCTTTCGAAATGGTTATTTATACTTGCAGTTTCCAATGTCTCTTCCTCTTAAACTTCTACTGGAGTGGAATCAGGAGAGAAATCATTTGAGGTTTCTCTTATTATGGAGATCAACAGTCTGTATTCACAATTCTCATTATGAAAGTTTTCAAACTTGTAGAAAAGCTCAAAGAATAATAAACATATGTGACCTAACTCATGTTGAACAAATGTTAACATCTACAGTATTTGCATTGGAATTTTATTTATTTTAAAAAGTAGGTACACAGTTGAAACCTGTTTTATTACCTTCCCTGATCCCTTTCTTCATCTCTGTCCAAATTAACCACTCTCTTGAAGCTAAGATGAGCCTTTATATCCACATTTTTAAATACATGTATTATACTGGCAGTTACACATAGCACAAATAGTCGTATATTTGGTTTATGGCCAAAATTTACATAAATGTGTTACTGGGTATTCTGCACATTAGATTTTTGCAAAAATGTTCAATTACTATGAAGTTTGCCACTTATTTTCCTTTCATTTATTATCCTTATCTGGTTTTGTATGGAGGTTGAATTGGCTTCATAAAATGAGTCTAGCAGCCCTTCAGTATCTCTGCTCTTAAACTCTACCCTACATAAATTATTTATCCTTAGAATGTTTGCTAACAATAGTATGGTGCTTTATTAGTGGTTTTTGAATACTAATGAAATTTTAAAATGATTATAGGTCTCCGGAATTTCTGTTTGTCCTTGAGTCAGTGTTAGTAATTAATCTTTTTCTAGAAAGCAGTTTGTTGTTCTCTTGCTGCTCTTTCCTAGATGTCTATTTATAAGGACAAACTATCCAGGCTACTCCTGAGAACCCTTTACCTAAGTAACTTTTTGTCTTCTCATTTCCCTCCTACATTTTCATCACTTAGGTATTTTTAGCTTTTTGTTGTTTGATCTTAAAAAAAAAAAGCCTTTGTATATATTTATTGGAACTCTGTAATTTCCATTAATATTTTTTATAAAGTTAAGTTTTTTAAAACTTTGTATTTTTTTGGACTATTGCTAATTAGGGCTTCCCAGGTGGCACTAGTGGTAAAGAACTTATCTGCCAATGCAAGAGATGTAAGAGACACAGATAACTCCTGGGTTGGGAAGATCCCCTTGAGGAGGGCATTGCAACCCACTCCAGTATTCTTGCCTGGAGAATCTCTTGGACAGAGTAGCCTGGTGGGCTGTGGTTCACAGGATCACAAAGAGTTGGACATGACTGAAGTGACAGCATGCACACATGCATTGCAGATTAACAATGTTGTAATAGTTTCAGATGAACAGTGAAGGGACTCAGCCATACATATACATGTATCCATTCTCCCCCAAACTCCCCTCCCATCCAGGCTGCCACATAACATTGAGCAGAGTCCCATGTGCTATATGGTATAGGTCCTCGTTGGTTTTTCAGTTTAAATATAGTAGTGTGTATATGTTCAGCCAAACTCCTTAACTATCCCTTCCCTCTGTCCTTCCCACTGCTCCCTCCCACTACCTCAATGATAAGTTCATACTCTGAGTCTTTCTGTTTTGTAAATAAATTCATTTTTATAATTTTTTAGATCCCACATTTAAGGGATGCCATATATTTCTCCTTCTGATTGACTTCACTCATTATGACAGTCTCCAGGTCCATACATGTTGCTGCAGGTGGCATTATTTCATTCTTTTTTAATGGTTAAGTAATATTCCATTGTATAATTGTACCACATCTTCTTTATCTATTCTGCAGTTGATGGACTTTTACATTACTTTCATGTCTTGGCAATTGTAAACAATGCTGCAATGTTTGTTGGAGTACGTGTATCCTTTTGGATCATGTTAATTTTTATTGGGCTCATCACTGGTTAATTGAAAAGTTTTCTATCAGATGTAACATGACTAAGTTTTCTGGTTTAACAGTGAATGATTTGTACTTAACCTCTGATATATAGAAAAAAATGCATATGTGGATGATTAAAACAAAATTATCTACATATATAATATAAAATTGGTCAACATCACTATCAATTTGTGCAACTTGGATTAAGAGACAGTCAAGAGCTTTCACTATGGAAATGGAAAAAGTAAATACATGATGAAAATGTAGTTAAACACCTTAATGTACATTCATACCATCATTTCAGATGGTAATTTACTTAAACATTTGTTATAGAAATGTACCTTCCAAAATATATTACAAGAGAATAATTGGAAGAGATAAACAGCTTTATGCTGTTTATTAATGAACTGAAAAAATTGAATATAGAACAAATTAAAATTTCAAAACATTTTCACTCTAGAATGATACAGAACTGTTAAATTACTCATTATTAGGGTTATATGGAAAAATGGGAAAATGATCATGAAATGCTATTAATATTGAGTATATTTATCTTTTTATATTCTTGCAACTATATATATACACATATATGTATGTGTCTCTCTTCATATATATATATTTCAAGTGAGAGAGAAAAACAGCATATGAGTAAAGTCTAGATGTATGGCCGTGGGAAAAAAAAAGTTGTATTGGGTAGAAGGGATTATCAGTACTTTGGTAGGGATTGCCACTTAATATTAAGAGTTGCCTTAATTAAAGTTTGGGCTGTTGGCCAACCAAGAAGTGAGATTTTTAGTTCAGTCTTCATTGAGCCTCTAAGAGGCTTAACTTCAGGTAAAACTCAAGTTTCTATTTTTAAATTATTCTATATTTAAAGGAAAACCTATTTCTGTACTCTTTTCAGTTAGAACAATCTGTCAAGTCTATTCTTGAGCCACTAACATACTGCCTTAATTATTGCAGCTTTGTAATACATTTTAATATCTAGTAGAGTTGATGGGCCCAGTCAGTCTCCTTTCTCAAAATTTTCCTGAGTAAGCTCTAATGTTTATTTCCACATAAATTTTACTCTCATTTTTTCAAGTTCCCAAATTGTTTAAATTTCAAGTTCTATTGCATAAAATTTATAGTTTAATTTGGAATAATTGGCACTATTACTATGTTGTATCTCCCAATCCAAAAGCAAAATATGCTTCTCTATTTACTCATGTCTTCTCTTCTGTCTTAAGTTTTATAGCTTTCTTCAGTACAGTTTATGCATTTAATATTGAGTTTACTTCTGTATGTTTCACCTTTGTTTCTTTAGAAATTAGAGGTTTATTTAATTTTTAAGCTATCTATCATTTATCAATTGAAAGACTATTGATTTCTGTGTATTGCTTAGGACAGTGACCTTGATGAACACTTTTGTTGTAGTAGACTTAGGACTTGTCTTTCAGCACATTCAAAGAATAAACTATCTGTAAGTGATATTAATTCATTTTTTCCTAATTTTTCATACTTTAAATTTAATCAGTCCTTGATCCCTTGATCTCAGTAAAATCCTGTTGATTGCTCAAGTCGCTGAATTGTAGAACACATATTATTGATGTCACCACAGAGTGGCCATTAATTAAGCAGGCCATAGTTGTGCTAGAGTAGGCCAGAAAGGCCTGGGTCTATGGCCAAGGATTTCTGAAACCCTGTACTGCACATAAAATCTAAAATCTTATTGCGATTTTTCAATAGAGATGAAAAGTACACTGGACATGTCAGTTTAACATTTAAGTGTCCTCATTTCAAAATAGTAAAAACAAAAGCTTAGTGAAATGTTAATAAATTAAAAATTGTATAGTGAAACTTCAACATGACCTCAATAGCACAGTAGCAAAAATAAAATGAATTAACTAGGAGCACATCAGCTTTATAAACTGCTGAGCATAAAGGAAAAAAAATAGAGTGAAAAGATAACCTATGAAATGGGAAAAAAAATGTTTGCAAACCATGTCTAATAAGAGACTAATATTCACAATCTATAAAGAACCCCTACAACTCTTAAGAAATCTAATAACACAATGAGGTGACCTCGGACACAGCAGACATTAATGGATAAAGAAAATGTAGTATATACAAACACTGGGATGTTAGTATTAAATCTTGTCACATGTGACAATATGGATGAACCTTTAAAACATTATGCTAAGTGGAATAAAAGGACAATCACAAAAGGACAAGTACTGTATGAATCCACTTAGGAAGCATCTAAAATAGTAAAATTATGGAAACGAAGTGGGATGGTGGTTGCCAGGGACTGGGTAGAGGGGGATATAGAAAATTGTTGTTCAATGGATATAGAGTATCCATCTTGCAAGATGAAAATTCTTGATCTATTGTACAATAATGAGCATATTTAACAATTTAATGTACAAGTAGAAGTTGTTAAAAGTGTAAATTTGTGTTTTTACCACAATAAAAAAGAATGCAGTCAAAGAAGATCTTTTTATGGAGGAATAGAAACTTTCCCCCATATGACTAATTTTGAATTCATTGGTGGGTTTTTGTTTCTTTAATTAATGGCCAGATAGACAAATGGAGCCCATAAGAAAGGAGGTAGCCAACTGCACTGGAAAAAAGAAAAGAAACATGAATTTCGAACATTGTTTTCACTATGATTAAAAAATATTCATCGATTATTAAACACAATGAACCAATTCCTATAGAAATGGTCTCTTGAATAAAATGTCATACTCAAGATTTTTCAATTTTGTAAAACCTTTATCTGTCTTGCACTGTTTTTTTTTTTTAACTCACTATTCAAGTGCTCCAGGGCTACACCTTGATCCTTCTTCATACTTTGTGCTTTCTATCCTTAAGTGATCTGTGTATCTCCTTTGCTTCAGCTACCATCTATATACTACTAAATACCTAAAGTTATATCTTGTGCTTTATCTCTTCACTGAGTTACAGCTTGAAATCCAAAAGGCTTCTCAGAGGTCTCCACTTGGACTTTTTAATAGGAATCTCAGAAACCTACCCAGTTAATAAAGCTGAAGTCTGACTCATCCACTATTTTCAGTCTCTCTTATTGTCTTATCAAGAAATCATATTTACTCTATTTCCCAACCTCATCTTCTGTCAACTCTCTCCTCATTGTCAACATAATAGTTCAAGCTGTAATGGTTCAAATCTAGACTGGTCAATCTGTTCATGCTGGTGTACCATCATTAACTACTTCAGTTACTCCTTTATCACTACCCATCAGTTACATCCTTTATCACTACCCATCTCCCTCTGTCATTATTCTCTACCACTGCAATCCATCTGTTTTCTTCATAGTAATTGTTTTTATTATCTCTCTCACTGGGTTTTCAGTTTTGTATGGATAGAATCTACATGTGTCTTGCAAAGCATTAAAGCCTCAACATCTAGCCATTGTGCCTGGATCATAGTAAGTGTTAACTGAACAGTTGTTGACCTAAAACAATAAATATTTGAGTACTTACAAGATTATAACAACTGTGGGTGGTACTTCATATGTTATCTTCACCATAATATTCTGAAGTAATTATTTCTTTCCTGTTTTAAAATGAGTTAACTGCAATTTATTTCATATGGCCACAGCCATACAGCTATAAAAGAGAATCTTGGAAT
Source organism: Oreotragus oreotragus (assembly GCA_006410675.1). NCBI lineage: Eukaryota > Metazoa > Chordata > Mammalia > Artiodactyla > Bovidae > Oreotragus > Oreotragus oreotragus. The sequence goes on from SJYX01011472.1 coordinate 101,174, forward strand.
TTAGACTTATTTCTGTCTAGATGCAAAGCATTTTAGAATGTACCACACTGCTATAGGATAAAACACTGGTAGTCAGGAAACAAGGTTCTGGTTTGGCATCTACCATCATATAATTTTTTGGAATCTTGGGCATGATGTGTAATCTTTCATTTATAAATGATATGACCAACAAGGGATTAATATGCAAAATACATAAACAATTCACACAACTCAATATTAAAAAACAAAGATCACAAAAAAGAGAAGAAGACCTGAATGGATATAGCCTTCCAAAATGCTATACTACTTTAAACTCCTATCAACATTTTTTTGAATCAAAGTACTTTACTAATAATGTTATTATCTAGGATTTGAATGTTGCATCATTGATCTAACAATCTATAGAGTCACTTTTGTTGTTTCTGGTTTTGGATGCAGATTTTTATTCCAGCATTTTTATTTGGCTTGGTTGAACTCTTCTGATACCCATTTTTCTTTAATATTCTGTACCTTGAAGTGACTTTTTTCCCATTAGTCTCTTACACATTTTATTTCATTTTTTCACTTGCTTATCTAAGATGCTTTTTTCTTGATTTAAAGTGATTATACAGAGCAGATAGTCACTAAAATGTCCTTATTAGATGAAGTTTTTCTCAAGCATAGGTTTGTTTTCTTTATCCCTTGGCTATGAAAATTTTTGAAATGTTCATTATTTGTCGTTTCTCTTTCATTAGTTTTGAAATAATGAGTTTTATTCACATCTATGGTTTTCCATTAAACAATACAGATTATCTCTCTTTGATTACTCTCAGGTTCCACTTGAGTGCTCCTAGCATTCTTTCTCTTTGATATTACATTGATGTTTTTCTTGAGATACTTAGCTGTTTACCATTATTTCTGAAGTCTGGTGTACTTTAATGGCCTGGTACTGCTAGACTGAGGGGGAGGTATCTTATTTCCCTCTATTGCCTGGTTATCTGATTCTACAAAGGGATATTAACTTTTGGGCCCCAGCTATCTGATTCTACACAGAAATAGTAATGTCTGAATATTTAGAGTCTATAATTTTTCCCTTGAAGAAAGTCACGAAAGACAAACTACAGTACAGATGGCCCTTTTCCCAGTATTTATCCTGTCAATACGTTTGCAGGAGAAGCTTGAGAATACTGTGAGACATATCCTATATGTTCTGCTGCTTATTTCACTGCATTTCAAGAACAAAAAGGGGAGAAATATTAATGGTCATGATGGAGGTGAGGAGGAAAAAGACCCTTGTATGCTTCTTTAGAAATCAGTTCTGATGTCCTTAGTCAATGGAATGTATATTTTATGGAATATAACTGGGAATCTCTTCCTATCTTCTTACTTGTTGTCTTGTATTATGTATGAGTTCCCCATGCCTATTTTGCCTAATTTTTTTTCTGGGATTATCAGGACCTGAATTAATATTCTTGACTTGCATTTGTAATATAACTTGATATCTTTATGGGATTTTATAAATATTTCATTTGAGAATTGGAGACTTACTTGACTGTCATCTTTTATACAAAAGTCAAAGGAAATGATTTTATGGTCAACACACATATGCATGAAGTCAATGTAAATTTCACCATTGTTATAAAATGTTTCCTGGACCAGAAGCAGAGAAAGCAAGTTTATGGTGAAACAAGTTTATGATTAGAGCCTTACGTATGATATTAGGATATTTAAAGACATTTTCTGGAACTTGGAAAAAGGATAGACCAGTTTCCTTGGGTCCCATCTAAGATCCATTCAGGTGGTGTCCATTCTGGGTTACCTCTTTTTATTGATATATCAGGATATTGCAGCTTATAGCCATTAGTCAAGTTATCTTTTTTATTGCCATTCTTCAGATAAAGAATCTGCTCGTGAAAAATATAATCTGTATGTTGGTTAAACAATTTGCAGGCCATCTCAAAGTGAAGTCCTGGTTAGTCTAAAAATTGTTTTTCAACATAAACTGAAATTCTGTGCTTATAAAAAAATTTGGTTTGTAAAATTTTGTTTCTTAAGTTTGCAGAAGTTCTACTTAAACAGAGGCTTGGATGACCTGCACACACAAAAGAAGTAGCTTCCTTGGTGTCACTGTATCTTTATCACAGACGCAATTTTTTGTCTATGCTAGGCTGACCTGAGTCTCCTATTTGCTTTGAGAACATTTACTCTCTGTGGTAGAGGGTTAAGATATATCTTTAGTTCCTGATTTTAGAGTTCTCCTTAGAGAATAGTGCTACTAAAATTTAACTATCAGAGTATATGTGAATTCTCAAACAACTTTGAAAACTAAAAAAATGAGTTTAGTTATTCTGCCTACTAACTACATTTTAGACAGCCACAACATTTTATTTTTAATTGCAGTATAGGTCAAGTCCTCTATTTCATTCAGGACATTACAATAAAGAAACATACCTTGGGTTTATAGGTGGGTTCAATCTTATATTCAGTTCAGTCACTCAGTCATGTCTGACTCTTTGTGACCCCATGGACTGGGGCACACCAAGCTTCCCTGTCCATCACCAACTACCAGAGCTTATTCATGTCCATCAAGTTGGTGATGCCATCCAACCATCTCATCCTCTGTTGTCCCATTCTCCTCATGCTTTCAATTTTTCCCAGCATCAGGGTCTTTTCCAACGAGTCAGTTAATCGCATCAGGTGGCCAAAGTACTGGATCTTCAGCTTTAGCATCAGTCCTTCCAATTAATATTCAGGACTGATTTCCTTTAAGATGGACTGGTTGGATCACCTTGAAGTTCAGGAGACTCTCAAGAGTCTTCTCCAACACCACAGTCCAAAAGCATCTTTTCTTTGGCGCTCAGACTTCTTTATAGTCCAACTCTCACATCCATACATGACTACTGGAAAAACCACAGCTTTGACTAGGCGGACCTTTGTTGGCAAAGCAATGTTTCTGCTTTTTAATATGCTGTCTAGGTTATAATCTTACATTGAATGAGTGAGTTAAGTTGCTAAGTTGTGTCTAACTCTTTGCAACCCCATGGACTGTAGCCTACCAGGCTCCTCTGTCCATGGGGTTTTCCAGGCAATAGTACTGGAGTGGATTGCCATTTCCTTCTCCAGGGGATCTTCCCAACTCAGGGATTGAACCCAGGTCTCCCGCATTGTAGACAGACGCTTTACCATCTGAGCCACCAGGGAAGTCCTTAATCTTACATTAGGGTTTTATAAATACTGTCTACTAACGGGGACCCACTCTGAAAACATTTTCAAAATCTGCAGCAGGGCAAAACCTAACCAATTTCTCAAACCTAACCAAGTCCTTTTGGAGAAGGCAATGGCAACCCACTCCAGTACTCTTGCCTGGAAAATCCCGTGGGAGGAGCCTGGTAGGCTGCAGTCCATGGGATCACTTAGAGTTGGACACGACTGAGCAGCTTCACTTTCACTTTTCACTTTCATGCATTGGAGAAGGAAATGGTAACCCACTCCAGTGTTCTTGTCTGGAGAATCCCATAGATGGGGGAGCCTGGTGGGCTGCCATCTATGGCGTCACACAGAGTCAGACATGACTGAAGCGACTTAGCAGCAGCAGCAGCAGCAGAAACCAAGTCTTTCAGAAGCAGATGGCCACTTGTTAAACTGCAGGTGCTGACGTCAGAGAATAGTTTGCATAACTGCATACAGAGTAATCAGGGGTATGTATACCAAAAGTCAGTCTAACTGTATTCTGTCTAAGCATCAAAGGCTTTGGTAATGCCACTATTTTCTCCTGGCCTGTACTTGGAAATATGGAAGTGTTGTTTGTTTGTTTTAACAGCTGGTTGGTACCAGTGGTTCTCTGCATGTCTCAACTAATACAGTAACTCTAAGTAATTTTAATTTTTTATTCTTGGCAGTGAAATATTTTCTCTTCAATAATAATAAATTGTTGTTGTTGTTTGGTCACTAAATCCTTTCTGACTCTCTGTGGCCCCAAAGATAGTAGCATTCCAGGCTCCTCTGTCCTCCACGTCTCCCAGACTTGCTTAAATTCGTGTCCATTGAGTCAGTGATGCTATGCAACCCATTTCATCCTCTGCTGCCTCCTTCTCCTTTTGCCTTGAATCTTTCCCAGCATCAGGGTCTTTTCCAATGAGTCAGCTCTTTGCATCAGGTCACCAAATTTGTTGGATCATCACTCCTTCCAACAAATATTCAGGGTTGTTTCCTTTAGGATTGACTGGTTTGAGCTCCTTGCAGTCAAAGGGATTCTCAAGTGCCTTTTCCAGCAGCAAAAATTGAAAGCATCAGTTCTTTGGTACTCAAACTTCTTTATGCTCCAATTCTCATATGCATACATGACTACTCAAAAAACCATAGTTTTGACTATATATGGTCCTTTGTTGGCCAAGTGATGTCTCTGCTTTTTAATATGCAATCTAGATTTCTCATAGCTTTCCTTCCTAGGAGCAAGGATCCTTTAATTTCATGGCTGCAGTCTCCATCTACTGCAGTGATTTTGGAGCTGAAGAAAATAAAATCTGCTACTGCTTCCGCTTTTCCTCCTTTATTATTTGCCATGAAGTGATGGGACCAGATGCCATGATTTTAGAGGCCATCTAGCCAAAGCTATGGTTTTTCCAGTAGTCATGTATGGATGTGAAAATTGGACTATAAAGAAAGCTGAGTACTGATGAATTGATGCTTTTGAACTGTGGTGCTGGAGAAGACTCTTGAGAGTCTCCTAAACTTCAAGGAGATCCAACCAGTCCATCCTAAAGAAAATCAGTCATGAATATTCGTTGGAAGGACTGATGCTAAAACTGAAACTCCAATACTTTGGCCACCTGATGTGAAGAACTGACTCATTGGAAAAGACCCTGATACTGGGAAAGACTGAAAGTGGGAGATTTTTTGAATGTTGAGTTTCAAATCAACTTTTTCACTCTCCTCTTTCACCATCATCAAGAGGCTCTTTAGTTTCTCTTTACTTTCTGCCATTAGAGTGGTATCATCTGCATATCTGAAATTGTTGATATTTCTCCCAGCAAACTTGATTCCAGCTTGTGATTCATCTAGCCCAGCATTTTGCATGATGTACTCTTCATTTAAGTTAAATAAGCATTTCATCTATCATCACAGATTTAGATCAAATTTAGGATTTTGGAAAATAGAGTTATAATAACAAAATTTTCCATAATATTTAGTATTATTTGGCACTGTTCTATGGTTTCCCAGGTGGTACTCGTGGTAAGGAACCCACCTGCCAATAAGAAACACAGTTTTGATCTTTGAGTCAGGAAGATCCCTTGGAGGAGGGCATACACAGATTTAGATCAAATTTAGGATTTTGGAAAATAGAGTTATAATAACAAAATTTTCCATAATATTTAGTATTATTTGGCACTGTTCTATGGTTTCCCAGGTGGTACTCGTGGTAAGGAACCCACCTGCCAATAAGAAACACAGTTTTGATCTTTGAGTCAGGAAGATCCCTTGGAGGAGGGCATGGCAACCCACTTCAGTATTCTTGCCTGGAAAATTCCATGGACAGAGGAGCCTGGCAGGCTACAGTCCATAGGGTCACAGAGTCAGAGATGACTGAAACCACTTAGCATGCATGCATGGCACTACTATAAGCAATTTGCAAACCCTAACTCATTTCATCTTTATATTAACCAGTAGGATAGGGGCTATTTTAACCTGCTACATAAGGGTAAGAAAATCAAGGCAGAGAAATTCATTAGTGACTGTGAGATTGAACCCAGGCACTCTGGCTTGACTTTGTACTTAACCATGACATTTTGGTGCCTCCTGAAATCAAAACTGAGCTGTTGACATAAATCATTGTTGAATCTTGTTACTTTATCATTAATTAAACAAATTGGATTTAGTTTTTGTGCTACCTTTTTATATTACTTGCACATTTATTCACTAAACATCACAAAATAATATGTATTATTATCTATATAATAATATAGAGATCTGAACCCAGTAGAAAACCATGATCCATAACACTGACTACACAGAACCCAAGATATTGACACTGGATATGTCCTCTTTCTTGATCCCACTTTAATGGATCTTGTTTCAATTTCTTTTTTGATATTCTTGCTTCTGATATCAAAATACTAACATATACTGCTTTTACTCTACTATCATGGCATCACATTAATAAAGAGATTTATATAGTGACTTATGGTTTATATAGTGGTTTAGTGCTTTCATTTTACATTTTTTACATTTTTGTTCTTCATAAGAACACTGATAGATGGTCAGACAACTGTGATGTCTTTTCAGGAGAAGGCAATGGGTTAGCATTTGAACTAAGAGTTGGACTAATTTCACTTTGCATATCCTTGTGCAATATCCTTTTCACAATAGCTGGCTGGCTGTCGTCATAGCTTTCCTTTTCACCTCTTCTCTCATGGAATGGAATGGCGTAGTCTTGTTTACTTTGTGTATTAATATTTAAGTAATCATGTAGGAGATATACTTCAATGTTTGATTTATTAATTTTATGTTTTAAAGTGCATTTTATTTATAGCATATTATTTGGCCACAGGTCAAAGTGCCTTGTGTGTGGGTAATGTTCATGAAATACATGAATGAGTGAGTGAGTTGATGTATGAATGAATGGCAGTTCAAGTTGTTATCATACATGGTTTTCAGCTAGTTCTAAGTATTGAAGGAACTTAAATCACTATCACCTCTTGAAGTGTTCACTCAAGCTTTTGATCAGCTACCTCAGTTTTTTCCAAGTTTTGGAATTACTTTTGTTTCTTCTATCCAAATTGCTCTGTTTTAAAAATTAAAGTATACAAGATTTAGATATATCTATAGTACCACAAAATGTCAATGACACTGTCATTTGTACACCATCTACTCAAATGATCTGGGTGAACTTTTTATTACTGTATATGATCCCACTAAAATAAGGTTAGATACATATATATGGAACTTAGAAAGATGGTAACGATAACCCTGTATGCAAGACAGCAAAAGAGACACAGATGTATAGAACAGTCTTTTGGACTCTGTGGAAGAGGGCAAGGGTGGGATGATTTGGGAGAATGTCATTGAAACATGTATAATATCATATGTGAAATGAATTGCCAGTCCAGGTTAAATGCATAATACAGGATGCTCAGGGATGGTGCACTGGGATGACCCAGAATGATGGAGTGGGGGGGGTGGGAGGGGGTTTCAGGATGGGGAACAAGTGTACACCTGTGGCAGATTCATGTTGATGTATGGCAAAACCAATACAGTATTGTAAAGTAATTGGCCTCCAATTAAAATAAATAAATTTATATTAAAAAGTAATAAAATAAGATTAGAAATTATGCCCAGCATTCTCAGGAATTTGTATAACACTTCAACAGAATACAAGGTATAGCTGCTGGCAGAGTGTGCTTCTGACCATAACTGGTTAATAGTAATCTGTGAAGAATGCTTTCAGATAGCTAGAAATGTAACACAAAAGTAAACTTCATAGAAAATGCCAGGATTTTAAAAAGTTCTGTATTACTGGCAATTTAGGCAAGGCCCAAAGGAGATTTTAATCTATCCTCCAAGAGCTTTCTTGAGATGGAACTCAAGCTATAGGTACATTTGATTTAGATATAAATTTCTCAGTGAAATATTATCCTTGATTATATGTAAATCACGAGGAAATTCTTTATCTTTAGTGAAAGTTGCTCAGTATTGTCTGACCCTTTGTGACCCCATGGACTGTAGCCTGAGAGCTGCTCTGTCCATGAAATTCTCCAGGCCAGAATACTGGAGAGGTAGTCGTTCCCTTCTCCAGGGATTTTCTCAACCTAGGGATTGAACCCATGTCTCCCACATTGCAGGCAGATTCTTTACTATTTGAACCACCAGGGAAGCCCTTAGATAAAAGATTAGGAAATGAAAATTTCTAATTTCTTCATTTTTAGTTACTACTTATGTCTGACTCTTTGCTACCCCATGGAGTGTAGTCCACCAGGCTTCACAGTCCATGGGATTTTACAGGCAAGAATACTGGACTGGGTTGCCATTCCCTACTCTAGGGGATCTGCCAACCCAGGGATCAAACCCTGGTGTCCTGCATTGTAGGCAGATTCCTTACCCTCTGAGCCACCAGGGAAGCCCAGAATGAAATCTGTGAGTGTGACCATTGCCAACTTTGCTTTCCATATCTGCTATTGCATACTAGAGATGTTAAATCCTTCCACACTATATTAACTGTTTTGTATCTATTCCATTTTTTTGCCAAACACTCCTAATAAATGATATTGTTAAAGCTGTTGAATCAAGGCAAATTAAAAATTAATTTACTGTTGATGGGTTATTACTATATAATATATGCTTGAGATAACCTGTCACTCTATACCCAGCCTCACCCTATGCCCAGCCTAGAAGTTCCAGTATTATACTGAGTGATTCTCCTACCTTACTCTGGATTTGTAATGTTTGAGTTTGAAGTAAATAAAAATCAATGGATTTGTAGTTGGCTGATACTGACTCATTGAGCCATTGTTTTCCCAGCTGAAAAATGGAGCTATTTATGTCACAAGATTTTTGAGAGGAAAATAAGTATCATGCCAAATCCAATACAGTACTGTAAAGTAAAATAAAGTTAAAAAAAAAAAAAAAACCACTTCAGACAGTTCTGACAGCCGCTGGGGAAAACTATTTTTCCAGTATAATTATTTAAAGCCAAAAGCAGTCAGCAATTGTATTTACCATTGTGAATTATGTTCCAAGTCTTATTCTCTCTGAGATATTCATTTTAATGAGCAAAAGATTCTCATTTAAAAAAAATAAGAGGTTTTGTGTATAAGCATCTTCAAAAATGTTTTTATACTATCTGCTAGCATTACCACATTTCTTCCAGAACATATTTTGATTCCTAAGTTAGATCCTACCATAACCAAAACTCAGGTTTATAATATGTCAAAATCCTTTATTACTGTTCTCAAGACCCTGTTGTCTTCATCCACCAGGAGTAGACTGGATTTTGGAAATTATGATAAATAGAGTCTTCTATGATATTTGTCTTCAGTCTTGCTGAAGATTATAGGTTGCCCAGTGAGTGAGATGACATGATGATAAAGATTATTTTAGCTTTAAGTTTTCAAAGTCAAGGATGCTACAAAGCAGAGGAGTCTCAGCGAACTGACATTCTTACTGAATCCATCTATCCATTAATTTTATTTTATTTTTTTCAAGTATTTATTTATTTGGCTGTGTCAAGTCTTTGTTGCATCATGTAGGATCTTCCACCTTGGCACCTGGACTTTTTAGCCGTGGTGTAGGGGCTTAGTATTATAGCTGCTAAGGCTCACAGGCTTAGTTGCTCTGAGACACATGGGATCTTTGTTCCCTGACCAGGGATCAAACCCTCATCCACTGCATTGGAAGGTGGATTATTTACCACTGAACCACCTGGGAAGTCCCTCTATCCATTAATTGTAGGTTTTTTTTGCTCCCTTTAAACTTCTTATTCTTTCTGCCACCTTGTAGGAAGTGCTAACCGATGGCACAAGTCACTAATGGCAGGAGCTAAATGTGATGTGTTTTCTCTTAATGCTCACTGAGAGTTTTGCACACCTTCACTGTATCCATAACTTTTGTAATTATGTGAGTCTTCCCTCCAGCCCAGGGGTTGACAGACTATAGTCTGCAGGCCAATTTCAACCCATTCCCTGTTTTGATTTGTTTTTAAATAAAGTTTTGTTGATAACATAAAAAAAAAAAAAGAAAATAAGTATCAAGAATAACCTAAGCTCTAAAGTGCTATGAAAATGTTATATGTCACTATTTAAAAACTAAATGGTAATAAGATACCTTGCCGACTAAGGTCTGCCTAGTCAAGGCTATGGTTTTTCCTGTGGTCATGTATGGATGTGAAAGTTGGACTGTGAAGAAAGCTGAGCGCCGAAGAATTGGTGCTTTTGAACTGTGGTGTTGGAGAAGACTCTTGAGAGTCCCTTGGACTGCAAGGAAATCCAACCAGTCCATTCTGAAGGAGATCAACCCTGGGATTTCTTTGGAAGGAATGATGCTAAAGCTGAAACTCCAGTACTTTGGCCACCTCATGCGAAGAATTGACTCATTGGAAAAGACTCTGATGCTGGGAGGGATTGGGGGCAGGAGGAGAAGGGGACGACCGAGGATGAGATGGCTGGATGTCATCACGGACTCGATGGAGTGAGTCTGAGTGAACTCCGGGATATGGTGATGGACAGGGAGGCCTGGCGTGCTGCGATTCATGGGGTCGCAAGGACACGACTGAGCGACTGAACTGAACTGAACTGAAAAAAATAAGTATCAAGAATAACCTAAGCTCTAAAGTGCTATGAAAATGTTATATGTCACTATTTAAAAACTAAATGGTAATAAGATACCTTGCCGACTAAGGTCTGCCTAGTCAAGGCTATGGTTTTTCCTGTGGTCATGTATGGATGTGAAAGTTGGACTGTGAAGAAAGCTGAGCGCCGAAGAATTGGTGCTTTTGAACTGTGGTGTTGGAGAAGACTCTTGAGAGTCCCTTGGACTGCAAGGAAATCCAACCAGTCCATTCTGAAGGAGATCAACCCTGGGATTTCTTTGGAAGGAATGATGCTAAAGCTGAAACTCCAGTACTTTGGCCACCTCATGCGAAGAATTGACTCATTGGAAAAGACTCTGATGCTGGGAGGGATTGGGGGCAGGAGGAGAAGGGGACGACCGAGGATGAGATGGCTGGATGTCATCACGGACTCGATGGAGTGAGTCTGAGTGAACTCCGGGATATGGTGATGGACAGGGAGGCCTGGCGTGCTGCGATTCATGGGGTCGCAAGGAGTTGGACACGACTGAGCGACTGAACTGAACTGAACTGAACTCCTCCAAATCAAAGATTTCATATTTTTGAAAGAAGTCTTATCAAGTTTTTTAATCATAACATTGTTTTATAATACAAGTAGGTTCCACTTATACCCCTATATTTATAAATCATATTGATATCATCTTATTATTTAGAATATAGTGGTGTAGTATGAGTTGCCGGGGAAGGCAATGGCACCCCACCCCAGTACTCTTGCCTGGAAAATCCAATGGACAGAGTAGCCTGGTGGGCTGCAGTCCATGGGGTCACTAACAGTCGGACAGACTGAGCGACTTCACTTTCACTTTTCTCTTTCATGCATTGGAGAAGGAAATGGCAATCCACTCCAGTATTCTTGCCTGGAGAATCCCAGGGATGGGGGAGCCTGGTGGGCTGCTGTCTATGGGGTCACACAGAGTCGGACATGACTGAACTGACTTAGCAGCAGCAGCAGCAGTATGAGTTGCTAATCAACCACTTGTCTTGATGGTTGTGAGTTCAGTCTCTAGATTCTAGGAGAACTTGTGTTCAAGTTCTAGCTCAGCATTTCTCATCTTTGTAACCTTGGGGAAGTTATTGCACTCACCTTGAACCTTGCCTTTTTCATTTGTAAAAGAGGACTTATAGTAGACTTGTTTTATGTCTTCATGCAGGCAAACTGATTCAATACCTTAATCATAGTAAGTGCTTCATAAATGTTATTAATTTCTTTTACATTTGGATTAAGAGGGAGAAATTTTTGTGTTGAAGATGACAATCAAACAAAGGCTCACTATTTCAAGACTTACATTTCCTTTTCTGTCTATTCAATACAAAATTTTATTACTTATGACAAAACTATGGGAAAAGGGATGAATAACTTAACCACATCAAGGAATAAAATTATATAAAATTTATTTTGCATTTGATAAACATTAAAAAGCCATTATTCAATTAGTCAATAAAATATTTAGTTCAAGTTTTGAGGATATACTATGTGCCATGGATTACTTTAGCCACTGGAGATAGAGAAGTAGATAAAACAAGTGCCCCTTTTCAAATAACTTGAATTCTAGTAGTAAGATATGACCAAATTAAAAAAATAAAAGTAAACATACAGTTAATAAGATGGCAATTACTAGAGAAAAAATTTAAGCAGGTAAACGGAAGTTATAGAATGCTTGGGGCTGGATGCTGTTTTTTAATTGCACTGAGTCCACCCCTCATTAGGAAGGTGAAATTTGAGCAGAGTCCAAAAGGGAGTGAGGAGGCTTATGCCTGGGGGAGAGCACTCTAGTTAGAAGGAACAAATGCAAAGACTGTGTGTTGAGAATACTCTGGAACCCTGGAGGAATGCAATGACTGATGGTCTTGGAGTGGACCAACCAAGGGATTCAGGTATCTTAGCAGGCGAGAATAGAATACCAAGTATAGACAACTTTTCATGAGTTTGTCATAAAAGGAGGCAGAGAAAGCAATGACCGGTGAGTGAAGTTAGGTCAAAAGAACTTTCTTTTTAAGTAATTGTAGAAGAAATGAATTTTCTTATGCTGATGGGAATGCTCCAGTGGAGAAGAAACATAGGTGTAGACAGTGAAGAAAAAATTGTGGCAAGTGAGGTTCTTGGGTAAGCAAGGAAAGATGTAGTATAGTGTGCTAGCAGAGGAAGGATTTTATAAACAAAGATACTTGAAGGTACCAAATATCTAAGATGGGCAGGAAGGAGGTCACATCCATTTGTAACCCTCTAAACTCTGCTAGTTGCTGGAGGATGAAGCAGTTTGACTGCATTCTAATAAATGGTTAGGAATTTACCATATTGAGAAATCTTGGAAAGAATATCCTAGACAAAAGTGATGCCCTGTGGAAAGATATGGAGATAGGAATGAACATCATGTTTTGGAGGAAATACAATCTCTGAAATGCTTGAAGCAATTAGTACGGATGGGAAAGTGGCAGGAGACACAACTATAAGAATAGGCAAAGTCACAACATATAGGGAACTGGACATTTTCAGAAGTTTAAAAAAGACACTCCTGTTTGTCTTTCAACAAAACTCATCATTGAAATAACATACATTTCTATTTGTAATCTTTGGAATTCAGCACTTTTTTTTTCTGTTAAGTATTGTGTTATTTCATAGCATATTATGAGTATGAGTCTTGAGATCAGATGATATATATGGGTTGAATCTAAGTTCTATCACTACCTGTGAGAGCAGTGAGTCTCTGTATTTTCTCATCTGTAAAATGAGAAAAAGTATAGTTCCAGTAGAACCTACATTATAGACTTTTGAGGAATTAAGGGGATTATGCATATAAAGCCTGAGGCAGTTCCTGGCCCATAGGAAATGATATAAATGGCTCTTACTATGTCTAACACCTATACTTCAGTAGCAGTAAACACATCAATCACATGCTTAGCTTCCGTGTGGACTCCTTAGGTGCCTTTATTTCAGTGGGTATCACCATGTTGTTGATTTAAAAGATATTACTACCTAAATACCAGTAAAGCCAAGTTGCCATTCTGCAATTACACAAAATAAATGGGACCAAATATCTAAAGTTATTCATTTAATTCTCAGTTTGTTCATGAGTCATGTTCTCTCAAAGTGTAGTATTTTTAACTGGAGTTGTAACTGTACCAATAAAATTGAAGAAATCTGGGTCATCAATGAAAAAATTCTCTTCTGACTAAAAATTTTTTTTTGATGATGGTCATTGCCATAATATTCTAGGTGCACTATTTTTGACATGTTTGATACATCAATTCTGTTGCTGCTTCTAAATCACTTTGGTCATGTCTGACTCTGTGCGACCCCATACACAGCAGTCCACCAGGCTCCCCTGTCCCTGGGATTCTCCAAGCAAGAATACTGGGGTGGGTTTCCATTTCCTTCTCCAATGCATGAAAGTGAAAAGTCAAAGTGAAGTCGTTCAGTCGTGTCTGACTCTTATCGACCTCATGGACTGCAGCCTACCAGGCTCCTCTGTCCATGGGATTTTCCAGGCAAGAGTACTGGAGTAGGGTGCCATTGCCTTCTCCACATCAATTCTAGTTGCCCTCAATACAAATGCTAGTGATAATGTGCTATGCTACTGAGAGCTGCTAAAATTGCAGAACTAAATACAGTTGCTAGGACTTATATTTTGATAATTCATGCATCAAATCTAAGCTCAACTAAATGACAGGAGATAATCAATTAGAAATGATCCATAAAAAGTGCTTTATTTTTAAAGCCAAAAGCTGGTTTTTTAAAAAGATAAATAAAATTGACAAACCATTAGCCATACTCATCAAGAAACAAAGAGAGAAAAATCAAATCAATAAAATTAGAAATGAAAATGGAGAGATCACAATAGACAACACAGAAATACAAAGAATCATGAGACTACTATCAGCAATTATATGCCAATAAATTGGACAAAGTGGAAGAAATGGACAAATTCTTAGAAAAGTACAACCTTCCAAAACTTAACCAGGAAGAAATAGAAAATCTTAACAGACCCATCACAATCACGGAAATTGAAACTGTAATCAGAAATCTTCCAGCAAACAGAAGCCCAGGTCCAGATGGCTTCACAGCTGAATTTTACCAAAAATTTAGAGAAGAGCTAACACCTATCCTACTCAGACTCTTCCAGAAAATTGCAGAGGAAGGTAAACTACCAAACTCATTCTATGAGGCCACCATCACCCTAATACCAAAACCCGACAAAGATACCACAAAAAAAGAAAACTACAGGCCAATATCACTGATGAACATAGATGCAAAAATCCTCAACAAAATTCTAGCAATCAGAATTCAGCAACGCATTAAAAAGATCATACACCATGACCAAGTGGGCTTTATCCCAGGGATGCAAGGATTCTTCAATATCCGTAAATCAATCAATGTAATACACCACGATAACAGATTGAAAAATAAAAGCCATATGATTATCTCAATAGATGNCTACAGGCCAATATCACTGATGAACATAGATGCAAAAATCCTCAACAAAATTCTAGCAATCAGAATCCAACAACACATTAAAAAGATCATACACCATGACCAAGTGGGCTTTATCCCAGGGATCCAAGGATTCTTCAATATCTGTAAATCAAACAATGTAATTCACCACATTAACAAATTGAAAAATAAATGCCATAGGTTCATGTTTGGGAGTTCTTGTAAAAAAATAAATACAAAAAAAATAAAAATAAAAATTAAAAATTAAAAAAAAAAAAAAGATGCAGAGAAGGCCTTTGACAAAATTCAACATCCATTTATGATAAAAACCCTCCAGAAAGCAGGAATAGAAGGAACATACCTCAACATAATAAAAGCTATATATGACAAACCCACAGCAAACATTATCCTCAATGGTGAAAAACTGAAAGCATTTCCCCTAAAATCAGGAACAAGACAAGGGTGCCCACTTTCACCGCTACTATTCAAGATGTTTCTGGAAGTTTTGGCCACAGCAATCAGAGCAGAAAAAGAAATAAAAGGAATCCAAATTGGAAAAGAAGAAGTAAAACTCTCACTGTTTGCAGATGACATGATCCTCTACGTAGAAAACCCTAAAGACTCTACCAGAAAGTTACTAGAGCTAATCAATAAATATAGTAAAGTTGCAGGATATAAAATCAACACACAGAAATCCCTAGCATTCCTATACACTAATAATGAGAAAGTAGAAAAAGAAATAAAGGAAACAATTCCATTCACCATTGCAATGAAAAGAATAAAATACTTAGGAATATTTTTACCAATTTCTATCCATTTTTAGTCCAATTCTTGAAAGAAGAAGGTGGAGATTACTTTACTATACTTGAGGATTGTGCCATTTATCTCGGTCAGTTTTTGCTTCATGTATTTTCAGACTCTTGCTGAATCTATACACATTTTGGATTGTTTTGTTTCTATGAAACAGCTTTATTGCTGGCAAATATTCCTCTTTATCCCTTGTGATATCCCTTATTTTGAAATTCAATCCTGATACTAATACTGCCACTCCACCTTTCTTTTCTTTCTTTTGATGCATATTTATCCAAACTTTAGTTCTACACTGTGTGTGTTCTTATATTATGTCAATGTATGCCAAATCCAATACAGGACCGTAAAGTAAAATAAAGTTAAAAATAAAAAATAAAATAAATGAAGTGAAATTCTTGTGTACAAGATGCCGTTAGGTCTTGCTTTCTTTCCAATTTAATAATATCTGCCTTTTAATCAGTGTTTAGACTATTTCCAATTAACGTCATTATTGATACAGTTTGGTTAACGCTATCATTTTCCAAATTGTTTTCCATATTTTCTATTTGATATTTGTTTTCCCCCATTCCTGCCCATTTTTTATTAATTTAGTATTATTGTGATTTAATTTTATATCTTCCATTGACTCGGTAGCTCTGCCATCTATACATCTATATCTATCCGCTCTCGTCTATCTGTCGCATATCTTTTTATCTGCTGATCTGGCTCTTTCTCTGTCTGTCATCTACACTTCTTTAAGTATCCATCTATAAGGCGTCTATTTCTCTTCTATCATCTGCCTATAATATGTCTGTTCTATCTGCTTATCTTTCATCCATCTCTCATCTATCACCCACATTTCCACCTTTCTGTCTATAAGCATCTATCTGTAAGGTATCCAGCTGTCTATAATCCACCTATCTATTAATGTCATCTGTCTATCTCCTTCATTCGTATCTTTTGGTTTATTATTTTCATTCCTTAAACTGAAACAAATTTTATAAAATTTGATTCTTTTCAGGGTTGTTATCAAATTACAATATACATTCTTAACTTTAAATGGGTCCACTTTTCTTGTAAAATATTGAAATCTTGCAACATTAAAGTCTACATTTCTCCCTTGCCCCTTACATGATACCATTCTGTTAAATACAACTTCATGATACAATTTTATAGTTTCTTAGACAATTTTATGATTTAAACGAAATCAAGAGGAAAAAAGCACAAAAGGCAGCATTTTTAATTTATGCACAAACCCACCATTCCTGACGCTCTTTATTATTTTTGATGTTCTGGTGTCATTCTTCATCCCAAAGAATTGTTTTCAGCATATTTTGTAGTATAGATGGCCTTCTGATGCTGAGCTATTTTACTTATATCTGAAAATATCTTCATTTTGCCCTCATCCTTGAATAGTTTAACTCAGTATAATATTTAGGGTTGGATGGTTCTTTTCTTCCAGCACTTTAAAGATGCTGGTCCATCTGGCCTTCATGGCTCATAATGAGAAGCAGCTATTGAATAGCTATTGATTAGACTAATTCTTCCCCTGATCCTGCATCATACTGACCAGCTTCTACACATGCCTGATAGGTTGTTACTGAACATTGCTTGGTTGGATGGTAAATTGTGTTATATTCTTTTAAAGATTACTGTGCATTTCTTGCTTACACTTAAGTTTTGGGGGCGAGTTTGCTCTTTGGAGGACTCCTTTGGAGCTTTGTGGGGGCAGTCACAGTGACCCACAGCCTGGGGCTCAGTTGGCCCCTGAGGATGGGACCCCCCCGTAGGCTCTGCCTGATGCCTCAGGCCTTACTGAGTCCCCATCCTGGCAGGTTGGCCATGTCTGTGCAAGCCTGGAGAACTTCTCAGCCTACTACTGTCTGAGGTTCTTCCCTTTGTAACCTTCATTTCTGTCTTGACAAGAGAAATTTCGTCCTTGCCGGTAATATTCTTCAGTCTCATTATTATATCTGGGAGAGAACTTCTCTCTATTTATCTTGCTTGGGATTCACCAGGCCTCCTGAATTTAAGATGTACTGTCTACTAACTCTGGAAAACTGTCAGTGTACATCTTTGAATATTACTTTCATTATCCTTACTCTTGTGTCGTCTGCTTTGAACTCCACCACATTGTCCGTTTTTTTCTCACTCTGTGATATGCTGAGCCATTTTCTAAAACAGCTTCCAGAGACCGTGTGTAATAACTTCAGCTCTAACTCCGTCTCTGAACTTCAGCATGACCAGCCCGTTAATTCTCTTTGACTATTGTGTCTTTCATTTCTAGAAGTTCTACTGGTTTTTTGTCAGTTCACCATGGCAGTTTTGACAGTCTCTGTTACTCCTTGTTATGAGTTCCCTCTTTTGTTTCTTTGATCATATGACATAAATTTATTCCATATTCTGTTTCTTGCGATTCCAGGATCTGGACTGTATGTGGTTCTGATCCTGCTCTGTGTGGCTTCTGATCCTGCTGTGTGTGGCTTCTGCTTACTGTTGGTTGTTTATTAAATTTTATTAAATTTTTCTTACGATTCCAGTATCTGAATCTGCTGTGCAGTTCTGATTCTGCTGTGTGTGGTTTCCGCTTACTGTTGGTTGTGACAGTTCATCTCCTTTGTTTATTAAATTTCTATTCTGAGCCCACATCTCACAGAATTGCATCTGTGGGACCCTCCAAAGGCATTGCTGTTGTCTAAAGTGTCGTTCTCTGGAAAGGACCTTGAGTGGCTGAATGAACAGGATCTTCCTTCTGGTCCTCTCTACGAGCGTCAACATTTAGAGATGGGCAGCATGTTCTAGAAGGCACGTTTCTCCCATCTGCCCTTGGGGACACCATTCCTCAGAAGTACTCACTTGGCGGGAGCCTCTGATGTGGTCTCCCCATACCCAGACCTCATCTCCTGCCCCATCATCCCCACCGTGTCAGAGCTTTTAACAGCCAAGTTCTAAACCATCAGGCACCAGCAGACACCACCAGGAAAGCACCAGGTCTGGGGCCACGTTGCCCTGCAGGAGCAGATGCCCACGGGCATCTCTGTGGGCTCCTCGTGGCGCCGTCCTAGGGGACTGTCTCCAGGCACTGGACGGGAGCGTTGCCCCGGCATGACGCCCGGCCAGCACCTCACTGCTGCCGCTCTCAGATGGCCGATGGCCACGGGCATCTCTGTGGGCTCCTCGTGGCGCCATCCTAGGGGACTGTCTCCAGGCACTGGACGGGAGCATTGCCCCGGCATGACGCCCGGCCAGCACCTCACTGCGGCCGCTCTCAGATGCTTTCCCAGTGAGAGTGTAGGTCTACCCCATGTTCATAGACAGTCCTCACGAGGGGGATTTCTCTGAACATTCAGTCTGAAATAACACCGGAAAGGCAAGTCCTGCAGCCTCCCAAACTCCCTGGTTTGACTGCACATCTGCTTTGTGCTGTGAATTTTCTGTAAATGCACAAATATCTCCCTACACATCCCACTTGCATTGTCTAGCCAATAACTGTTGCATTTTTAGAAGTTAAAAAGCAATTTTAAATCTTCATGGAATAGATTTAAAGTTGTCTCAATCATGTACCTAAGATGAATTCAGAACTATGACAAATAATGCTTATATAAGTAACCAGTATAATGAACGCATTTCAAAAGGAAACAACCAGAATAAGCTAAAATCATGGTGTAAATGTGAATATTGCATGTGATTTAGAGTAAGACTAACAAAGAAAAAGCAATCACCATTCTGTAAAACTTTTGTTGATCAGAGATCTGGCTTAAATTTGGGTTAAATTCAATATAAATCCACTTAGATGAGCCATTTTAGTGATCAGCTTTCACTTTGTATTTCTCATGATAGCTCCCTGAGGAAGCAAATTTCTTGCCATTTCACATTCAATATAAGTCCACTGTTGGTGAAATGATGGCTAAATTGGTCCATCATTCTGTAATAAAATATCTCATGATTTGTTTATCTGATCAATGAAGAGTGTATTCTCAAGCTGTTCATCGTTAATGGGCTCGCTGCCCTAAAATGGTGAATTATCGACTCTCAGAGAGTCAGGAGGGGCTGCAAACTCAGATCGGATTTCCTGCTCGAAACTGACATATTGCAGTTAAATTGCTGGAACCAAGAATGCATGTCCTTTGTGTCTCACACCACAGCAATACCTAAAACACAAAACCACTTCCAAGGTAGAGTTATTAAACTAGCTTTTTAAAAAATTACATCTTGACACAGAATCGATCATTCGAATATGGCAAAGCTATCAACGTAAGCACAGAAATATTTTGGTGGAATTTTAAAGGCCCGACTCCTGCACCCCAGGAATTTATTTTTGTCCAGAACATGTTAAATTTTAAAATGCACCTACTTGTTAAATCCTTTATTGACTCAACAAGTTTTAATTGTATGCTGACTGTAAGCCAGGAACTGGATCAGCAATTAGGGCAGAGTGGTTGAAGAGACCCGGGGCCTGGCCCCAGGCGGCTCACAGAGGTCCCGGTCCTGTGGCGATTCGGATCAGAAGGTAAAGCCCAGGCCCGGAGACCGAGGCACTGGTCAGGCTGCCTGACTCATCAAGACTCCCCGTGATCCGTGGGCTCAGCAAGGCCTAAGCCCCCATCACCACTGGGACCGCCCACCTGCCTGGCAGACAGCTCAGAGCGAGTGCAGGAAGTGGCCCAGCGTCCGCCCGCCCCTAGATCCCGGAGCCAGAAGCGGGGCCATGAGCGCCACCCAGGGGCAGACCTACCCTAGATCTGTTTGATTCGGAGCAAACATGGAGGCGTCTTACACGCTGCAACCCAGCTAAAATAATTTGAGATGCAATAAAAGATTCAAAGGTGAACGTAGGCCACGTTTAAGATATTAAGCAGTTAAAATAGGAGCACGACACAGGGATGCTCAATGGAGTGACTGCAAGGAGCAGCGGCGAGCTTCCCCAAGGATCGTACAGTGCAAACGGCCGGCGTTCCCATGAATGAGTGACTTGATGAGATTCATTCTGAAGATTCTGCTTTTAAAAGGGACGCGTTTGTGAAAATTGCTGGAAACAACACAGGCCTGAGAGAATCTAGCTGAAGCCCGTAGAAGCATGGGTGCATGTGGACCCCCTCCCACGGGGGCCAGCCCCACGTGGTGAGGGCCCAGAGGGAACACCCAGGTCATTTATCCAGCCCGAGGGACAGCCTCTCGTCCATCACCAAAGGGTGGAAATGGGCAGAAAAAGCAGCGTCATGGGTGAAAAATGGTCAGATTTTAAGAACATTTAAAATCTTGCAAAATACTTCTTACCTCTAGATTGCTTTTACTGCTAAGAATCCTAAACCTCTCTGTGGTCATTTCCTAATATCTTCATAATAAGGACCCCATAAAATGCAGCATTTGGTCAGTGGTTGAATCTCAGATGGAGACAAGTAAGTTTGTAGTTAAAGAGAGAGGAGGAAACAGAATGAGAGAGCAAGAGTGAGTGAGAGGGTGACAGAGAGACAGACAGACGCAGGGACTGACAGACAGACACAGGGACAGACAGACAGACACAGGGACAGACAGACAGACAGACAGTATGGCAAAACCAATATAATATTGTAAAGTAATTAACCTCCAATTAAAATAAATTTATATTAAAAAAACAAATAGACATTTTAGTTATAATTTTCAATCTTTACATAGAGTTTTACCATATCTTGCTCATCTAGTTTTGAAATTTCATAGTATATGTTTTCCTTCATGCCAGTTTATTTTGACAAACAACTAATCTCAAAAATATACATGCAACTTCTGCAGCTCAATTCCAGAAAAGTAAATGACCCTATCAAAAAATGAGCCAAAGAACTAAATAGACATTTCTACAATCTTCTTACTGAACTTTAAGTTATATCAGATTTGTTTAGCATATTTCTTATGTATGACTTTTGTTCTGTAACATCAAATCAAAGTAACAGTTTTCTATTGGTGCCAGGTTTGTTTTGTACATTTGAAATTCCTGGCCATCTCTGGATTCTAATTTTGTAGTTTGTTCACAGTATTATGTCTATATTCTATCACATACAGATTTTCTGACTTGCTAATTTGAGGAAGCTATCAATTAAAATGCTAACAATTATCTGTTGCTTTAAATTCAGTAAATGATGTGCTTATGAATTGCACTTGATGTCTTTCGGGACCTTTTTATTTTCCTATTTCACATGTATACCAATTCCTTATAAAATATAGATGAATAGGATTTTCTTAATTGTTAAGTTTCAGAATATTTGATGTGCTTTTGGCTATAGATGCATATCTTTAATTTTTAGTTGTGGTCTCGGTTTAAATAATTTGTATAGCCCATCTCTGACTAATACAATAGACTAATACTAATAGGCTTTTCCCTGAATCCTTTTAAGTATTTTTTTTCTATCCTCTTCCAGATAAAGTCATAGCACACAGAATTAATAATCTGAATTAAACTCAGAATAACATTATATTAATCCGGGTTCAGTATAGTGGATTGCAGGAACATAAAAGATTGATTGATGAAGCAAAATTACATGTTATTTACAGTTGTAAGAATTACTGGGTTGTAATTTCATCCTGTAGAACATGTGTGTGAAGACATTACCCAGTCACTCAAATTCATTCTGGTCTCTCACCTCTCTGATTACCAAATACCTACCATGATTTTTATTCATTTCACTTATGAGCATATTTCTTTTAGTGTGGCATGCATTTTATTAATACCTTGTGTGTTTTTGTTTAGTTGCCAAAAAAGTTATTTAAATGCAGAGATTTTGTTCTGTTTCTTCCTTTGCTTCACGATTTTTAACAACTTGTGTATATCGAAAGCATTCATTAAATCTTCAGTGAACAATGAATGAGTGAACTTAAAGGAATGATGAATTGTACAGACAGATTATGCTTATTAAAAATATTCACAGCTGTGGATAGTTGGCTGCACTTAAGATCACTCTGAGATTGTGGTCAGCTGTCTCTTATATCTTCGAGCATGCCATTTTAGAAGATATTTTTGGGGTCTCATAAAAGCTATTCACAAATCGTAGGCCATCTCAATTACTAAGAAAATTAGAATAGCATATTGGTTAAGAGCATGGCATCTAGATTTTATGTTATTGTATTTAAATCCTGACTCAGCCACTTACAGCCTGAAGTATCCTTAAATAAGTGATTTAACTCTCCTTGAGTTAGTTTTTACATTTGTAAAGTGGGGAGAATGAAAGTTCCTCTGTCACAGAGTTGTTTCGAGAATTTAGTTAATATATGAAATATGCTTAGAATAGTGGAAAATATTAGTTATTATTATGACAGAGGGTCTTGTAGGTCCTTAAGCTAAGAAATTTCTCCATTTTTATTTATAAGTAAAACATACAGACTAATCTTGATAGCTATGTTAATCCCCATATATATAAACTGGGGTTATGACTATATTATGACTATATTAATTACTCATACATTGGCAAATTAAATTTAAATTTTATACAAACACATGCATGAACATATTCATACATACAATATTACTGTGACCTAATTTGTGAATCAATACTGTTTATAGTAAATTCTGATGAGACAAAGTGGCATGGTATAAGAAGGGCAAATCTGGGTAGGGGTAGATGTGTATGTTGTATAAATCAGCTTGACAGTCACAAATGTTCAGATTGATAACTTAGTATTCAATAATAAATTACATCCTTGGCAATAATTTGAATATCACCACTATGTCTGTGATCGGAGAAGGCAATGGCACCCCACTCCAGTACTCTTGCCTGGAAAATCCCATGGATGGAGGAGCCTGGTAGGCTGCAGTCCATGGAGTCGCAAAGAGTCAGACAAGACTGAGCGACTTGACTTTCACTTTTCACTTTCATGCATTGGAGAAGGAAATGGCAACCCACTCCAGTGTTCTTGACTGGAGAATCCCAGGGATGGGGGAGCCTGGTGGGCTGCCATCTATGGGGTCGCACAGAGTTGGACACTACTGAAGCGACTTAGCAGCAGCAGCAGCAGCACTATGTCTGTGATAATGGATATAAAAATACAGATTGTTTTAAAGCCCCAAAGATTGTGAGACAGATATTGGGAATGAGTTTTCTGCTTTTAATCTTTGGTTTCATTTTTTAGGTACCTGCCAACTGACTATAGAATTTTAATCAATTCTTAAGCTTTCTAAATATCTCCTTGAATGTCTGTAATGGATTTTATGCATCATGGGATTTAGTCTCTTTTGTCTTCATGGTTCTTTAAGGAAATGACCATGTCTCTGATTAGCAAAGTTTTCAGTGCTTATAGCCTGATGTATGTTTATCAAACAAACTTGTTATTTATGTCATTAATAGCTCAAAGTGTCACATGTATAAATGAAGGCCAACATGATATGTATGTACTTCATCCAAAATCCAGTGATCCAAAGATGCAGGCTATTGACTGGTAAAACTATGGAATTTGTTTGAAGTCCATATCCAATATCTAGTCCATATCTTTCCTAAGTAATTTTTTAAGATTATTTAATTTATTTTTAAAAATTTGTATAGGGGTATAGCCAATTAAAAATGTTTTCATAGTTTCAGGTGAGCAGCAAAGGGATTCAGCCATACATATATATGTATCCATTCTCCCTCAAACTCCCATCCCATCCAGGATGCAAGAATTTTTCAATCAATGTGGAATACATCAACGAGTTGAAGAATAAAAACCATATGATCATCTCAGTAGATGGAAAATAGTTTTTGATAAAATTCTGCACCCATTTATTATTAAAGAAAAAAACTCTTCAGAAAGTGGGNTTTTTTTTTTTTTTTTTTTTTTAATACGTTGTCCCTGAGAAACATGGTAGAATTTGTTTTACTTCTCTTCTGCCAGGAAGTAACCCTTCTGGCTTTGTTAGAAGTGTGGTTTGTAATAATTGTACCCACCCCAGATGGCTCCTGAAAAACCTTTGAAATGCCATCTGCCAGGCGTGTGTCCAGCAGGCAGCCTGTCATTCTGCTGAAAGAAAAGAGAGGGCGGGGTCCCCTCCCAGGCCCTTTCTCCCTAGCATCTCTGAATGGGAGCCTGGTCATGTGGACCAGGCCCAGGGCCAGTTGCTCAGAGGATAACTCCAGTAAGCTCCTGCTGGCCTGCAGAGAGGAAAGGTTTTGTCTGGGTAGTAAACCCTGAAGGTTTTGTGGGTGGAGATGAATCCTCCCCTACCGGCTTCCCCCACTGCTTAAAGACCATTCTAAGCGTATTTATTTCCAAGGGAAAATGGTGTCTGCATATTTTCATTTTTCCTCTAAAATGTACCATTTTCCCCCAAGTTCTTGATTATTTTCAATCCTTTCAGGAAATTAAGTCCCAGAGTTTAGTGTTGTCTCAACAGTTACTCTGAGAAATTGGTTCAGAAAACATGACTGGAAGAAATGTCACCGATAAGATGATTATAAGAAGGGGAGAAAACCCAAAATATTGTCTGGTGTGGAAGACTTTAAAAAAACAAACAAATCAATCTTCTGTTTGCTCTTACTTCTTTATCCACATTTGGGGGCACTGGGAAGGGAGGGAGGGATTTAGTTAATAGAATTTTGGTATGGAGTCTTGAGGGTGAGAGTTGCCATATAAAACATATTTAGGACAGATTCTTTCACAGCAAGTTTCAAAGAGATTCTGTTCTTGCCCTGCGCTGGAATTTCCTAGTATGATGCAGACTGTTTGTGTTTTCCAAATAGCCGGCTAAACAGCTTTTGCACTTGGCTCTGAGACATCACACCCTCCTTCTCTGCTCCTGCTTTGTTGACAGCTGCCTCTTCA
Organism: Oreotragus oreotragus; assembly: GCA_006410675.1. Taxonomy (NCBI): domain Eukaryota; kingdom Metazoa; phylum Chordata; class Mammalia; order Artiodactyla; family Bovidae; genus Oreotragus; species Oreotragus oreotragus. Next base: position 126,451 of record SJYX01011472.1, read on the forward strand.
TCTCCTCGGAGGATCTTTTCCTCTGCTCAGTTTCCAAAAATTGTAAAGTTTTTGTGTTTAAGTCAGACTTCTTGACTGCTTTTTCTGTACTGTCTCCTCCCCCTAGATTCTTTCTCTTGCCTTCAAATGCCAGTGGTTTAGTGATAACTCTCAAATGTAGGGCCCAAGCACCCATCTAATTTTTAGATTTACATATTCAGCTGTCCAGAGCTCTCTACACCCAAGGTGTCTGATAGGCATCTCAAGCTTTCACATATTCAGAAGTGAACTCTTAATTTTTTTCCCTTATACACCATTGGAGAAGGAAATGGCAACCCACTCCAGTGTTCTTGCCTGGAGAATCCGAGGGACGGGGGAGCCTG
>SJYX01011473.1:0-20945 GCA_006410675.1 Oreotragus oreotragus
TTTGGAAGGACTGATGCTAAAGCTGAAACTCCAATACTTTGGCCACCTCATGCAAAGAGTTGACTCATTGGAAAAGAGTCTGATGCTGGGAGGGATTGGGGGCAGGAGGAAAAGCGGACAACAGAGGATGAGATGGCTGGATGGCATCACTGACTCGATGGACATGAATTTGGGTGAGCTCTGGGAGTTGGTGATGGGTAGGGAAGCCTGCTGTGCTGCGATTCATGGGGTTGCAAAGAGTCAGACACGACTGAGTGACTGAACTGAACTGAATCAGGATTACCTACTTGAGGGATGGTTGGTTAGTTAGCTGAAGTTCAAACTCCAGAATCAACCTCAATTTCTTCCATTATCTTTAGCTCCATCTGCTCTTGTGGGTTTGTTAGCTAAGACTAAATATGTCAGAAATAATTTTCATCAGTGATACATGTTATTCAAAGTATCATAATTTGCCCAGCAGATTATACATTTCAGAGTAGTACCCTAGACACAATACTTTTAATTCAACCCTTGGTTCACATATTTAATGAAGGATTCTGTCACTGTATTTCAACCAGGACAGCTGAATTCTGCTGCTAGAAGATTATTACATATGCCTTGAGCTAACCTTTCATGTTACAGTCTCACTAGTATGCCTAAAATGATAATAAGCTATAGTTCACTGAACTTCTAAGAAAAGTTATATGACTGTTTTTGTCACTGCTTTTTAATTTGTTTCCATAAGTTAGCAGTATTCTGAAACTTGCATTTATCATATTTACTATAAGGTAGGAGTACTGTAAAAAAAAAAAAAAGCATATTTGTGGCTCTCTTAATAATTTAATTGAAGACTCATTATACTTATAAAAATGAAAACCATAATCTAATAATTGTGAATGGCTAAAGGTGGGCCAGCATGCAACAAACATAAGATGAATATCTATTTTGAAAATAGATCAACAGTATCCATGTGAGGGAATGATGGACTCTATTATATGTGGGAATTGAAATATTTTGGAAATACTGAGCTCAAAGTCTCTTTGTAAGCATTAAACAAAAGGAATTTAACCTTAGATTTAATTAAACTTTCCAACTTAAAAAATAAATTTAAATCAAGAACATTAGATTAAGAACACTATTATAAAATATAAAACATATTCCTCAAATTTTATTTAGTCATTTTGATTAAAGTAATAAGGATTAGTAGGAAAACAGAACTGGAATAATACAGGAAGTAGTTAGAAAAAATAATTATATCATGGGAAAAAGGGGTTTATCTAGAGGCATGTTACAGGCCCTGTAGAAGAGTAGCTAGCATTGTGTGGGATGCTGGAAACTGCATTGTGTTATGAAAACACAGCTGCACATCCTGTTCTATATAAACTACTATGGCTAGGGTGACAGATTGTACGTAGGTGCAATGTGTACTCAGTTTGTTCTTATAAAGGACAATTTTATGTTTTGCCATTTCTACATATATTTCTACATAGTTTAGTCCATTCTGAAAATTACTCTCTATCATCCCCAAGGAACAGCAAGATAATTTTGACCTATTTCTTTTGTTAAAAAAAAAAAAAAAAAACAGAAACAAAAAGCAATTGAATATTCCGGGGGAAAAAAAGAAGGTAAATATCACGTATCTCATTCTATATGCTTTGCATTTAATGAGGCTATTCCCCAAAATTTGACTCGCTCTGTGATAGGCAGAAAAAAACACTATTCATATGACATGATTCCAAAAGCACGAAAAATCCCTCTACGGCCCAAAGGATTTCTATAGTACTTAATGATATTATTATGTTTGACATGAAGAAATTAGCTGAAGCTGTAGTTTGACATGTAAAACTTCATGGTGCATAGTAGGCATCAATAAATCATGTTAAATTTAAATATACATATTGGAATGATGGGTAGAATAAAAGATTAGCTCCTTTTTTACAAATCAAGAGATTGTTTTATTTCATTAGCATTAATTTCTTAGAAGAACTAGGTCTTTTATTTCAAAGAAGAGTAAGTATGTCTGAACCTTGAACAATTATGTAGGGATGCCAGGCTGGAGAAGGGAGAGTCTGGAAACTGCCAAAAAGTGAATGAACAAGACTAAAAGCGGAATAATTTAATATTATTAGTTCAAATTATTGTAATATTAAAATTTGTTGTAAAATAATTTTATTTCCTAACTCTAACCATAGAAAGAAATAAAATAAAATACATTAATGCAAGCCATTTGTTTAAATCTTTATAAAGTTATTTTTAAAATATTCCAATTCTAGTTAGTTAATAAAAGTTAATTTGAAATAGGAGGGAAGGGGCTAGGGCCTGAGTTTCAAAGAATGACACAGCCCTTAAGAATACAACCTAAACTGGATAGAATCAACTAGGTCTAAAATCACAGAAGATTCAACCTCCAGTAGGCCTTGAATCTCACTCTATATTCATTGTAATACATCAGCACTCTAAATGACACACCCACAGGTGCCATGATAGTTCCAAGGTCACCATAAAAGACTAAAAAGGAGGGGTGACTCAGTTCCTGTAAATCCCCACCCTTTTTTCAAGATAGCTGGAATAATCCTCCCACTCATTAGCCTGTGAAATCACCCAACCTGTAAAAGCTAATCACTGCCTCCATTTTTGGGGTCCCTCATCTTCTGAGATGGTCCACATTCTGTCTGTGGAGTGTGTTTCTTCCATAGCCACTCTCACGTCAAGATAATTCCATGCCCTGCTCAAAAGCCTGCTCTCACCTTTTGAGACAGACCTAGGTCTGTCTATGGAACGTGTATCTCTCTAAATAAATCTTCTTCTTACCTATCACTTTGTCTCTCACTAAATTTTATCTGTGACCAGACATGGAGAACCCGAGCTTCAGAGTGTCCTGATACCAGGTGAGAGAGATTTTATCTAAAAGACAATGAGTTTGACTCCCAGTCAGAGTTAAGAGGCTCAGTCTGTGGGCTCAAGTCCCAATCTGGGTTTAGGCTGGGTTCAAGTCCCATCTCGGAGAAGGCAATGGCACCCCATTCCAGTACTCTTGCTTGGAAAAGCCCATGGACGGAGGAGCCTGGTAGGCTGCAGTCCATGGGGTTGCTAAGAGTCGGACACGACTGAGTGACTTCATTTTCACTTTTCACTCTCATGCATTGGAGAAGGAAGTGGCAACCCACCCCAGTGTTCTTGCCTGGAGAATCCCAGGGATGGGGGAGCCTGGTGGGCTGCCATCTATGGGGTCACACAGAGTCGGACACGACTGAAGTGACTTAGCAGNCTGAACTTCTAAGAAAAGTTATATGACTGTTTTTGTCACTGCTTTTTAATTTGTTTCCATAAGTTAGCAGTATTCTGAAACTTGCATTTATCATATTTACTATAAGGTAGGAGTACTGTAAAAAAAAAAAAAAGCATATTTGTGGCTCTCTTAACTTAATAATTTAATTGAAGACTCATTATACTTATAAAAATGAAAACCATAATCTAATAATTGTGAATGGCTAAAGGTGGGCCACCATGCAACAAACATAAGATGAATATCTATTTTGAAAACAGATCAACAGTATCCATGTGAGGGAATGATGGACTCTATTATATGTGGGAATTGAAATATTTTGGAAATACTGAGCTCAAAGTCTCTTTGTAAGCATTAAACAAAAGGAATTTAACCTTAGATTTAATTAAACTTTCCAACTTAAAAAATAAATTTAAATCAAGAACATTAGATTAAGAACACTATTATAAAATATAAAACATATTCCTCAAATTTTATTTAGTCATTTTGATTAAAGTAATAAGGATTAGTAGGAAAACAGAACTGGAATAATACAGGAAGTAGTTAGAAAAAATAATTATATCATGGGAAAAAGGGGTTTATCTAGAGGCATGTTACAGGCCCTGTAGAAGAGTAGCTAGCATTGTGTGGGATGCTGGAAACTGCATTGTGTTATGAAAACACAGCTGCACATCCTGTTCTATATAAACTACTATGGCTAGGGTGACAGATTGTACGTAGGTGCAATGTGTACTCAGTTTGTTCTTATAAAGGACAATTTTATGTTTTGCCATTTCTACATATATTTCTACATAGTTTAGTCCATTCTGAAAATTACTCTCTATCATCCCCAAGGAACAGCAAGATAATTTTGACCTATTTCTTTTGTTAAAAAAAAAAAAAAAAACAGAAACAAAAAGCAATTGAATATTCCGGGGGAAAAAAAGAAGGTAAATATCACGTATCTCATTCTATATGCTTTGCATTTAATGAGGCTATTCCCCAAAATTTGACTCGCTCTGTGATAGGCAGAAAAAAACACTATTCATATGACATGATTCCAAAAGCACGAAAAATCCCTCTACGGCCCAAAGGATTTCTATAGTACTTAATGATATTATTATGTTTGACATGAAGAAATTAGCTGAAGCTGTAGTTTGACATGTAAAACTTCATGGTGCATAGTAGGCATCAATAAATCATGTTAAATTTAAATATACATATTGGAATGATGGGTAGAATAAAAGATTAGCTCCTTTTTTACAAATCAAGAGATTGTTTTATTTCATTAGCATTAATTTCTTAGAAGAACTAGGTCTTTTATTTCAAAGAAGAGTAAGTATGTCTGAACCTTGAACAATTATGTAGGGATGCCAGGCTGGAGAAGGGAGAGTCTGGAAACTGCCAAAAAGTGAATGAACAAGACTAAAAGCGGAATAATTTAATATTATTAGTTCAAATTATTGTAATATTAAAATTTGTTGTAAAATAATTTTATTTCCTAACTCTAACCATAGAAAGAAATAAAATAAAATACATTAATGCAAGCCATTTGTTTAAATCTTTATAAAGTTATTTTTAAAATATTCCAATTCTAGTTAGTTAATAAAAGTTAATTTGAAATAGGAGGGAAGGGGCTAGGGCATAAGTTTCAAAGAATGACACAGCCCTTAAGAATACAACCTAAACTGGATAGAATCAACTAGGTCTAAAATCACAGAAGATTCAACCTCCAGTAGGCCTTGAATCTCACTCTATATTCATTGTAATACATCAGCACTCTAAATGACACACCCACAGGTGCCATGATAGTTCCAAGGTCACCATAAAAGACTAAAAAGGAGGGGTGACCCAGTTCCTGTAAATCCCCACCCTTTTTTCAAGATAGCTGGAATAATCCTCCCACTCATTAGCCTGTGAAATCACCCAACCTGTAAAAGCTAATCACTGCCTCCATTTTTGGGGTCCCTCATCTTCTGAGATGGTCCACATTCTGTCTGTGGAGTGTGTTTCTTCCATAGCCACTCTCACGTCAAGATAATTCCATGCCCTGCTCAAAAGCCTGCTCTCACCTTTTGAGACAGACCTAGGTCTGTCTATGGAACGTGTATCTCTCTAAATAAATCTTCTTCTTACCTATCACTTTGTCTCTCACTAAATTTTATCTGTGACCAGACATGGAGAACCCGAGCTTCAGAGTGTCCTGATACCAGGTGAGAGAGATTTTATCTAAAAGACAATGAGTTTGACTCCCAGTCAGAGTTAAGAGGCTCAGTCTGTGGGCTCAAGTCCCAATCTGGGTTTAGGCTGGGTTCAAGTCCCATCTCGGAGAAGGCAATGGCACCCCATTCCAGTACTCTTGCTTGGAAAAGCCCATGGACGGAGGAGCCTGGTAGGCTGCAGTCCATGGGGTTGCTAAGAGTCGGACACGACTGAGTGACTTCATTTTCACTTTTCACTCTCATGCATTGGAGAAGGAAGTGGCAACCCACCCCAGTGTTCTTGCCTGGAGAATCCCAGGGATGGGGGAGCCTGGTGGGCTGCCATCTATGGGGTCACACAGAGTCGGACACGACTGAAGTGACTTAGCAGGAGCAGCAGCAGCAGCAGCACCAAGTCCCATCTAAGTTGTGTGGTTTTAAAGATAAGATCAGTGCAATAGAATAGAGTCTAGGAAATATATGAACAATTGATTCTTGTTAGAGGTGTTAAAACAATTCAGTCGAGAAATAATAGATTTTTTTCAACTGGAAAAAATGTGCTGTGCTGAAAATTAGACAGCTATTAAAAAAAATACTTCAGATTATACCTTGTGCTAAAAATAGTTGATTAACTTAATATAAATCTAAAACTTATAGAAGTAAACAAATCTTTGATTAGGAAAAGCTTTCTTAAATATAGCTATAAAATGTGATTCATAAAATAAAATTATTTATATGTTAGACTTCATAATTATAAAACATTTCTCCTCTGTGGAATAACAGTTTGAAGGATGAAAAGCATAAATTAGGAAAACAATGTAAATATTTGTGTCTAGAATATATAAAGAAAAGTCCTAACTCAATAATAAGTAAACAATTTAAAATACACAACAGATTTGAACAAGACACTGAAAGAAGCGACAAATCAGCCCATATAGATGGTTAGCATCAGTTATAGGAAAATGATGGGAAAGGAAAAGGAAAACACAAAGTAATGTCAAGGAATGCAGAGAAATCAGAACTCACTGCTGGTGGAAATAGTACAGCTACATTGGAAAGTAATTTGACAGTGTCTTAAAATTATAAACATATACCTACCATATGACCCAGTCATTCAATCCTTAGGAAATAAAACATGTCCATAAAAAGTGTCCACAGCAAATTTTTCATAAAAATGTCCCCAAACTGGAAACAACCCAAATGTCCTTCAGCAGATAAATCAATAAACAAATTTTGGTATATCCCTTTAATGGAAATCTGTTTAGCAATAAAAGATTAGGGAAAACTGATACAAACAATGACATACAATTTATTTCAAACTGTCTGTGCTAAGGGAAAGAAGCCAGGCAAAAAAAAAAAAAATAGTACCTACTGTAATATTTTTTTTCTAAAATTCTAGAAAACATAAGCTAATCTATACATAGAAAAAAACAAATCTGTGTCTCTCTGGGGATAAAGGATAGATGGAAAGGGCTGAGAAAGGGAAATAAAAAAGTAGCATGAGGAAATTTGGAGAGGTGACAAATATATTCATTATTCTGTTTGTTTATATACACAAACACACACAGATGCATAGTTCACAGTTTAAACATCTGAAATTTATTGTATATCAGTTATACCCCAAGGACTTTCCTGGCCAAACAATGGTTAAGGCTCTGAACTTTTAATGCAGCGGGCACAGATTTGATCCCTGGTTGGGAAATTAGAATCCCACTTGTCCCACGGGGTGGCAAATTTTTTTTTTTTTTAGTTATAAAAATTACAACTCAATAAATCTATTCTATTAATACAAAACATATTTCCAGCTTCTGTGAGATGCTTATATAAACTTATATAATGTTCTATGAAAGCATTCTGATGTAGCTCATGTTTCCTTTAAATTTATCACAGAAAAGGGTATATTAAGAATAAAATTATATGGCAGAAAAGTCAAAGAATGTAGTTTAAAATGACAAGTTTATGCTCTTGAAGGGAACCACAAACACTAAACAGCAGAGTACCACTTTCTAGACTATTACTGAATTTGAAATCATAGAAAATAATAAAAGAGAAAAACAAAGTTTACTGTAAATTGATCAATGAATTGAAAAGAATTAGGAAATGGTAAATTTTTAAAAATACTGCTCTTCTCTGACTTTGGAGTGATGACTGCTAAACTAAAAATTGAAAAGAGCACATTTTCTACTTCAATGAGAATTTGAACATGGTCATTTAAAAAGTAACCAAGGAAGCGGTTTGAAAGTGATGTGGGGTGGGAGGTGGGAGGGGGGTTCATGTTTGGGAGTTCGTGTAAAAAAATAAATAAAAAAATAAAAAGAAAAAAGAAAAAAAGAAAAAAAAAAAAAGAAAGTGATTAAATGCTCGAACCTCTTTAGAGGGTTCTCTATAAACAGCAAATACTCACAGGTCCTACAGAGAGCTTCAAGCATAATGTGAGCTGCCTTACAGATATGCTAGTAGTGAAGGAAAGTTCCTAAACAACTAGTCATTTTTTTCTATAACAAAACAAAGATTTTTCCTAAGGAAACTAATGGTGAACAGTCTGGATTTGCTACAAATAAATGATCTAGAGGAATTTATAAAATATTTTTAAGTTCTTAAAGATCAAGAGACTGGGGTCTTACTCACTTTTTTCTTTTTGGTTTTTAATCAGTGCCAAACACAGGCATACTGGTGGAGTACTCAACAAATCTTGGCTAACATATGCTTTTTTGTCCACTTTGTTTTGTTTTTCACATGGGAGAACCATCTTTTTAGTGCATTGAGATTTTAGACAAGGCAATATTGGTTTAATAATAATAATAATAAAAGCAACTCTCATCTCTGGTAGCACATTTCTACTCTTTCATAAATGAGATTAATGAAGTGAGCACAGGTCAATACAAAAGAAACCAAATACAGCAGAGGCATCACCAAGACAACCAGAATAGAGAGGCTTATTAGAATAGAGGCTAACAAGCTAAGGAGTTGAAATATGACAGAAAAGCAATAGAATCATGGAGAAGGCAAATAACTTCCAAATTAGTAAATCAATCTACTGCAAAGATTCAAAGGCCCTTCATAATTTTAAGGTGTTACACTATTCAGAACAGTAATAATGCAGAGCAAGGAAATAATGCAATGGTCAAAACTAATAAACTGAGTAGCCATGGGTTCAGAGTAATAAATGGCTGTAAAGTTGTTTAAGGGCAAGGAATAGCAAAGAAAAGAACAGGGATGAGAGACCGGCTGAAAGGTTACATGAATAAGAGGAAATAGGAGTACTCAACAAATCTTGGCTAACATATGCTTTTTTGTCCACTTTGTTTTGTTTTTCACATGGGAGAACCATCTTTTTAGTGCATTGAGATTTTAGACAAGGCAATATTGGTTTAATAATAATAATAATAAAAGCAACTCTCATCTCTGGTAGCACATTTCTACTCTTTCATAAATGAGATTAATGAAGTGAGCACAGGTCAATACAAAAGAAACCAAATACAGCAGAGGCATCACCAAGACAACCAGAATAGAGAGGCTTATTAGAATAGAGGCTAACAAGCTAAGGAGTTGAAATATGACAGAAAAGCAATAGAATCATGGAGAAGGCAAATAACTTCCAAATTAGTAAATCAATCTACTGCAAAGATTCAAAGGCCCTTCATAATTTTAAGGTGTTACACTATTCAGAACAGTAATAATGCAGAGCAAGGAAATAATGCAATGGTCAAAACTAATAAACTGAGTAGCCATGGGTTCAGAGTAATAAATGGCTGTAAAGTTGTTTAAGGGCAAGGAATAGCAAAGAAAAGAACAGGGATGAGAGACCGGCTGAAAGGTTACATGAATAAGAGGAAATTGAATACACCTTCCCTTGAAGGGTTTGGGTAGCTTGAAAAGTGGAATGAAGAATATTTCATCTGGGCAGCCACTTCTCAGTAATATTGAGGGGGGGCACACAGGCACATTAGAAGAAGGTTAATGGCAACTGATGCCAGTATTCTTGCCTAGAAAATCCCATGGAGAGAGGAGCCTGGCAGCCTACATACAGTTCACGGGGTTTCAAAGAGCTAGACGCGACTTAGTGACTAAATAACAATAATAGTAGATTAGGACTTTTAAAGCAAATGAGCTTTATTTTAACTCTTGGATCATATGTAAAAATGAATTGCCTAGAAGCATAAACAAAGGACACATATAAGTAACCAGAAGTTGGGAGAATCCTGATCACTTCAACACATCTTTCATTTATCCAAAGCCAAATACAGCCGTAAGATATATTTTCATCGCACCTTATATTAGCTTCCTAGGGCTGTCATAATAGATTGCCATGAACTAGTTGGAGTTCAAACAAGGGAAATTTATTTTTGCATAGTTCTATAGCCCAGCAAGACAAAATTAAGGTGTTACAGGACCACAGTCTTGCCACAGGCTCTAGGAGAGAATCTGTTTCTTGTCTTCTCCAGTTTCTGGTGAATGCAGGCTAATCCTTGGCTTGTGGCCATATCACTCCAACCACTGCCTCCATGAAGACATTGCCTCTTTCTTTTCTGTGTCTTCTCTGTATATCTATTTTATTGAGGATACATATGATTGTATTTAAGGCCCACCCAGATTATCCAGGATAAGCTCCCCCTCTCAAGAGCTCGATTTAATCATTATTTATAATACTAAGTAATATTCATTCTTTTGCCACATTATGTCATAATAAATTCTGGGATTGAAGACATACTGTGAGAGGACTACTATTTAACCTATCACACATATTTTTCTGGGAAAAAAAAATCATATGATAACAAACAACAAAGAGTCACAATTTATTTTAAAAAAATGAAATGCACAATTCTTTTTATTGTAAACTTCATATTAATCAATTCTCATGGGATGTTTTCACTGATTTTTGCTGAACTCTTGTATGCACCGCCAAACTACAATTTCAGTTAACACAGAAAGTTGATGGACATTTTAGTTTTTAAGTTGTATGAGGGTGAAATAATGAGAACAAATGTGCGAACTTTACTCATTCACCAATTCAGTGAGCACATTTTTGACAAATAGTATATATCTATCTGTATACAGAGAGAGAGAGGGAAAGAAGAAAGATATTTTTTTAAATACTGAAAGGGTATTTTCTCAAATATTTTTATGCTAGTCACAATGTAACAGCAACGATGGCACATACTTTGAAATCTAATTTGCATTATTAACATTTTCTCTATCACTTTAAGTCCAGACAATCAGCAAAGCAATAGTCAAGTCCTGATTTGTAATATTTGCTAATTTCTGTGGTGTAAACATTCCCAACATGACTAAATTCAGGAATACTAATATGAAATCACTAAACGCAGAGTTGGGAAGTGATATTTCATAGCACACAATTATACAGTATTTCTTCCATGAGATACATAAATAACCTCAAGAACATAATATTTAAATATACTAAAATAATTAAGAAGTGATAAACATTGATATTTGTTTATTTTCAACACAGCTTTTGAATTTTAAGTTTACATAATTTTCAGTAATAGTTATGTTTAAACACTGTCTTTTACTATTCCTGAAAATTAAAGTTGGCTCCTGCAAGTTATTATGAGCTTGTTCTAGCATATTACTCTATAGCATGACAATGATGAATTAGAAGAAATATTTTCAAATATTTATATCATTAATTTTTTAACTAAAAATTAATGATAAATTAGCAAGTTTAGCCAGAGCAAATGCGTCTTAAAATCTTTAATCTTTCCCAAGACTATTGATATAATTACCAGTCAGGGCTGGCTCCAAAGAACAATACCAACTATTACGTTAAAGGTCTCAATAATTCAGTTATAATAAGCAGAAAAAGAAGCTGATTTTCCTGTCCTACATTTCTAGAAGTTTCAACTATACCTACTGATGAGTCTCCAGGTGAATTTCATGAGGGAGCTTACTGATGAGTTCTAATTATGGCTAATTCCATATTCACCAACAAATTCACAATTTTGTGGTGTGACATTAGCCAAGTCACTTCCTTTTCTCTGGCAATTTCTTAATCTACAAAATGTAGATATCTTACCTCACAGAGGTATAGTAAAGTATGAAAAATTAGAAAATATTATGTATCCAAAATACAATTCCATTTAAAATAGTAATTAAGAAAATTAATGTAGGACACTATGACAATTCCTTTGGAACCAAGCCATTAATTGTTAAATAAGGAAAGGAGAAATATAAAGGCGTAACCTCATCATGATCTTTTATAACCTCTCTTTTGGGAGAGAGGTATCAGGCAATACTTACTCTCTCACAGAGAAAAATAGAGAGGCATGTGACCCTCAGCCTATTTCTATTACACCAGCATTTGCAATCATTAGGATTAAGTGGCATTTAAAAAAATTATTTTCTCCAAAAGAGTCCCAAGGAAACAATAATTATCATTTAATGGAATTCACAGGGGCACAACAGCATCACTACTCTTCCCCACCTGAGTTCTGAACCAGTTGAGAAAGGCAGATGGGTACCAAACTACCATCTTTATTACTCATAACAGAAAATGCAGCTTTTAATGGAGGGTAACTGGGCTTTCTTATAATGAACAAAACATTAAAACTGACTTTCCTACCATGACAAAGGTGAAATGAGATCACTGCACACAAGGGCCAGAATAAGGCCCTTGAATACTTACAGCATGACACATCTGTACAGGATACATGCTTCCCATGACAGTAAGGGACAAAGGGTCAGCCCCTCACCCCAGCATCATCTTCTGAATTCACCCTGCCCATTTATTGAGGGATAAAGGAATGATGTGGCAGAAAAAGTCCTAGAATGTTATGCTAAAGGCACTCCTTTAGCATAAAGAAGGAAACCTCAGGAGTAGAGAAAGTTCCTCCTTTCTAAATCCCACTTTACCATCATTCAAAACTACTGGTATAAGAAAAGAGAGACAGGAATTGCCCATGAGGTATGCACATATTAGCAAAGAATTTAGGATCAGTAAAGAGGATAGTTCCCTTTTGTTCTTTAATAGTGTCAGAATCAGTGCTAGGTACTCAGAGAAATCAAACAACTTATGTAAGGTTATATAGCCAGCAGTGGTGTATGACTAAACTATGTGCTCTCTGAATACAGAGATTATACCTTAATACATAATAGCTATACATAATACAAAAAAGTACAAAACATCTTCACGACCCAGATAATCATGGTGTGATGTAATCACTAATCTAGAGCCAGACATCTTGGAATGTGAAGTCAAGTGAGCCTTAGAAAGCATCACTAAGAACAAAGCTAGTGGAGGTGATGGAATTCCAGTTAAGCTGTTTCAAATCCTGAAAGATGATGCTGTGAAAGTGCTGCACTCAATATGCCAGCAAATTTGGAAAACTCAGCAGTGGCCACTGGATTGGAAAAGGTCAGTTTTCATTCCAATTCCAAAGAAAGGCAATGCCAAAGTATGCTCAAACTACCGCACAATTGCATTCCTCTCACATGCTAGTAAAGTAATGCTCAAAATTCTCCAAGCCAGGCTTCACCAATACATGAACCGTGAACTCCCTGATGTTCAAGCTGGTTTTAGAAAAGGCAGAGGAACCAGAGATCAAATTGCCAACATCTGCTGGACCATGGAAAAAGCAAGAGAGTTCCAGAAAAACATCTATTTCTGCTTTATTGACTATGCCAAAGCCTTTGACTGTGTGGATCACAATAAACTGTGGAAAATTCTGAAAGAGATGGGAATACCAGACCACCTAACCTGCCTCTTGAGAAATCTGTATGCAGGTCAGGAAGCAACAGTTAGAACTGGACATGGAACAACAGACTGGTTCCAAATAGGAAAAGGAGTACGTCAAGGCTGTATATTGTCTCCCTGCTTATTTAACTTATATGCAGAGTACATCATGAGAAACGCTGGCCTGGAAGAAACACAAGCTGGAATCAAGATTGCCAGGAAAAATCTCAATAACCTCAGATATGCAGATGATACCACCCTTATGGCAGAAAGTGAAGAAGAGCTAAAAAGCCTCTTGATGAAAGTGGAAGAGGAGAGCGAAAAAGTTGGCTTAAAGCTCAACATTCAGAAAACAAAGATCATGGCATCTGGTCCCATCGCTTCATGGCAAATAGATGGGGAAACAGTGTCAGACTTTATTTTTGGGGGCTCCAAAATCACTGCAGATGGTGACTGCAGCCATGAAATTAAAAGATGCTTACTCCTTGGAAGAAAAGATATGACCAACCTAGATAGTATATTCAAAAGCAGAGACATTATTTTGCCAACTAAGGTCCGCCTAGTCAAGGCTATGGTTTTTCCTGTGGTCATGTATGGATGTGAGAGTTGGACTGTGAAGAAGGCTGAGCGCCGAAGAATTGATGCTTTTGAACCGTGGTGTTGGAGAAGACTCTTGAGAGTCCCTTGGACTGCAAAGATATCCAACCAGTCCATGCTGAAGGAGATCAACCCTGGGATTTCTTTGGAAGGAATGATGCTAAAGCTGAAACTCCAGTACTTTGGCCACCTCATGCGAAGAGTTGACTCATTGGAAAAGAGTCTGATGCTGGGAGGGATTGGGGGCAGGAGGAGAAGGGGACGACCGAGGATGAGATGGCTGGATGGCATCATGGACTCGATGGACGTGAGTCTGAGTGAACTCCGGGAGATAGTGATGAACAGGGAGGCCTGGCATGCTGCAATTCATGGGGTCGCAAAGAGTCGGACACGACTGAGCGACTGAATTGAACTGTAGCTATAGTCTAATAACAGCCTGGAACATTATAAATATTTATAAAAGGAAGTAAGAAAGGAAGAAACAAGGAAGGAGAAATGAAATAACTGAGAGAAATAAATTTATACCCAGGTTTGAATAGGTCCTCTTGCCACTCTACATTGCCAGATATGGGTGTTGTAACTGGCCCTTGTGATTCCTGGCATCTTAGTAAACATTTAGGAAGGAGTAACTCTTGAATGATCATATTCTTATTCTTAAGAACAGTAAGTCTCTCTAAAGGAAATAAACTCAGTGTTCCAACGAACTCAGATACAATTCTGGCTGCATCCTGATGATATATAATCTCATGTGTCCTCAAACCAGATGAGAAAAACAAAATGAACTGCATCTAATACATAATGGTGTTTATAATCATACTAAGATCAGCATGTTATGCCATAAATAATAGTGTAACTGCAAGCTTGCATTAGCATATTTTAAGCATCTTCTCTCAACACAATGCACAAAGCTAGCGTTGTCATTCTTTTTGCTGTTAAAGATTGCTCTTATAACGTTGACAAGCATTAATATACAGGATTAATACCTTTAACTCATTTACTCAAGAGATTTTCTCTACCATGCCCATTGGCTGAATAAGCAAACAATAAATATTATTGAAAAATCATCAGCAATCATTGGTCAAAAATTTCAGGTAAGAAAAGTCAGTCACAGAGTTCAATAGTTTTTCTGCTCTTCACATATTTGGGGATTAAGGGAAACTAGTTACAAAGAAAAACTAAACCCTCATTATGTATGATGAAGTATATTAAAAACTAGAGTGAAATTTCAAAAATGCTCTTCATTAGAGGAAAAGATATTAATATACCTTTTAAACCTATATATTTGGTAATTGTGAGTCTCCTTTATTGAAGATTCTTACATAAATGTGCTCTTGAGAGGGAGAGGACTTATGTGTACCTATGGCTGATTCATGTTGATGCTTGACAGAAAACAAAATTCTATAAAGGAATTATCCTTCAATTAAAAAAAAAAATTTAAAAATGTGCTCTTGAATCTGCATTTTAGAGTCTACTTTATTGATAACTAGTGGGATCACATTAGACATATGATGGCTTTCCTCTGGGTCTCAGTTATAGTATTTTGTTCATAAGTGAAAGTCACTTTGTCATGTCTGTTTGTGACTGCATGGTCTATATAGTCCATGGAATTCTAGGCCAGAATCCTGGAGTGGGTAGTCTTCCCTTCTCCAGGGGATCTTCCCTATCTGGGGATCAAACCCAGGTCTCCAGCATTGCAGGCAGATTCTTTACCAGCTGAGCCACCAGGGAAGCCCTTTGTTCATTAGAATGATAGTAACTGGTTACATAAAGACAAAGGCCTAGACCAAGCAACCTATCTACAGCCTTTATAGCCTTAAATATCATGATCTATGATTATGTGTAAAAACTTGCAATTTGAGACAACTAGGATCTTAGGAAATTAAGTTGCAAAATTGCTGTTCTCATTCATCTGCCCTTCTACACCCATGGCAGCCTTTATAGCTTAAATATCATGATCTATGATTATGTGTAAAAACTTGCAATTTGAGACAACTAGGATCTTAGGAAGCTAAGTTGCAAAACTGCTGTTCTCATTCATCTGCCCTTCTGCACCCATGGCAGCTTTAAGAATGGTGCTGTCTTTCATTGACTTGAGTGTTAGCTGCATCAGCCTCCACTGCAATAACATGAAGGCTGATGCCTAAAAGAAGCTTTATCCTCTACTCCAGTCAAGCCAGCCTCCTCTAGTACAAGAACGCTCCATAATCAGGCATGCAATTCAGTTCTGCCTGAAAGTTAAAGTCGCTCAGTCCTGTCAGCGTCTTTGCGACCCTATGGACAGTCAGTCCATGGAATTCCCCAGGCCAGAATACTGGAGTGGGTGTTCTGCTTACACAACACTTACTCATGTCCTATTCAGGCTGTAAATCACACCTCCCCAGTATTAGTTTACTAGTACCACTGAACACCGACTTAGTGGTTTAAAACACCACACATTTATTATCTACAGTTTCTAGGTTAAATGTTCTGCATGGGTCTTTGCACCAAATCACCTAACAAGGCTATATTCCTCTATGGAGGCTCCAAAGAAGATCTACTTCCTTGCCAAGAGGCTGCCTACATTCCTTGGCTCATGGCTTCTCCTCCATCTCTAAAGCTGGTCACTGACTCTTCTTCCATACTCATATTACCCTCTAGCTCTAGCCAGAAAAGTGTTTCCATTTTAAGGACCCATGTAATTATATCAGGTCCACCTGGATGGCTGAAGATAATCTCCCCATCTCAAGGTTTCAAGATCTCTGTTCTTAACCACATTTTCCAGATTCCTTTTGCCACTGGTGGCTCAGATGATAAAGCATCTGCCTGCAATGAGGGAGACGATCCCTGGGTTCGATCCCTGGGTTCGATCCCTGGGTCGGGAAGATCCCCTGGAGAAGGAAATGGCAACCCACTCCAGTACTCTTGCCTGGAGAATCCCATGGAGGGAGGAGCCTGGTAGGCTATAATAGTCCATGGGGTCGCAAAGAGTCAGACAGGACTTCACTTTCACTTTCAGGGTTCTCCAGAGAAACAGGTATGTTCCTGTGCGCATGTGCACACACACACACAGATTCATCTTAAAGAATCAGGAACTGGGTCACAGGATTGTGAGGATTGGCAAGTCTGAAATCTGCAGGATAGGCCAGCAGGCTGGGAACCAGGTTAAGAACTGAAGTTATACTTTGAACCCAAAAGCAGCATGAAGGCAGAATTTCTTCTTCCTTAGGGGAAAACCTTCCATCTTTTTATCTTTTAAGGCCTCAAATGATTATGAGGCCTACTGACTTATGAAAGTTAATCTACTTCACTCAAAGTCTACTTATTTAAATGTTAATCTCATCTAAAAATGAAAAAAAAAATACAGTAACATTTAGACTGACTAAATATCTGGGTACCCTGGCCTAGTTAAATTGATACATAAAATTAATGATCACAGCCATGTAGGTGACATATTCATAGGTCCCAGGAATTAGAGCAAAGACATCTTTTCGGGGAGGGAGTATTATCTTGCCTGTCATCTCCTCTATGAAACTTCCCATAACCATTCTAGTCCTCGCTAATAAAACTGTACCTGGCACTACTGGATTCTATAATCTCAAGTATTTAGCAAGTCATTGATTACTGCCTTTTTCAAATCAGGTTGTTTTCAATGTGGTGGGGCAACTATAAAATTTCTGGAAGACTTTCTGCTTTATGTGTCTGGTGACTTCTCATCCTTTCCCTTTCATGTTCAGAGTGCCCAATACATAGTAAACAGCATCTCTCTCAGATAATTCTTTAAAACCAAAAGCTACATATTTCAGCTGTGAAGACATTTTATATTATTTTTTTAAAAAAACTCAACTTGAGTACCAGACAAATGAAAGTCAAATGAAAATCTAAGGTGACATGGAGCAAGATACAAGTTTAGAATCTTTACAAAACCCATCAATACTCTTCCTATTACCTTAAGTTAAGTGTTTATAAATAATAACCATACAATTTAGTTAGAAAACTGGCAAGGGCATTGTACATGGGTATATATTTCCCATGATTTACCAGTATGAACATACATCATTTTCATAACCAGGTTCATCTACCATTACAAAAAAAAGTTTTCAACAATATAAAGACTATTCTAAAAACCCAGGGATAGCGTGATTCAGTATTATGGTTACTATTCTTACTGTTATATACTATGATTTAAATTATTACTGTTATATACTATGATTTTTAACATATGTTAGATTCAAAGTAGTTTGCAGAAATGAAGTCTTGCTGAAGTCTTCCTTATTCCTTGCAAATATTTTAATCATGCTTGCTGGCATGTGTGCCCAGTAAAAAAAGAAAAACTTGCTGACTACCAGGGTCCATGGAGGACACTAGTCCCTGGTACAGTTCACTCACTGAAGTTTGACTGCCATTAAGAATTTTCTGGGTCAATATTTAAATAACATTGAAGTTAATCAGTGATCCTTCAAGAATTTATAGATGGGATAAAAGAGGTAAAAGAAGCAAACACACACACACTTTCTAATTACTTACAGTGAAAAAATGATATATTATTTTCTAAGTGATCTGCAAAATAGGGATTCCTAAGATGATACCATTTGACTTAAAGATATAGAGCCCCACCCCGTTCAATTAAATAGTGATAAAGTTTTCACACAAACACAGTTTGGATTTACAATTGTGAAATATATGTAAGTAAGTAATATTCATGTTTTCTATATGAATTTTATTTATTTCTCTGAAATTCACATACTGAAGCCCTAATCCTCATGTGATTACATCTGGAGATAGGATAGTAATTAAGGTAAAATGAGTTCATATGGGTGAGGCCACAATCCAAAAGAACTGTAGATTTATAAGAGGAAGACAGAAATTTCTCTCTCTCTCTCTGCCATCTGCAAACATAGTCATTTTCAGTCAAAAAGAGAGCTCTCTACAGAAACCAAATCCTGTTCAAGCCTTAATTTTGGATTTACAGCCTCCAGAACTGTGAAAAAAATACTTTTCCTGTTTCTTAAGTCATTCAGTCTATGATACATTGTTAGGGTAGCCTGAGCCAACAAATACAACTTTTAATTTATGAAATGGTTTCAATGGTAATGTAATACAACTAACCACAACAATTTGGTACAGATAACTCTCTTAAGCAGGAATTCAAGAAAGCTCCAATCAACAAAATAATTGGTCTTGTTGAAGGACAAATAAAAAAATAAATCTACACACAAAAAAATACCTAGACACTCACCCTAAACCTTTCAAAAACATTAACTCAAAATGGTGGCGGATTAATGTCAATGTATGCCAAAACCAATACAGTACTGTAAAGTAAAATAAAGTAAAAATTAAAAAAAAAAAAATGGGTTAGAGACCTAAAACAAAAACTATAAAACTTCTAGGAGGCAATAATGATGAAAATCTAGGTGATCTCTGGTNTGTCAATGTATGCCAAAACCAATACAGTACTGTAAAGTAAAATAAAGTAAAAATTAAAAAAAAAAAAATGGGTTAGAGACCTAAAACAAAAACTATAAAACTTCTAGGAGGCAATAATGATGAAAATCTAGGTGATCTCTGGTTTGGCAATTACTTCTTAGAAAACAACTCAAAAAGCATGATCTGTGAAAGGTAACTTTGATAAGTTTGATTGCATTATCACTAAAAAGTTCTGATATGAAAAATACACTATTAAATTATGAAACAACAAGCCACAGACTGCAAAAAAAAATATTTGCAAAACTCATATCTCATTGACTACATTCAAATATGCAAAAAGCCTTAAAAATCAACAATAAGGAAACAAACAACCCAAATGAAATGTGGGTAAAAAACTTAAACAGACACCTGACCAAAGAAATTAGATGACAAATAAGCATATGAAAAGATGTAAACATGTGTCCACCATCCTGAATCCTCCTCCCACCTCCCTCCCCATCCCATCCCTCAGAGTTGTCCCAGTGCACTGGCCCTTAGCGCCCTGTCTCATTCATTGAACCTGGACTGGCAATCTGTTTCACATATGGTAATATACATGTTTCAGTGCTATTCTCTCAAAGCATCCCACCCTCACCATCTCCCACGTAGTCCAAAGTCTGTTCTTTACATCTGTGTCTCTTATGCTGTCTCTTATATAGGGTCATTGTTACCATTTCTCTAAATTCCATATATATGCATCATTATACTGTACCAGTGTTTTTCTTTCTGACTTACTTCACTCTGTATAATAGGCGCCAGTTTCATCCACCTCATTAGAACTGATTCAAATGCATTCATTTTAATAGCTGAGTAAGATTCATGTGAATGTATGGCAAAAACATTACAATATTGTAATTAGCCTCCAATTAAAATAAACAAATTAATTTACAAAAAAGAAAAGATGTAAAATATTATTATTAGAAAATTTCAAATTATAATAAAACTATATACCTATTGGAATGGCTAAAATTAAAAAAAAATGCTGATGAGGATGTAGAGTAACAGATATATTATTCATTGCTAGTGGCATGCAAAATAGTATTGCACCTTCTGAGGACAGTTTGGCAGTTTCTTACAAAGCCGAATAGTCTTAATTGTATCACCCAGCATATGCATTCCTTGATATTTATCTGAACAAACTGAAACCTCATGTCCACACAAAAACCTGCAAATATTTTCAGAAATTTGATTGATAATTACCAAAACTTGGAAGCAACTAAGATGTCCTTCAATCGGTAAATGGAGAAACTGTTGTAAAACCATACAATGGAACATTCAGTTGAGTTCAGTCGCTCAGTCGTGTCTGACTCTTTGCGACCCCACGAATCTCAGCACACCAGGCCTCCCTGTCCATCACCAATTCCCTGAGTTCACTCAAACTCATGTCCATTGAATCCGTGATGCCATCCAGCCATCTCATCCTCGGTCGTCCCCTTCTCCTCCTGCCCCCTAATCCTTCCCAGCATCAGAGTCTTTTCCAATGAGTCAGCTCTTCACATGAGGTGGCCAAAGTACTGGAGTTTCAGCTTTAGCATCATTCCTTCCAAAGAACACCCAGGACTGATCTCCTTTAGGACAGACTGGTTGGATGTCCTTGCAGTCCAAGGGACTCTCAAGAGTCTTCTCCAACACCACAGTTCTAAAGCATCAGTTCTTCAGCACCCAGCTTTCCTTAAGTCCAACTCTCACATCCATACATGACCACTGGAAAAACCATAGCCTTGACTAGACAGAACTTTGATGGTAAAGTAACATCTCTGCCTTTTAATAT
>SJYX01011473.1:22958-33025 GCA_006410675.1 Oreotragus oreotragus
CTGCATAGAAGTTAAACAAGCGGGGTGACAATATACAGCCTTGAGGTACTCCTTTTCCTATTTGGAACCAGTCTGTTCCATGTCCAGTTCTAACTGTTGCTTCCTGACTTGCATATAGGTCTCTCAAGAGGCAGGTCAGGTGGTCTGGTATTTCCATGTCTTTCAGAATTTTCCACAGTTTGTTGTGATCTACACAGTCAAAGGCTTTGACATAGTCAATAAAGCAGAAACAGATGTTTTTCTGGAACTCTCTTGCTTTTTCCATGACCCAGCAGACGTGGCAATTTGATCTCATTCCTCTGCCTTTCCTAAAACCAGCTTGAACATCTGGAAGTTCACGGTTCATGTATTGCTGAAGCCTGGCTTGGAGAATTTTGTGTATTACTTTACTAGCGTGTGAGATGAATGCTATTGTGTGATAATTTGAGCCTTGTTTGGCATTGCCTTTCTTTGGGATTGGAATGAAAACTGACCTTTTCCAGTCCTATGGCCACTGCTGAGTTTTCCAAATTTGCTGGCATATTGAATGCAGTACTTTCACAACATCATCTTTCAGGATTTGAAATAGCTCCACTGGAATTCCATCACCTCCACTAGCTTTGTTCATAGTGATGATTTCTAAGGCCCACTGAATATTACTCAGTGCTAAAAGAAGAAATGAGGTATTCATTAAGCCACAAAAAAGAAATGGAGGAATATTAAATGTATGTATGTATGTGTGTGTGTGTGTGTGTGTGTGTGTGTACATGAAAGAAGCCAACATGACAAGGCTGTATGTTTTCAACTATATAATATTCTAGAAAAGACAGAACTATAGAGGACTTCAAGGAGATCCAACCAGTCCATTCTAAAGGAGATCAGCCCTGAGATTTATTTAGAGGGAATGATGCTGAAGCTAAAACTCCAGTACTTTGGCCACCTCATGTGAAGAGTTGACTCATTGGAAAAGACTCTGATGCAGGGCGGGATTGGGGCAGGAGGAGAAGGGGATGACAGAGGATGAGATGGCTGGATGGCATCACGGACTTGATGGACATGAGTTTGGGTGAACTCTGGGAGTTGGTGAAGGACAGGGCAGCCTGGCGTGCTGCAATTCATGGGGTCGCAAAGAGTTGGACACGACTGAGCGACTGAACTGAGCTGAACTGAACTGAACTGAATAGAGACATTTGAAAGAATAAGAACTGAAGTGGTTTGAGGGTGATGAATAGGTAGAGCTAAGGGTTTTTTTTAGGACATTGAAACCATTGAATATGATGTTGTAATGGTATGTGATTGTGTAATGCTGGATTCATGGCATTATGCATTTGTCAAAACCAAAGAGAACAGTACAACACAGAGTGAACCGTAATGTAAACCATGAACTTTAGTAATAACGTATTGACACTCATTCATCAACTATACCAAGTGTAACACAACTAGGAAAGATGTAAAGAATAAATGAGGGAGAGGGAATATACAGGAACTCTATTTTCTGTTTAATTTCATGTAAACCTAAAGCTAAACAACAAAGTATATTGACTTTTAATAAATAGGCAAATCAAGATATAATCTATGGCAAATAGAAGATTTAATTTATAATAAAATATCAAACATAGATGGCAGATATTTCTTTTACACATTTGGATTCATTACTAGAAAACACAATTCTATGATGTATCAACTTATAAACCTAGATGAATAAGAATCATGGGGATAGAGAAGAAACACAACTATAGATATATGAATAAAGTCTTTAAAAACAAACATGTTTATACTTAAACTCCTTCACAGATTGAAAATTGACTATATTTTAACTCCTAAGAGTAGCACAAAACTAGAATGACTAGAATTATAATGTTTAGATTCTTAACATAAAAAAGAATCTGTATCTTGAGTGATGAACAACACTGGAGTGCATTTAGTAAAAGGTTTTCAGAATTTCAAATTGTTCTCTACAGAGGCTATGGGACACTCTGGCATCTGTCTTACAACATCTTCACACTGGGAAGAAGTAGTCTTTGTTTTTACAAAGGTGGGTCAGAAGGAGAAAAGTTTCCCAAGCTTCTCTGTCATAAGTAACTGCAAAGTTGTAAGTGTCATGTACCATCTCAGGAGGAGATAGGGCAAGTGCCATTAGAATGTTTTAAATTTTGTGACTGCTACTTGCTCATTATTTTTAAATATAATAACAGTTTTTGATCCTTTAATTGACTGCTGACTGATTCATTCATTCAGAAAACAGCACTGGCATTTCTACCATCCATTCTAGATACTGGCAGTAAAGTAATGATCAAAGTGTACCAGATCTTGGCTCTCAAAAGATGGAAATAAGCCCTTAGTTCTTTCAATTAAAACCGGTGCATGCATGTATGTATCACTCAGGAATGATCATGCCATTGTCTTCTGGCATCTGCTGTTGGTGAAATAACTCCTTTCAGTCTAACCAACTAACTAATTCTTCAAAGTAATCTATTATTTTCTCTGGTGACTTCTTTATTTTCATCTCCCAGATTCTGGAGCTTCATTGTGACACATATAAATCTCAGTTTGCTTTTATTTATCTTTTGTATGCTTGGTATGCTCCTTCAATTTGGAAAACTTTATGCCATTGCCTCTTGAAATACTGATGTATCTACACCCTATTTTCAAATGTTCTATGAGAACTACAGTATACTTCGATTGCTCTTTCATTTTTTCTGATTTATTTTCTTTTGCATGCTGTATTTCCCAAATATTTCTTACAACTTACTTATCCTTCGTCTCTGAGTATTGATTTGGTCTGACTCGACCATATTTAAATATTTACTTCTAAAAATTCATTTTATTTTCAGAGTATATGCTTCAATTTTTAATAAATCTGTTCAACATCCATATTTCCTTAAACAGCAAGCAATGAAAAATGTGAAAAAAAATTATGGGAGAAGAGTTTGTCATATTTAAGAACAGAAGAGAAGACAGTGTGAAAAGGAAAAAGTGGTATAAAACGAAGCCGTAAAGGGTAGGCAATAAATAACCAGATCTTGCTGGGCTATATAGGCCATTTTAAGGAGTTTGGGTTTCTTTCTAAGGGTGAAAGCAGTGTTCTAAACTGGGACATAAGATGACTTCATTTATGTTAAGAAACATATCTTCTATGAAAATAGGAAAAGGGATGAAGGGAAAGGTGACAAACAGTATTTTAGAAGTTTAGAAAAGACAGTGTAATGGTTTCAATTTGATCACTACAGTGAGAAAGTAAAATAGTAAGAAAAGATCTTTAATGTGTTATATGTCAGCCAATGCTCACAGCTTTATGTACAGTATTACTTTTATCTTCACAATAGTTGTTATTATCAGTCTAATTCTGCAGATGTGCAGAGGCTTCATCCTACTAGATAACTTACTACATTCTCAAAGATGTCAAATAGAGCAAACAATTTTTGATTAAAGTCTCTTAGTCCAGTCATTGTATAAGAGAGATAAATAATGAATAAACAAGATATATTCAGATTACGACATGTGCTGTGAAGGTAATTTTGTTCAGTTGCTAAGTCATATCCAAGTCTTTATCACCCCATGAACTGCAAAACATCAGGCTTCCTCCATTCTCCACCATCTTCTGGAGTTTGCTCAAATTCATTTTCACTGTATCAGTGATGCTATGTAGCCATCTCATCCTCTACCACTCTGTTCTCCTTTTGCTTTCAATCCTTCCCAGCATCAGGGGCTTTTCCAAAGAATCGTCTTTTTGCATCAGGTGACCAAAATGTTGGAGCTTCAGCTTGAGCATCAATCCTTCCAATGCATGTTCAGTGTTGATATCCTTTAAGATTGACTGGTTTGATCTCTATGTAGTACAAGGGACTCTCAAGGGACTCTTCTCCAGTACCACAATTCAAAAACATTAGTCTTCAGTGCTCAGCCTCCCTCATGGTCCAACTCTCACATCCACACATAACTGAGAAAAATAAATAAATAAATAAATAAATAAATAGCTTTAACTATACAACTTTGTTGGCAAAGAGATGTCTTGGATTTTTAATATACTGTCTTGGTTTGTCATAGCTTTCCTTCCAAGAGCTAGTGTCTTTTAATTAAATGGTTCCAGTTGCCATTCACAGTCATTTGGAGCAGAAGAGAATAAATTTTGCTCTTGTTTCCACTTTTGCCCCTTCTATTTGCCATGAATTGATGGAACCAGATGCCATGATCTTAGTTTTTGGATGTTGAATTTTAAGCCAGTCAGCTTTTCACTTTCCTCTTTCACCCTCATCAAGAGGCTCTTTAGTTCCTCTTCATTTTATGCTATTAGAGTAGTGTCATTTGTATATCTGAAGTTGTTGATATTTCTCCTGGAAATCTTGGTTCCAGCTTGTGATTTATTCAGTCCTGCATTTTGCATGATGCACTCTGCATATAAGTTAAATAAGCAGAGTGACAATATATAGTCTTGCTGTACTCCTTCCCAGTTTTGAACCAGTCAGTTGTTTCATGTCATATTCTATAACTGTTGCTTCTTGACCTATAGGTTTTTCAGGAGACATGTGAGGTGGTCTGGTACTCCCATCTCTTTATGAATTTTCCAGAGTTTGTTGTGATCCACACCCTTGATAATTGATAGAGACCAGTTTGAAATGGTGATCATTTAGCGGACTTTGAATTTGAGAATAGGTTGAAAAAAAGCATGATTAATCTGGTAGGAGGATTTCTATATAGATTAAAAATTTGAAATTAAAAAGAGAACCCCCAGCATAATACTCAATATTACAAGTTTTAGGTCCAACTAAGAGCCACTCTTTTGATGTGTTTACATCTCTCCACATCTGCAGTGAGCAACACCTTATCCCCTGCTATCAATCTCACATCATACCACTGTGTCTCTTAATGACATATCTCTTTAAAATAAAAGCTTCCCACCGCCTTGATTCTGGGTATAGTATGAGGGGGTTGACTGTAGAAGAGTAAAGGCACTGATAAACGAAACCCAGATTCCAATCTATAGATACACATGGTGAACATTTTCTGGAAAGATAATAGCAGAAAGCTATTGAGAATAAATGACAGGTATCTGCCTGATGGAAGGAGAGCAGGGAAAATAGATCTGAGAATGAGGCTTTGGCTTCTAACTATATTTCTTGATGCATAAATAGCACTTGCAAAATTCACTTCTATCTTAAAAGTGTGTCACTATTTTAGAAGTTGTCCATCTGTTTTTATGTTCATTGGAAAAATCAACATGCTTTAAAAAAAATTAGTATTATGTTTAAATTACATAATTTAAAATGTTCTCTTGGCAGTCTTTGCCTTTGGGAATTCAACAGCATTAGGAAGAGGCAGAGTTAGTAATAAAAATTGTGGCCTGATATATATCTCAATGTGTTTTACCTTTTAAAACTTTAGTTTATATTGCAATGTAACTGATTAACAATGTTGAGATAGTTTCAGATGGATAGCAAAGGGACTTGGCCATACATATACATGTATCCATTCTCCCCAAACCTCCTCTCTCAGTGTATTTTAAATTTTTGAAAAGCTACACAATTATAGAAGCAATATATGAATATATAGACACAGGTATACACACACATACACACTCTGTATGTTTCTGCCTAGCAATATTTATAGACTTACATCAGTCAAACTGTTTATTTCCTGGCATAGTCTTCTGAAAATTATAAAGAAACTAAAAAATAAAACACCACTTGATCTAACAGATGACAGAACTGAGAAACACTGTTCATGTGCTTGACTCCTGTGACTGCAGTTATTTTCATTTAGTGATAAAGTACAAGTCTATATCTGAGAATACCTTATTCAATACTCACCAACTATAAAACCAAAGACAATGTTCTCTCTCATCAATAGCTCTGCAGAAAGAAAACTGTCTGGATAAGGGAGATGGTGGCATTGCCATGAACTAAAGCCCTGGCACTCTGCCCAGAACTCTATGTGCATTTAAAGCCTGCACTTATTCTTTTCCATATGCAAGATGAGGAATAATAAGAAATTCAGCCATGTAGTATCAATAGCTCATATTACAGAGTCAGAATGCCTGTTTCAAATCCCATGAGTCCTTTTTGTTCGTCAGATGTGCTTGGGTGAGTGACAGAGTCACACAAACTCTCAGCTGTCTCCTCAGCAAATGGCTTGAATAACTGAACCTCTCTTCCCATACAAGAGATGCTGTGAGGATTAAATGAAGATAACTTGAATGTCCATAATTATGTGATCAATAGTAACAATTTTCAAAGCACTTTCTTATTATAAGACATGCTCATGCCTACTTAGTTGTGTCCGACTCTTTGTGACCCCATGAACTGTAGCCAACGAGACTCCAGTGTCCATGGGATTTTCCAAGCAAAACACTTGAGTGGGTTGCCATTTCCTCCTTCAAGTATATGACATAGAATAAGTAATTAAATTATCACTGTATTAAAGGAATTACTGCTAATTAATATGGGTACCAGACCCTTGAGTAAAACTGTTATTGGGTTACACCATCCCCTGGAGAACGGAAATGCTACCGACTCCAGTATTGTGGTCTGGAGAATTCCCTGGACTATCCATGGAGTCACAAAGAGTCGGACACGACTGAGTGACTTGCACTTTCACTACCCAATATGTATGACGATTTTATTGATATTTGTTTTTTTTTCAATCCAGGAACTCACAAACACATAGTGGAAGAAATTGCACTGTTTACTACTAAGTATTAACTCAAACATAAACACATATTTAACAAGCTGCAAGTACGATTTAATTTGGCAATTATATTGATTTTCTGTTTTCTCTTTCTTGAGTTAACAGGACATTTTAGCCAGAAATCTCTGAGTATCTCTCTCTTCTGGTTTCATTTATATCACTGTCTTTCATTGTTTAATCCTACAATGCCCAGAAAAGCTTTCCTGTGTATTCAATGTAGTATTAGAACTTTCAATACAAGTTTCTGGGATTCTTTCATCTCTCCTGCCTCAATAACTTCTCTATACAGAACTGGGATTTTAAAAGATTTCTCTATCCTTTAACATTTTCTCTTTAAAATCCTGGCTAAAGATGCTTATCCCTTACTACACAGGCTACAACCCAAGAAATGACTAGTCCCTTTATTTGTAAGATATTGTAGTTCTGTACAATAGCTCTTGGTCAGAATTCAAGGTTCTATAATCTTGACCCTGTGTCATTGTGGGAATGGAAGGGATTTTTATTACCAGCTGCCTTTAGTCAAGAGCAAAACTGTTTTCAGGGTGAGAATAACTTCTAGATAATAATGTGAACATTGACATCTTAGGAATTGATGAACTGAAATAGACAGGAATGTGCAAATTTAAATCAGATGACCATTATTTCTACTAATGTGAGCAAGAATCCTCTAGAAGAAATGGAGTAGCTCTCATAGTCAACAAGAGTCTTAAATGCAGTACTTGGTTGCAATCTCAAAAACAACAGAATGATTTCAATTCATTTCCAAGGCAGACCATACAACATCACAGTAAACCAAGTCTATGCCCCAACCACTGATGCTGAAAAAGCTGAAGTTGACCAGTTCTATGAAGACCTATAAGACCTTCTAGAACTAACACACACACAAAAATGTCCTTTTCTTCATAGGATACTGGAATGCAAAAGTAGGAAGATGTACCTGGTGTGGCAGGCAAGTTTGGCCTTGGAGTACAACTGGAAGCAGGGCAAAACCTAATAGAGAACACACTGATGAAAGAAAACACTCTTTCCAACAACCCAAGAGATGATTCTACCCATAGACATCATCAGATGGTCAATACCAAAATCAGATTGATTATATCCTTTGCAGCCAAAGATGGAAAAGCTCTATACAGTCAGCAAAAACAAGACCCAGAGCTGACTGTGGTCAGATCATGACCTGCTTATTGCAAAATTCAGGCTTAAATTGAGGAAAGTAGGGAAAACCACTAGGCATCAGGTATGACCTAAGTAAAATCCCTTATGGATATATGTGGGAGTGACAAATAGATTCAAGGGATTAGATCTGGTAGACAGTGCCTGAAGAATTATAGATGGAGTATCTTAACATTGTATAGGAGGCAGTGACCACAACCATCCAAAAGGAAAAAAAATAATGTAAGAAGGCTAACTGGTTGTCTGAGGAGGTTTTATAAACAGCTGAGGAAAGAAGAGAAGTGGAAAATAAGGGAGAAAGGGAATTATATACCCAACTGAATGCAGAGTTTCAAAGAATAGCAAAGAGAGATAAGAAGGCCTTCTTAAATGAACAATGCAAAGATGTGGAGGAAAACATTAGAATGGGAAAGACTAGAGATCTCTTCAATAAAATTGGAGATATCAGTGGAAGACTTCATCCAAGGATGGGCACAATAAAGGACAGAAACATCAAGGACTAACAGATGCAGAAGTGATAAGGAAAAGGTAGCAAGAATACACAGGTGAACTATATACAAAAGGTCTTACCTGGATAAGCCTGATGGTGTGGCCACTCACCTAGAGCCAGACATCCTGGAGTGTGAAGTCAAGTGGGCCTTAGGAAGCATTACTATGGAAAAAGTTAGTGGAGCTGATGGAATCCCAGCTGAGCTATTTTAAATCCTAAAAGGTGATGCTGTTAAACTGCTGCACTCAATATGTGAGTAAATTTGGAAAACTCAGCAGTTGCCATGGGACTAGAAAAGGTCAGGTAAGAAGGGAAGAAAAGTGATCAGGCTGGGACATGTGCCCCTGAGAGGGAATTCAGGGGGAAAGGGAGATTACATGGGTGAGGACCTTGGCTAGGGAGTGAATGATTCAAGCCACACATTGGGCACCCCAATCATGTAATCTGACAAAAGGAATTCAAACCCCTTGGCTGGTTGGAGGGCCAGTGGGACTAGCAGCAGGGCTGTGGGAAGTCTGGAACCTACTTCAGCACAAATGCTTGTTTGAACCCAAAGTAGGAAGGAAGGAGTAAAGAGGCAGGATTGAAATTGTGTAGCCCACAACTACCCTCATGGTATCCCAACCTGAGCCAAGCAAAGAGTCCAGCACTGTTTGCTCCAGAGTGGAACAACAGCTGCCTTGACTGAGGAAACAGCTTAGCTGTGAGACATTGTGGTCACTCAAACGCTAAGAGGCATATGAAAAGGCAATTTCCTAAGTGGCTATCAGAAGCACTCCATATTTCTGACAGTGGCCTGACTGCCACATCCTGTACCCTGACGTAAACCAAGTGATGTTTCCAGCCTCTCTCGCTCTAGCCCTGGCCCTCTTTGGGGCTGAGGGTCTTCTGCTGGGAGGGGGAAGAGATGCACTTAAAAAGAACCGATCCAACTCAGACCCAACCCTCAGGGCTTCTGCTCTAGTAGTTGAGACGTGACCCTGCCTCACACCTCCAGCTGTAGCCCCTCTTCCTCCAGCCCTGTCTCCTATCGAGGTGATAGCTGCCAGCACATTATGAGTAAAAGACACGACTTGTGTTCTCATCACATTCAGCTCTCCCACCAAACCCCTAGACACGCACAGACTGTATAGGGATGTGTCTATGTATGAACACCACTTTGAGACTTCCACAGGTAATTGCTTGATCTAATTTAATAAAGACAGAGAAAGATAAGCAAAATGAGAAGACAGCAACTTGTCTCAATTGAAAGACCTAAAGTTCCGTTCAGTTCAGTCACTCAGTCTTGTCCAGCTCTTTGTGATCCCATGAACCACAGCACACCAGGCCTCCCTGTCCATCACCAACTCCCGGAGTCCACCCAAACCCATGTCCATTGAGTCGGTGATGCCATCCAACCATCTCATCCTCTGTCGTCCCCTTCTCCTCCTGCCCTCAATCTTTCCCAGCATCAAGAAAATCTCTTTAAAAAACAGTTAATCAAATAGAAACAGATTATATAAAGAATTCAAAGCATTACTAATGTGAATGTAAATTGAATCAAGGAAAAGAATACATGAACACCATGATCATTTTTATAAGAAACTGGAAAACATTAAAAAAAAAAAAGAAACCAGCATAACTGAAATAACACACATGAGAAGGAATCAATTGAAGCCTAAAAAAATATAGAAAAATGCATAACTGATCTCAAAGACAGAATAATGGAAATTGGGCAACCGGAACAGTAAAAAGAAAAATA
>SJYX01011473.1:34401-79552 GCA_006410675.1 Oreotragus oreotragus
GAGTTTTCCAAATTTGCTGGCATGTTGAGTGCAGCACTTTTAAGGTTGGTTTGAAAATAAGACTGCAAAGTGAGTGTAGTAAAATACCTGATTCAATAAATAATAGTGAGGTTCTATTTTATTTATATATATATATTTAATATATATTTAAGATTATATATGTTATATATATGTAATATTTAAAACATTTGTTTAGTATATAATTATATATAATCAATATAGATTATATATATTTATATGTAATCTTGTAAACATGTTGTTTCACAACCAAATAAACCGTTTTACATTCATGGTGAGACATGTTCGTATAATAGAGGCACTGGAGGAAGATCAGAGATGAAGAACTCAAATTATAGTTTTCCCCCCAATTTAATTTTTTTAGTTTATTTTTTCTCAAGGTCAGTAAGTATCAATGTTAGATAAAGCTCATATACAAGTCATCTGTGGAAGAAGAGGCAATGAATTCAGCCACTAGCGGGTGAGTGAGAAGAAGGGGAGGCTATGTGGGACAAGGCTGTTTATGTTCTGAATAAAGGCTCTTGTTAGGCAGTGAGGGAACTCACTGATTTAAGCTGACTAAACCCAAGGTTCCTTCAGAAATGCTGATACCAGAGTGTCTAAATTTTGTTTTGAGAACATTCAGTTTGAGGAAATTTCAAAGTGGTTGCTGCAATTAATGAAATGTATGTGCTAATAGTTTAACAGCAGTAAAAATTAAAGGTAGAAAATAGATTGCATGCTTAATTCTTCCAGATAAAAACATTAAATACTTGTGTGTGTGTGTTTGCACATGAGAGAGACAGAGAGGGAGAGAAAGAGAGAAATTCCTGATTGTTCTGCCATGGTGAGCTCTGCCATGGTGCTCTACCAGTAAGTCATGTCTGACTCTTGTGACCCCATGGACTGTAGCCTGCTAGGCTCCTCTGTCCATGGGATTCTCCAGGCAAGAATACTGGAGTAGGTTGCCCTTTCCTTCTCCAGGGTATCTTCTGAACCCAAGGATCGAACCTGGGTCTCCTGCAGTGGCAGGTGGATTCTTTACCAAATGAGCCACCAGGGAAGCCCCAAGTTTCAGAAAAAAATTTTTTTTCAATGACTATTAAAAATTAAAAACCTGTACATGCAGAATTCATTTATCACATGACCAAGTGACTAAGAGATAAGTCAACATCATTATTCAAGAGTTGCCCTTCCACAATTTCTCTCCTATAAAGTGTCAACAGAGATTGCAGATGGATGACCAGAAAGAAACACAGGGCAATGATGTGCCACAGCAGAAATAATGGACCATCAACAAAGGCCACATATCCCAGGAATTCATGCCCCTCTTGTTCCCTCCATATCCTTAGATGTCAGCTTGAGGTGATCTCAGAGAAATTTTTCTTAGGACTTCTGTTGTGAGTTGAATTATGTCCTCCAAAAAGATCTTTTGAGGTCCTAATCCATTAAAAAGAGAGGGATTTGGAGACACAGAGATGCCTATCTGACAACAGACAAAGAGACTGGAGGGAGCCTCAAGCCAAGGAATACCAAAGATTGCCCGCAATAACCAGCAGCCAAGAAAAGGTAGAGATTCTTTCCCAGAGGACCCCACCAAAACCTTGATTTCAGATTTTTAGCCTCCAGGATGTCAGAGAGTAGATTCCTATTGTTTCAAGCACCCCCCCCCACCAGCAGCCAAGAAAAGGTAGAGATTCTTTCCCAGAGGACCCCACCAAAACCTTGATTTCAGATTTTTAGCCTCCAGGATGTCAGAGAGTAGATTCCTATTGTTTCAAGCACCCCCCCCAACCAGCAGCCAAGAAAAGGTAGAGATTCTTTCCCAGAGGACCCCACCAAAACCTTGATTTCAGATTTTTAGCCTCCAGGATGTCAGAGAGTAGATTCCTATTGTTTCAAGCACCCCCCCCAACCAGCAGCCAAGAAAAGGTAGAGATTCTTTCCCAGAGGACCCCACCAAAACCTTGATTTCAGATTTTTAGCCTCCAGGATGTCAGAGAGTAGATTCCTATTGTTTCAAGCACCCCCCCCAACCAGCAGCCAAGAAAAGGTAGAGATTCTTTCCCAGAGGACCCCACCAAAACCTTGATTTCAGATTTTTAGCCTCCAGGATGTCAGAGAGTAGATTCCTATTGTTTCAAGCACCCCCCCCAACCAGCAGCCAAGAAAAGGTAGAGATTCTTTCCCAGAGGACCCCACCAAAACCTTGATTTCAGATTTTTAGCCTCCAGGATGTCAGAGAGTAGATTCCTATTGTTTCAAGCACCCCCCCCAACCAGCAGCCAAGAAAAGGTAGAGATTCTTTCCCAGAGGACCCCACCAAAACCTTGATTTCAGATTTTTAGCCTCCAGGATGTCAGAGAGTAGATTCCTATTGTTTCAAGCACCCCCCCCCACTTGTAGTTATATTCTATGGCAGCCCTAGGGAATTTATGGGGCTTCCCTTGTGGCTCAGATGGGAAAGAATCTGCCTTCAATGCAGGAGGCTTGGGTTGGATTGGGAAGATCCCTTGGAGGAGGGAATGGCTATCCACTCCAGTATTCTTGCCTGGAGAATCCCATGGACAGAGGAGCCTGGCAGGCTACAGTCTGTGCCGCTTGCTAAGTCACTTCAGTCACCTCTGACTCTTTACAACCCCATGGACTTTAGCCTACCAGGCTCCTCAGTCCATGGGATTCTCCAGGCAAGAATACTGGAATGTATTACCTCGCCTTCCTGCATTGTCAGGTGGGTCGGCTTCCCCAGTAGCTCAGCTGGTAAAGAATCCATCTGCAATGTAGGAGACCCTGGTTTGATTTCTGGGTAAGGAAGATCTGCTGGAGAAGGGATAGGCTACCCACTCCAGTATTTTTGGGCTTCCCTGGTGGCTCAGCTGGTAAAAAGTTCACTTGCAATGCAGGAGACCTTGGTTCAGTCCCTGGGTTGGGAAGATCCCCTGGAGAAGAGCATGGCAACCCACTCCAGTATTCTTGCCTGGAGAATCCCCGGGAACAGAGGAGCCCAGTGGTCTGCAGTCCATGGGATTGCAAAGAGTTGGATATGACTAAGCAACTTGCACTTTCACTTTACCTTTTTACCATCTGTGAAGCCCTAGGCTACTGTTCCATGGGGTCACAAAGAGTTGGATGCCACTGAGCGACTAACACTTCACTGGGAATTTATACATCCCAGAGTACTTAGCAGCAGCAGCAGCAGCAGAGTAGGTCTAACCCCTTGTGATGAGCCTCCATGAGATTCTATTCCTCTTCCTCAAAGCCTTTGCAAAATTAAATTAAATGAGTTAATGTACTCATTTTAAATGTCTTTCTTGCCTGCTACAGTGAAGCAGGACATTCCTAGAAGAGGGACTATGCATATTTTGTTTACCTATGAATCCTCATCTCTGGATTGCCTGGAAAAAATACTCAAATGCTTTTTAAATGCAGAAATGAATTTATCTGCTGTGTTACTTCTTAAATACATATATATATATTAATACTATAACTCCATATAATTCTGAAGTCAATTTTTATGTTAGTCTCTAAGTCAGTTGGAAATGTTTTAGTTACATGCAGTGGAAAATAAAACTCAAACAGCTAAAACAAACAGATTAACAAAATAATTATTCACTGATTTTATCTTCAAAGTCCAGTAGTACAGCCAGCTCAGGGTCATGACTATCCAGCCAGCTGCTTAAACAATGTCACCAAGATCTGGCTTCTCTGCCTCTCTGTTCTGCCTCCACTCCTATCAGCTTTATCCTTAGGCTGTCCATAGTGGCTCCCCTTCTGGTCATGAGATGTCTAAGACAAGCCTTGCGCATTTAAGTCTTGTGATCAATTATCATAGCTTGTGCATGTGCCATGAAACTCCCCCCCCCCCACTATTGATCCACAATGAGAAACATTTCCATTGTTGAACCAATTTGAGGACTCAGTTCAAAAGCTGGACAAGTGGGTCAGTTCAGTCACATGGTTAAGGACTTGGGAGGAGTGAACTCTGCGAGGAAAACCAGAATATTGTGGGTGGGAATAGAAGGAATGGTTGCCAGGGAAGCAATCAATTTATTTGTAACTGTTTAACATTAGTTGCAATAAAATATCCTAGGACTGGAAGTATTCAGATATAGTCTGAGAAATTCTGTGTAACAGAATTAACTAAGTGATTGTCAGAATTGGCTTTAAAGTAAGTGAAGGTATTTGAATGAATGAATGCTAAGTCAGTGGCTTGTTATTCAGTCGCTAAGTCGTGTCTGACTCTGTGACCCCATGAACTGCAGAATGCCAGGCTTCCCTGTCCTTCTCTATCTCCTGGAGTTTGCTCATATTCATATCCATTGAGTCAGTGATGTCATCTAACCATTTCATCCTATGTTGCCCCCTTTGTCCTCTTGCCCTCAATCTTTCTGAGCATTGGGGTCAGTCTTTTCCAATGAGTTGGCTCTTTACATCAGGTGGTGGAAGTACTGGAGCTTTAGCTTGAGCTTCAGTCCTTCCACTGAATATTTAGGGTTGATTTCCTTTAGGATTGACTGGTTTAATCTCCTTGCAGTCCAAGGGACTCTCAAGAGTCTTCTCCAGCCCCACAATTCAAAAGCATCATCAATGTTTTAGACTTGGTTTCATGATGCCTCCCGAATTAATTTAGATAGTCTTGTTATTATTATATTTTTTACATGTTATGTGAAGAGTGCGAAATATGATTTTCATTCATAGCCTACTTAGTATAAAAATCACAATCCTAGAAGAAGATGAATTGCTAACGATTTTAGTCATTGTCATTATAGAACTGAGTGTCAAAATTTAACAGACATTGTTCAAATGATTTAGAAACATAATTCCATCACTGAAATTGAACTTTAAAACATGACTGGACATAACGAGGATATAAAAATATTGATGAAACTTAGAAGTAAAGCACTGTATACACTTTCAAAATATACATGGTAATGCATTGATTAATAAAGTTACTTTAGTAAGAAAAATAACCTATTAAGTAGATTATTTGATCCTGACCTCTACCTTGGAAATTTCTGGTTTATATCAAGATTATAATAGACAGTTATCTTAGGTCTGTGAAGAGTGTTGATATACAAAATTACAAAGATTGCAGGTAACATTTATTAACTATTTATATGCATATACAAAATACAAAAAGGACCATAGCTGAAATGCCAGTGGTAGCCCTTTATGCACAGGATGCTGTAATCTACTAAAAATGTGCACTGATTTATGCTTTATTATATGTGGTTGCCTTTTTCATATCTACAAAAAAGAAGGAAATGGAAGAATGCATATGCATGCAAAACCTTTTATTTTGTATTGGAGTATAGTTGTGACAGTTTCAGGTGGATACCAAAGGGACATTCTCCCCTAGAATCCCCTACTCTCCAGGGTACCATATAACATTGAACAGAGTTCCGTGTGCTAAATGGAAGGTCCTTTTGATAATCTATTCTTTTATGCTCACCAAAAAGATTTTTCTAGTTAACTTCCTAAAAGTCTGGCTTATAGGGAAAGTTATGCCGTGATTCATAGCCAAAAATATTGATGTGTATTGTCACTCAAATTAATAAACTGGCAGCCTGGTTTTCTAAACAGTGTCTTCTGAGTTTGACAAATTTGAAACTTAGCAGCTTAGGGAGAATGGATGAAACTGCAATCCTGGTGCAACTTAGGGGATCCAATCATGGTAACCATGGTGATAGTTCCAAAGTGTGGCTCATCTTAGAGGGATGGGCTTATATCCTGTACCTCCATCTTTATTGCATGTATTGGGATAATTAATGTAAGAAAGGGTAAGAGAAGGGGAAAGGCAATTGTTATTTTATAAAGAAAACCAAAGAAGCAGATAATATGTTATAAACAAGTTCAGACAGTGGTCAGGATACCTGGTGAATACATTCCAGTGGAGCTAAGTAAGTGAAGCTGTATAACTATCCCACATCTACCAGGGTCTTTATTTATAATGGGTCTTTTGCTGCTAATTTGACAAAATGAACACTTATTTATGTTACAAGGCAGAAAGCAATCCACGATGTAGATCAAGTTTTCCCAGGAGATTTTAAAAAATGTTTCTACCCAATGTATATTCCAAATTAGGATGAAAGACACAAATAGAATAAATTAAGAAGTCAATAAAATTATTTTCAAGGGTTTGGAAGATTGTGTCTGTAACATTCAATTCATTCAAATAGTTCATGGCAAAACTGCATGACCAAAGTCACTTATAGGCAAACAAAACTATCAATTTCTACTGGTTTGACTATTAAGGCAGCACATAGTGTGCCACCAGTCACCACATGATTGTCTTATTCTCACTATTCATTCATCTATGAATTCAACAGTTACAAAGATGAGCAAGACAGGTCCAGCCTGTTCTCATAGAGCTTATAATCCAACAGAGAAGATAGGCAGTTATTCAACCAATAACCATAAAGAATAATAAAGGTTCACCATGGATCATGCAGACCTTCCACTAGCCAGTTAACAGTAGTTAAAGCAGTAGCAGCAGCAGCAAAGCAGCAATTCTCAACTAAATTTCTGCCATAAACTCCCTGACACGATATTTCCAAGGAGACACCACTTGGACCATAGTCAAGGTTATGTTCAATTATCACCAAGGCTACTGAGTCCATTCTTTTTCTTCCAGTCAGAAAAGTACACAGGAATCTGAGTGGGAATAAAGCAATATAGATAAAACTGAATCCGCTTAGATATAAATAAAATAGCTTGAAACTATGTCATTCTTAAGCTGACCTTGCTCCAAACTTCAGAATTCTGGCACACTATTGTTTTAGAGCTAAATCCTGAAATTCAGCTACCAGGTATGTTAGTCATTGGGTACTTTAAGGCGATTGAAATACACGGATATGAGGGAAAATGTTTATGCTAAGTGTGACAGAAAGGAGGATACTATCTTCTATTTAGGCAGAATTTATATACATTGATAAGAAACTTCCCAAAGAAAATGGACAAATGACATGAGTAGATTATGCCTCCTGTCTGAAATCAGGTGTATGAACAGTTGTGATTATACATGGGTGCTGGGATCATGGACAGTTTCCTCTTTGTTTCCCCCTCTTTTTATCTAAAAAATCCTTTTAGTATCTATGGTCTGTAAACTTAATTTTTGGTAGTTTCCAAACAAGAAAAAAATTAGAAGAGCTGCATTATTTTACATGTTGGCAAATGGCTTTAGTGTTGGCTTAATAGAATGCAGGTAGATTCTCCTATCTACATTCAGTCTTTCGCTAGCTACTGTTTTGTGTTTAGTATATTGTAAATGTTTGGAAAAGAAAACAGTGTTTTAATAGCATTTCAGAAATAGCAATATTCTTCTTTGATATCACACTAAAAATTGGTCATTAGTAGTACCTTACAAGTAGTTGCATTGTGTTATAATGTTAAGGAAGTTTCCTTAATTTATCATATGTTAAAAATCCATTGGTTAGTTTCGCACTTTGTATGGATGTTTTGCCCCTGCAAGATTTTGTAACATCATGCACTGGTCTTCGGAGTTTTGACCTATTTTGTTGTATTATTTTATAACTCACATTTGTTATATCATTATGTATCTTAGAACATTTAAGTACTGAGAAACTGAAAAGCTTATGGTGACAGATATGTTTCCAGAATTTGAATTTCCTCTTGAAAGTAAAATTTTGTCATGGGTAACANTAATCCAACAGAGAAGATAGGCAGTTATTCAACCAATAACCATAAAGAATAATAAAGGTTCACCATGGATCATGCAGACCTTCCACTAGCCAGTTAACAGTAGTTAAAGCAGTAGCAGCAGCAGCAAAGCAGCAATTCTCAACTAAATTTCTGCCATAAACTCCCTGACACGATATTTCCAAGGAGACACCACTTGGACCATAGTCAAGGTTATGTTCAATTATCACCAAGGCTACTGAGTCCATTCTTTTTCTTCCAGTCAGAAAAGTACACAGGAATCTGAGTGGGAATAAAGCAATATAGATAAAACTGAATCCGCTTAGATATAAATAAAATAGCTTGAAACTATGTCATTCTTAAGCTGACCTTGCTCCAAACTTCAGAATTCTGGCACACTATTGTTTTAGAGCTAAATCCTGAAATTCAGCTACCAGGTATGTTAGTCATTGGGTACTTTAAGGCGATTGAAATACACGGATATGAGGGAAAATGTTTATGCTAAGTGTGACAGAAAGGAGGATACTATCTTCTATTTAGGCAGAATTTATATACATTGATAAGAAACTTCCCAAAGAAAATGGACAAATGACATGAGTAGATTATGCCTCCTGTCTGAAATCAGGTGTATGAACAGTTGTGATTATACATGGGTGCTGGGATCATGGACAGTTTCCTCTTTGTTTCCCCCTCTTTTTATCTAAAAAATCCTTTTAGTATCTATGGTCTGTAAACTTAATTTTTGGTAGTTTCCAAACAAGAAAAAAATTAGAAGAGCTGCATTATTTTACATGTTGGCAAATGGCTTTAGTGTTGGATTAATAGAATGCAGGTAGATTCTCCTATCTACATTCAGTCTTTCGCTAGCTACTGTTTTGTGTTTAGTATATTGTAAATGTTTGGAAAAGAAAACAGTGTTTTAATAGCATTTCAGAAATAGCAATATTCTTCTTTGATATCACACTAAAAATTGGTCATTAGTAGTACCTTACAAGTAGTTGCATTGTGTTATAATGTTAAGGAAGTTTCCTTAATTTATCATATGTTAAAAATCCATTGGTTAGTTTCGCACTTTGTATGGATGTTTTGCCCCTGCAAGATTTTGTAACATCATGCACTGGTCTTCGGAGTTTTGACCTATTTTGTTGTATTATTTTATAACTCACATTTGTTATATCATTATGTATCTTAGAACATTTAAGTATTGAGAAACTGAAAAGCTTATGGTGACAGATATGTTTCCAGAATTTGAATTTCCTCTTGAAAGTAAAATTTTGTCATGGGTAACAAATATGCTCTGTTTGTCTTCTGAAAATGAGAGGCTCATCTGTGTGTTCAAAAAATGTCTCTTAAATATTCTAGTCTGAGTGAACTGTGAAGCAACAGTTCTTGCAGGTCAAGCAGCAACAGTTAGAACTAGACATGGAACAAGAGACTGGTTCCAAATTGGGAAAGGAATATGTCAAGGCTATATATGGCCACCCTGCTTATTTAATTTATGTGCAGAGTATACCATGTGAAATGCTGGGCTGGATGGATAGCAAGCTGGAATCAAGATTGCCATGAGAAATATCAATAATCTCAGATATGCAGATGATGGCAGAAAGTGAGGAGGAACTANTTTATATTTGTTTTTTATTTCCATTACTCTGAGAGATGGATCAAAAAAAAAATTATTGCTGTGATTTATGTCAGAGTGTTCCTCCTATGTTTTTCCCTGAAAGTTTCAGAGTACATGGTCTTATGTTTAAGTCTTTAATTCATTTTGAGTTTATTTTTGTATACGGTGTTAGAAACTGTTCTGCTGCTGCTAAATCACTTCAGTTGTGTCCGACTCTGTGTGATCCCATAGACGCCAGCCCACCAGGTTCCCCCATCCCTGGGATTCTCCTGGTAAGAACACTGGAGTGGGTTGCCATTTCCTTCTCCAATACATGAAAGAGAAAAGTGAAAGTGAAGTCACTCAGTCATGTCCAACTCTTAGCAACCCCATGGAGTACAGCCCACCAGGCTCTTCCATCCATGGGATTTTCCAGGCAAGAGTACTGGAGTGGGGTGTCATTGTCTTCTCTGAGAGAATGTTCTAATTTCACTCCTTTGGACCACTTATTGAAGAGACTGTCTGTCTTTCATTGCATATTCTTACCTGCTTTGTTGTAGATTAATTGACTGTAAGTGTGTCAGTGTGCTTCTAGCCTTTCTATCCTATTCTGTGATCTGCTTTTGTGCCAGCACCATACTGTTTTGATTACTGTAGCTTTGTAGTACAGTCTGAAGTCAGGAAGCATGATTCTGCTAGCTCTATTTTTCTTTCTAAAGATTGTTTTGGTTATTCAGGGTCTTATGTGTTTCCATACAAATTAAATTTTTTTTGTTGTTCTAGTTCTATGAAAAATGCAACTGGTAATCTGATAGAGATTGCACTGAGTCTGTAGACTGCTTTGGGTAGTATGGGCATTTTAACAATATTGATTCTCCCAATCTAAGAACACAGTATATCTTTCTCCCTGTTTGTGTTGTCTTCAATTACTTTCATCATTCAGAAAATATTAAACATTATGACAATTAGTTAATAACATGATTTAGTCAATCTGAGACAGAGAAAAATGGGAAAGATTCCCCAGTGTTACAAATGAGCACTGCCCAAGCTGAAAAAAAAGAATCCTCATGTTATCACACTATTATTATTCACCTAAATTAGGTTAGCAATCAAATATCCTTATATCTAGAAACATATAAGTAGAATGTATTCTTGGTACTATGAAGAATTAAAAACAAAGGATAAATGGCAGACATGTTCTCCAGAGATAGTTGCTGTACTGGTGGTAAATCAATAGTGAAAAAATGACATTTTATCTTTCCCTATCATAATTTAAAATATAAGCTGAAGAAAATATACATATTTCTAACATCTAAACATGAATTCTCACTTTTCTCACATAACTTATTTATAAAATAAGAGTATTAGACTAATAAATATTTACCAGTTTAGTCATGTTCCTATCCTATGACTGTAAAAAGAAAATACATTCTAGAACAATAAGGCTATATTTTTAATTTT
Organism: Oreotragus oreotragus; assembly: GCA_006410675.1. Classification (NCBI taxonomy): domain Eukaryota; kingdom Metazoa; phylum Chordata; class Mammalia; order Artiodactyla; family Bovidae; genus Oreotragus; species Oreotragus oreotragus. The sequence goes on from SJYX01011473.1 coordinate 45,119, forward strand.
AGAGGAGACCTGAAGCTCAAAAGTATTTTGTCAAGACTGTGAAATACCTATTGAATTAAGTAGAGGCACTTATTCACACATTTGAGAAGAAAATAAAATCACTGCTGTTAATTTTAATATTTGATCAATTGATGAATCCTTTTAGCCTTCAACATGAATACTGTGTGCCAAGCAGAAACTAGAAAATAATGACTCAACTATTCTACCTTTTTTTTAAAAGCCAATCATAATTTGTTACCTTCACATATATGCCCTACTTAATATTCTATAAACCAGAAGTTTCCTCTCACAAAAAAAAGAGCTCGCTGAGGCTCTACCACAGGAGAGGCATTTTGAGTTCTCACCTGTAGGTAAAACAAATAGATAATTGCTCTCATTTCTTGCGTCCAAATGATTTAGTATTATTTTCTGAGAAGACAAATAGGAGGAAATGATGAATCCTTTTAGCCTTCAACATGAATACTGTGTGCCAAGCAGAAACTAGAAAATAATGACTCAACTATTCTACCTTTTTTTTAAAAGCCAATCATAATTTGTTACCTTCACATATATGCCCTACTTAATATTCTATAAACCAGAAGTTTCCTCTCACAAAAAAAAGAGCTCGCTGAGGCTCTATCACAGGAGAGGCATTTTGAGTTCTCACCTGTAGATAAAACAAATAGATAATTGCTCTCATTTCTTGCGTCCAAATGATTTAGTATTATTTTCTGAGAAGACAAATAGGAGGAAACCATGCTACTACAAACTTAGTATCATATCAGTCTCTAAGGATATTAAAGTCTTTTCCCCTAAATCTTAGTGATTCTTGGAACAGGTATACCATGTCTTAGATTAAATGTAGTCACTTGACAATAGGAAAAAAAAATTGCCCATGACATTCTTTTAAATAGAGATGTTATATTTTCATATTCTTATATAAATTGCATTCTTAAGTTTAATTTGCTGCTGTGTAATTTTTATAATTATATAACATACAATGAAATCCAGGCCAAAAACACATCACAGAGGAGCCTGAGCCAGCAAAAAATATCTTTTAAATTTCATTTCTGCAATTCTTAATCTTGAAGTTGAAACAGCCCCATTAGGAGGACTACTGCCTGGAAAAACTAGATGTAACATCATGTCAAGGGATAGATATGACTATACAATGCAGGTTTTAAAGTATGTGTGTCTATGGGGAAGGCAGGGAAGCTGCTTATGATATAAATACTACAACAAATATTGACATCTTTTTGACAGTGGCACCACAGTTGGACATGATGGAAAAGAGTGGCAGTTTTTTGCACTGTGTGTGGACAGTAAAAAGGATAGTTCTACTCATTTAAAAAATATCAAATCTAAATGTTTCCTGTTTCATGTGTAATGAATGGTAGCTCAAATTCATCTTTACTCAGGCATGAGAATAAAGCAATGCAGGAATCTGAGTATTAAAGACTCATATTCTTTAAGAATTTATTCAAGATGACTAATTTGAATATCTGATCCATAATTTTAGTATATTTATAAGAAGATTTCAGGGGACTTTATCAATTTAAAACATTATTTATCTAACTTTTATTAATATGTTTACAATAAATTTAAATATGTGCATAATTAAGTTCTGACTATAATAACCTTAAAAAGCCTATCCTATATCACATAATAATCTTATATATTCTCATTAATAAAATATTAACTCCAAGCACACTTTTTCTAGTTGCCTTTTTGTTTGCTGAACAAATGTTTTCCCATTTAGATATAATACCTGTTTGCAAATTGCACTGATTTATCAAATGAACTAAAATGATGTAAAAGCCGATAACGCATTTAAATTCCACTGAATTTCCTTTCTGAACCTGCGTTTTCCACCAAACTATTAAGAGTCCTATGCAATAAAGCATCCTTTTGTCACCATAAAACAACCTACCTTTCTGTATTTTTGAGCTATATATCAAGTCTGAGATGAGCTATCTGAAAATGGCTGTATTATAGCACAGAGAAGAAAAGGAGATGGTGAACAGAAATATGTATATCAGCGAGAGACACCCAAAGTGCCTTCCAAAGAGTCTGCCACTGGAAAAGTAATTCCTTAAGAAATAGTGGCAGACTTATCAGTGTAAACAGTATGTGATTTTCTGTAACATTCTGTTCCTCTGATTATGATGTCATCAGTTTCTACTATAACTGAAGAAAATATTTCCTAGACACCTAACAGGAAAAAAGTTCTATAGCCAATTCCCCAACAAAAGAGTGTTTGTTACCATCCTTCATCAAAATTTATCCAACCTAAAAATGAGATGAAACTTGTGTTATAAAAATTAAAGAAAATGAAAAATTTCTTATATGAGTATTTTCATATAGTAAGTTACCAAATGTTAAATCCTTATGCTATTTTAACTCAACATTAAAATTTCAATTAAAAAAAAAAAAAAAACTAAGACCATGGCATCTGTTCCCATTAATTCATGACAAACAGCAGGGGAAAAAAAAAAAAAANGTGCTGCGATTCATGGAGTTGCAAAGAGTTGGACATGACTGAGCAACTGAACTGAACAGATACACACACACACACATACAAACACACCCACACGCACATACCCTCTTTCTTCTCTTGAGTCTCTGTCCGTCCACACCACCTCTCTAGGTTTTCATAGAGCTCCAGGATGGGCTCCTTGTGTTATACAGCAGCTTCCCACTAGCTATCTGTTTTTCTAGATTACATATATATGTGTTAATATATGGTATTTGTTTTTACTTTTCTGACTAACTTCAGTCTGTATAACAGTTATAATGGCTCTAAGTTCATCCACCTCACTACAACCAACTCAAATTCCTTTTTATGACTGAGTAATATTCCACTGCGCATATGTATAACATCTTCTTTATCCATTCACCTGTCAATGGACATCTAGGTTGTTCTGATGGCCTGGCTATTATAAATAGTACTGCAGTGAATATTGTGGGGTACATGTGTCTTTTTTACTTCCCTGGTGGCTCAGACGGTAAAGCATCTGCTTACAATGCAGGAGACCTGGGTTCAGTCCTTGGGTCTGGAAGATTCTCTGGAGAAGGAAATGGTAACCCACTCCAGTACTCTTTCCGGGAAAATCCCATGGACAGAGGAGCCCGGTAGGCTACAGTCCATGGGGTTGCAAAGAGTCGGACATGACTATTTGGCCACCTCATGCAAAGAGTTGACTCATTGGGAAAGACTGATGCTGGGAGGGATTGGGGGCAGGAGGAGAAGGGGATGACAGAGGATGAGATGGCTGGATGGCATCACTGACTCGATGGACGTGAGTCTGCGTAAACTCCAGGAGTTGGTCACAGACAGTGAGGCCTGGTGTGCTGCGATTCATGGGATCGCAAAGAGTTGGACACAACTGAATGACTGACCTGAACTGAACTAACTAGGAGATAGCTGAAGCCAGAGGAGCCTTGCATGCTGTAGTCCATGGTGTCACAAAGATTTGGACATGACTTAGGAACTAAGCAACACGTCACCAAAATGTTAAATCTTTATGCTATTTTAAATGAATCTTTCATAAGAGTTTTATAATTGCATTCTGAAATACAGTAAACACATAAATGTTACTTGTGGGTTGAAAAAACATGGCTAAAGAAATATAATCAATGCAACTTTATGAATTCTCACTGTCCTTTCAACATTTATCCATAGAAATCTTTCTTGGCTGTTAACTTAAGAACTCATATGATAACTTTATTGCACAGAAAACCTTTTAATAATTTCATTATAAATGTACAGTGCAATTTTCATAACTCATTGAAAAGTAAAGTTTCTGGTAACTTCTCCCCACAAGCCCCAACCACTCTTCCCTTCTCCACCAGTATTGCTGAGTAGTAAGTAGAGCTTTGTTTTGTTTGTTTTTAAATGAAGGGGTATGATTGGCTTTCCGCCTTTATGGCATTCATAATTTTACTTCATGCTTTTAGTCTTTGGGGTGTTAGATTTGGGGTAATGGAATACAGAAAATTCCTGTTAACTAGAACAGTGATAAGATAATCTGTATAGTCTTTGAGGCTGGCATAAGTTGAAAATCAACCCTGGTCTTCAAGTTGCTTTCCTGGAAAGCTCCAAGAATGGTTATTGGGACTCTCTGGACAATGCATGAGTAGACCACACAATTGGTCCTATATTTGTCCTGCTCCTCCAGATGCCCTCTTATCCTCCGATTCTCTATTCCTTCACTCCTAGCTTTCTAGTTACCCACTTTGACACAATTTCTTGGGCAGGATTCAAGAGGGATTCATTCTTCCAATCAGTTTTCTGTGGCCCATTTTTTTTTAATGGACAATTCTTATGGTCTTCTCTTCTGAAAAAGAGCAGGCCACCATTCTGCTGCTAATATCACTCTGGCTTTCTTAACCTGTGTCAGGGACACATTCTAAGTCTCCAGGGTGGGCATAACTTCTGGGTGGTCCCACTGGGGTTGTTCCAAATGTCTGAGGCTAAGAGTAAGTCCTCCACTTAACTGGGTATCCTGTATTTTATCTGGCTACTTTATTCACCCTTCCTTTGTGGCTGAGTAGAATGTAAAAGCACCTCTCTTCAATATGTCCTTTCCAAATCTCACTCCAACTTTCCTATTAATCTGGGCTATATCCAGATTAATCAAAAGAAATAGCCAAGGACTAAGTACTAATGTATTTTGGTATATCCCATAACTCATTAAGTACCAAAAAAAATCTATTTTATCTCAGCATCTCAGCTGAAATTTTAAATTTACCTTCTTGTTTTATTAAGTGTGATATATTGTACCTTTGCGGGCTATTTTAAAATTCTCTAAAACTTCATAAATTTTAAATCCTACTGTGTAGCCATTTACTATTATGATATCCTTTTATTATAATAAGTTTATATATTTATATCTCTTTTATTTTATTCATATGTTCATATGTGTTATACTTATGTGAATGCATAAAAATCATAATTGATATAGCTTATAATGCATGTAATAAATATAATTTTTTTCTAATGCCTCAATTTTTCCAGGGACTATAGCAATAGCCCCATTCTTTCTGGAATTGCCCCTTTCCTTGTCACAATCATGATCTTCTATGACTCTGTAGTCTCAAAGACTAACCCAAGATGGTCTGTGATCAAAGCCAAGCACACCTGAGACAGTCAAGCCAATCCTTGTCCACTGGTGATTTATAACAGATCTGAGAAACATCAGTTAGACTAAACTTTAACAGATAAAATTCAGAGGCTATAATTAACCATATGTTTTACTTTCTAGAGATCACAGGATTTTAATAACAGCTAAGGAGGAATCTCAGACTCTGTTCTATTTATTCCTGTGGTCTAGGTGCTACCCTTGACCTTCTCACACATGGTATGTTTAATTTGTATTTGTTTTTTAGGATGATTATTGATTTTTAAAATGTAATCTAGCTGGAGTTACAATCAATAGATGAAACCAATCAATTGTATCTTGCCTTACAATCAACAGATTGCTTAAATGTTGCAGTTTATTATTTTAATATTGTGGCCAACAAAATAATATCAAGGCTTTTACAAAATGTGGTATGTAGGGAAGAAGATAGGCTTAAAACAGATCAACTAGCATGGATGAATCGGTCCTATTTTAGGAACATAGTTAGAAGAGAGACAAACAGAACATTCACAATAGACACAGTTAATACTTGGACACACCTCACAAAGATACTGAAGCCACAAAGTGGTCATAAAACATAAATGGGAGGTAATGTCTGAGTGGAATTTTAATTAACTAGGATAAGAAAATTAAGGTTAAGAGTACAAGTTCTAAAAATTCTTAAACAGATCAAACATTCTTGAATGCACTAAAAATAATACATTGGAATCAGTTCTAATAAGATGGATGAAACTGGAACCGATTATACAGAGTGAAGTAAGCCAGAAAGAAAAATACCAATACAGTATACTAACACATATATATGGAATTTAGAAAGATGGTAATGAGGACCCTGTATGCAAGACAGCAAAAGAGACACAGATGTGTAGAGCGGACTTTTGGACTCTGAGGGAGAGGGAGAGGGTGGGATGATTTGGGAGAATAGCATTGAAATTTGTATACTATCATGTAAGAAATGAATCGCCAGTCTATGTTCAATGCAGGATGCAGGATGCTTGGGGCTGGTGTATGGGGATGATCCGGAGGGATGATGTGGGGCGGGAAGTGGGAGGGGGGTTCATGTCTGGGAGTTCGTGTACACCCGTAGCAGATTTATGTCAATGTATGCCAAAACCAATAGAGTACTGTAAAGTAAAATAAAGTAAAATGGAAGCTCTAAAAAATAAAAAAATAATAAAAGAAATGTAGAAAGGAATAATATTTTAAAAAAATAAAAATTGATTTTATATAAGGAATTAAAATTAGAGTGAAAATCCCTTCCTGTATGAACATTAAGCAATGGCAATGTTTGATACTTTTATTGTGTGTGTGCCTAAACCACACTTCTCACAATGATATCTGGATAACTGAAAATGTACAATTACCTATCTTATCTTCATTTTAATATATTCCATACTGGCTCGAATAAATATTTTAGGCAAATGGTTTGGTCGTCTATTCCTTGCCTCTTTCAGAGCTTTCCCCCTCATTTGATTAATGTCTCTCCAAAAGCTTCCTGGAGGTCTTTTGCTATTCTCTATGGCACAGATATTTAAATGGTTACTTCTGCATTCTGCATTACCATTCACAATAGTAAACAGACCATGATATAATCAGGTGTGAATTTCGTAAATCACTTTTATAGGCATTCAACTGAAGTGTCTTCTTTGGCAGGCACCATACAGACAATAAAAATTTTTGTCTGTTTTACAATTTTTATTTCCATTTTTATGTTATTTTATTCATGTTTTCTGACCTCGCAGGTGGTGCTGGTGGTAAAAAGCTTGCCTACTAATGCAGGAGACAAAAGGACACTGGTTCAATTCCAGGAAGACCCCCTGGAGAAGGAAATGTTGAGCCACTCCAGAATTCTCACTTAGAGCATCTGATGGACAGGAGAACCTGGTAGGGTACAGTCCATGGGTTCTCAGCATTGGATATGACTGAAGAGGCTTAGTACGCACACATTCATATTTTCTCAGTTCAGTTCAGTCGCTCAGTTGTGTCTGACCCTTTGAGACCCCATGGACTGCAGCACGCCAGGCCTCCCTGTCCATCACCAACTCCTGGAGTTTACTCACTCATGTCCATTGAGTCAGTGGTGCCATCCAACCATCTCATCCTCTGTCGTCCCCTTCTCCTCCTGCCTTCAGTCTTTGCCAGCATCAGGGTCTTTTCAAACGAGTCAGTTCTTCACATCAGGTGGCCAAAGTATTGGAGTTTCAGCTTCAACATCAGTTCTTTCAATGAATATTCAGGACTGATTTCCTTTAGGATGGACCGGTTGGATCTCATTTCAGTTCAACGGACTCTCAAGAGTCTTCTCCAACACCACAGTTCAAAAGCATCAATTCTTCTGTGCTCAGCTTTCTTATAGTCATATCCATACATGACTACTGGAAAAACCATAGCCTTGACTACATGAACCTTTGTTGGCAAAGTAATGTCTCTGCTTTTCAATATGCTGTCTAGATTGGCCAGAACTTTTCTTCCAAGGAGTAAGCGTCTTTTAATTTCATGGCTGCAGTCACATTTCCTAAACAGAGAAAAAGTGTTTCCTTTTTCATATCTACTGTTTTGTAAATAAAATCCATGTAATTTTTATGAAGGAATTTTAACTTCAAGAACTCCCTGTCCATCACCAACTCCTGGAGTTTACTCACTCATGTCCATTGAGTCAGTGGTGCCATCCAACCATCTCATCCTCTGTCGTCCCCTTCTCCTCCTGCCTTCAGTCTTTGCCAGCATCAGGGTCTTTTCAAACGAGTCAGTTCTTCACATCAGGTGGCCAAAGTATTGGAGTTTCAGCTTCAACATCAGTTCTTTCAATGAATATTCAGGACTGATTTCCTTTAGGATGGACCGGTTGGATCTCATTTCAGTTCAACGGACTCTCAAGAGTCTTCTCCAACACCACAGTTCAAAAGCATCAATTCTTCTGTGCTCAGCTTTCTTATAGTCATATCCATACATGACTACTGGAAAAACCATAGCCTTGACTACATGAACCTTTGTTGGCAAAGTAATGTCTCTGCTTTTCAATATGCTGTCTAGATTGGCCAGAACTTTTCTTCCAAGGAGTAAGCGTCTTTTAATTTCATGGCTGCAGTCACATTTCCTAAACAGAGAAAAAGTGTTTCCTTTTTCATATCTACTGTTTTGTAAATAAAATCCATGTAATTTTTATGAAGGAATTTTAACTTCAAGAATTACTATTTAATTTATTTAATAGTTATCAAGTTTGTTGTGTATCTTCCTTCATTTCAGAGGTCATATAATGAAAAAATAAACAGAAAACCAGATCTGAGATGTCATACATCACATATACTGTAAACAAGGTACAAAGCTACAAATAATCCAACTGAAAAAAAAATAAGTATAAAACATTTGTATTCTGAGGAAACCAACATGCAGCTTTATTAGAATATTTTTTCCTGTGGTGTTCATAAAAATTTCAAAAACTTAAAAAAAAATGTAATGATAAAAATATGGAGCCCTCTAAGAACTCTGCCTCTGAAAGAACAATAAAGGGGAAATAGGTGATGAGTAATGGTATATCAAAAAAAAAAAAAAAATAGAAGAAGAAGAAGAAGAAGGAAAACAAGACAAAATAGCCAGTGAAACACAAGGAGAATCTGATTTTCTCCTTGGGGGCAAACTTAACATCAACCTGCTTACAAATGAAAGACACACGATTGAATATGGGAGATATTACCATTGGTAAAGTACTTACTACTGCAATATGGATATAGAAAAGAACAGCTATCATACAAAGGGATTATAAAAGGACCAGACTTTAACATAAATTAATTAAGGTTAGGGGAGAAGGTCTCTTTGATAGAGCAAGCATTAGGAACTCATCTTTTAGTTAAGTAATAAACCTAGTAGCAGGCTTTACACTGACTATTTCAAAGCATAAAACAAAGCAGGTAGCAGGGAAAGGCTGTTATGGTACATTGCAGTTAGAAAAGAAGAATTCAAGATTGGTTATTTGTAAATTAAGTTAGTTAATTTTCCTTGTTAAAGGAAAAAAATGAAAAATAATTAAAAAGTTGCCTATCTACATTTTATATATTTTGAAAAACAATTCCAATTTTCTCTTATTAGCTATTAGTGTTTTAACTTCTACTTTCCATTTAATACATTATTTAAAAGTTGACATATTATAAACTAGTGATATGGTGAAGTGAGGATATGTTTTCTTTTTTTTAAATATTTAGTCTTTGAGGAGCCACTGCTTCTATATATATGTCTGGACCTGGGTCCTGCAGTCACAGTTACTTTTCCCTGCTTTTATTTCACTCCCACTTCATTACCTGGCTCCAACAAATGATGATCCTCAATGACCAATGAGCACAGTCTTCTTATACAGTTTGTTGTATCTAAGGATGTCTGGCCAATGCAGTAAGTGGGGCCTGAAATCTAGCCATGTTTCTCTCCCCAAGCTGTGTACCTTGGCGTGCGGTGTGTATGCCTGAAGAAAGGTCACCTTTCTCTAGTTCTTATAAAGGCTCCATCTGCTTGCCAAGCTGTTCACCTGCAGGGCAACTTCTACCTAGTAGGGAAGTCATTTGCTCATTTGTACAAAGGCTATGGAGCCATATGGGCTAGCAGAGGTCCCGCTAATGAAGAAACTCCATACTCTTTGCCTCAGTAATTGTTTCATGGATGGACCCAAACTCAAATCTGGCCAATCAGAACATTCCCTTGAACTTTTACTTCACTATTAGCTTGAAATATTGCATTAAATGGCTAGGGTTACAAAACTGAAGGACGATTGCAGCCATGTTCCTCATCATTTGCAGGGTCTATATGCAGCATTAAACAAACACAATGAGGAAAGAGAGCTAAGAGATGGGGGAAAAAAAAAGAGAACAAGCTCTGATCTGAATCCCTGGTTCCAGCCCTCACTGAAATAACTATCAGCATTTCCCAGCTACAGGAGCCAGTTGATTCTTCCTTAATTAACTTGTTGCAAGTTGAGTTTCTGTTATGTTCAAACAAAAGAGTTCTGATATACACTGGTGGTATAGTGATTAGTTCGGTTGTTGCAATTCGTTGGAAAGGATGTTGTACATAATGGAATGCTACTAACCTCCCCCTAATAGCAGTGCTCCTGCTGCTGCTGCTGTCGATTCAGTCATGTCCAACTCTGTGTGACCCCATAGACAGCAGCCCACCAGGCTCTCCCATCCCTGGGATTCTCTAGGCAAGAACACTGGAGTGGGTTGCCATTTCCCTCTTCAATGCATGAAAGTGAAAAGTGAAAGTGAAGTCGCTCAGTCATGTCCGACTCAGCAACCCCATGGGTTGCAGCCTACCAGGCTCCTCCATCCATAGGATTTTCCAGGCAAGAGTACTGGAGTGGGGTGTCATTGTTACTATGTAACAAGCATCTGTTGCCTTTCAACCTGAACCTGTATATAAAGGCAGGTGTTTTCAGATTAAATGACTGAGTATAGTGGCATGAAATTAGTCAGGGAAGGATCTCTGGAGACAGATGAATGCTTTTTCCCAATCTCAAAGTAAAGAAACTGGACTGGCAAAAGAATGAAATGGACGATTCCTTAATTTGAGGAAAGAACAGGAGAAAAGACACAAGGAAACAAGTTAGAGATAAATATTATGACTCTCTTTTAAGTTTCAAAGGAATGAATTTATTAGCTCACTACTGAAAGTCTCCATGGATAATATGGAAGCAGGGTTGTTCTGATTTGTATTTAGATATGATTGTCTGGAGTCTCTCTTTTCTCTCCTCTCAGAGAGGGAATTGCTCTTTCTTTGTTATTCTAGTTTAAGTCTTAGGAGTAATTATTACTGAGTTATTATGCTGCTTAGGTCATAGTACTGAGTAATTATGCTGCTTAGGTCATAGGTCCAAGCTTCGCTGGATCTGAATGGCCAAGGTAATGTGAAGCTCTGATCAGTATTACCTGTAGTTGAGCATAGAGGCTCACCATCTGACCAAACACATTGGTAAGTGTTTGCCCAAGAAAGGAGGGGCGACTATTACTAGAAAAAGGAAAACAGATGTTGGATAGATTAAATATCCAAAGTCCAAAGAAGAGAGATGATTGGCTAGGTGACAAGGAGTGAATCTATTAGACAGCATAAAAAAAATGAGGTTGGATAAATGAGGGGACCAAGTTCAAGAAATACTGAAGTGTTTTAAATTTGAAGTATATGAATATCAGTATTGCACATAAAAATGGAGTTTGCACATGGTTATCTGTTTGGCACTGGAGAAATATCTGTGACGAGGTGTGCCTCTTCTGAATAGGGAACTCATGTAATTTATATTCCAAGCTGTGACACTTTCAAGAATTAAAAGGGGAGTAATCTTAATGATCATACTAGAAAAGAGGCATAAGTTGGGACTTTACCACGAAAACGGGGGACAGATGGCTATTCTTTTTCTCAGGAAAGTGGCCAGAAAGAGTAGCTTAGACACTATTTCATGGGCAGTGGCACTTGATCCTGTTATTGTAGCCAGAATCAATTCCAAGCATCTGTGACTAAACTTAAGGCAGTCACCTATAGCTGAATATAAGAAGGACCAGGAGTTTGGCAGGAAAATCTGTGCCAGAATGAATACTTGATCAGATGGTAATCTATGAATACAAAGCCAACTGGATTCTCTTGAGGTGTGTTAGATTCAAGACACAGAGCAAGAATGGTTGGAATGAAGAAAAAAAAAATTTTTAATCAGGAATAATATAGTTTAGTAGTTGGTATGGGCTAAAGGTCTATAAAAGACAGAAACAAATATGTCTAAACCAATGGAAGTTGTATCTTACTCCTGTGACAATCCCAAATGAGTGTCCTAGTCCATGGGAACTCTCTTCACCAGGGATCCTGAGACTAGGACTCTTTCTATTCTGTGGCTTTGTTGTCCCCAAGTCACAGATTAGAATTACCATCTTATCATCCATCAGGAAGGACTGATAAGACATTGGAGGAACCAAAAAGTTTTTCTTAAAAGTCTTGGCCAGGAATGGTTAATATCATTTCCATTCACTTTCCATGGATAAGAACTAGTCACAGTATACAACAACCACTAGAAGCAAGGATGGGAACAGGGTCCTTTCTTAGGAAAGGAAGTATGGCTAGGATAACTCTATACCAAGTAAAGGACTTCAGAAGTCTATCAGTGGTCTTTGTCCTAGGCTATAAACAGGACCTCAGCAAAACACCTGAGAGGTAGAAAGATGGGCAGTTAAAGTGAGTTAAAAATGGACATTTGCATAAGAAGCGGAGACAGAGAAATGTTGACTAAGCCTTCTCAGCCCAGCCTCCATAAATTGGTGTTTGAAGTATTTTCTCCTGACCTGCTCTTTTTGTTTACAGCAGTATGTGCTTACATGCATTAATTTGGAGGAAAGTATCTAAGAATTCTGCAACCTTATCAAGCTTAAGATTCACCTCTCTAAATTCCCCAAGCAATACTGTCTACTTCTATGGCTTCGATTACCGTTTATACTATTTATGTCTTCAAGACAGACTTTTCTCCTGAGCTCTAGCTTGGCATGTCTAGTAGCACTGCCCAGCTCCACTGTATCTCATAAACACACAACTCAGCATCCCTGCACTGAATTCATCACTCACTCTCTTCCAGCCTGCTCCTCTGTGTTTGCATCGCAGTGAACAGCATTACCATTCATCTGCATGTTCTGATGGGAAAGTTGTGAATCACCCCTAAATCTCTTTATTTCTCACACCTCATATGATTGATCAGGAACTGGAGCTCACCTCCTTCTATGGCTGGAAGTTACCCACACGACTTCATCTACTGCAGGTTTCATAATTCAGTTCATCTCTTCTTGCTCAGATTTTCACAGGACACTTTAATGTATTTTTTCTACCATAAGTTTTGTCCTTCTATTGATTCTTTACACATAAGATAGAATGATCATTTAAGTCCTATATATATATATATATACACATATATATACATATATAGGAGAAAGCAATGGCACCCCACTCCAGTACTCTTGCCTGGAAAATCCAAGGACGGAGGATTCATGGGGTCACTGAGTCGGACACGACTGAGCGACTTCACTTTCAATTTTTACTTTCATGCATTGGAGAAGGAAATGGCAACCCACTCCAGTGTTCTTCCCTGGGGAATCCCAGGGGCAAGGGAGCCTGGTGGGCTGCCATCTCTGGGGTCGCACCAAGTCGGACATGACTGAAGCAACTTAGCAGCAGCAGCATTGTGTGTGTGTGTGTGTGTGTGTGTGTGTGTGTGTGTGTGTGTGTTTATGTTCCTCAGGAAAAACATAATGCATTCTCTCTGACAACTCTCAGGCTTCATTAATGAACATGATCTTCCCTAAGCTTTGAAGAATGTGATTTCTAATGATATAATCAGATATAAACATGTAATTATTTAAAGATATGAGAGGCCTCATCCCCTCCCCAAGCATTCAGACCATTTTCTATACATCATGCTCTTCTCTGAAGGAAGGGTTGCCTGAGTCCAATATACACACATATATATACATATAATATATACATATATAGGAGAAAGCAATGGCACCCCACTCCAGTACTCTTGCCTGGAAAATCCAAGGATGGAGGATTCATGGGGTCACTGAGTCGGACACGACTGAGCGACTTCACTTTCAATTTTTACTTTCATGCATTGGAGAAGGAAATGGCAACCCACTCCAGTGTTCTTCCCTGGGGAATCCCAGGGGCAAGGGAGCCTGGTGGGCTGCCATCTCTGGGGTCGCACCAAGTCGGACATGACTGAAGCAACTTAGCAGCAGCAGCATTGTGTGTGTGTGTGTGTGTGTGTGTGTGTGTGTGTGTGTGTGTGTTTACCATAATGTGGCCTGTAAGGCCCTTTTATCAGTCAGGTTCCAATCAGGAAAATAGAATCCACCCAAGTTAATTTAAAAAAGGACACTGAATATAATAAACAATTACAAAGGAGTTGAGGGAAACAAAAATAAATATAGGCGATACTGAGACAGGTAGAAACTGGCAACAGCAGGAAGCCACTACACTCTACAGTGGCATGAACAGGAGATCAAGTAATATTGTCCAAATTCAGAGTCAAGAATTACTAAAAGAAGACAGAAATTCTGCAGGAACTTGTCTGACAGGAGCTGGGACTATGGATGAGGAGGGTCTGGTGAAAGCTGGAATCATGAAGAGATGCAGCCCCTTTGGAGAGAGAGAGAGAGAGAGAAGACCACGTTGACGTTGCGTCTCCTGCTCTGCACTACTGCACCTTCAATCACTGAACTTACCGGGAAGCCAGCTGGCAAGGAGCCTGGGTAACATACCTTCAGAACACAAGAACATTAGGAAATGAATGTGCTGCTGCTAAGTCACTTCAGTCGTGTCCGACTCTGTGTGACCCCATAGACGGCAGCCCACCAGGCTCCCCCATCCCTGGGATTCTCCAGGCAAGAACACTGGAGTGGGTTGCCATTTCCTTCTCCAATGCATGAAAGAGAAAAGTGAAAGTGAAGTCGCTCAGTCTGTCTGACTGTTAGCGACCCCATGGACTGCAGCCCACCAGGCTACTCCGTCCATTGGATTTTCCAGGCAAGAGTACTGGGGTGGGGTGCCATTGCCTTCCCTGAAATGAATGTGCACAACTTCATATTCTGGCCCTGCTTATCTTCCCGGCTCTAGCCCTGCCACTACTCCCTCCCTAGCATACTCTGCACTTCACCCCAAGAACCTCACTTCAGTTTCCTCCATACTCTCTGTTCCCTCTGTGTTTGTACACCTTTTCACTCCAATTCAGAATGGCCAGAAAAGAGGACACACTTTTGCCTTCTCTCGAGTGCCTGGATATCCCCAGCAATGCTTTGGGTCTTCGTTTAAGTATCACACCTCTGGAAAGTCTATTTTGGTCTCCAAATGTGAACTAGATACCCTTAACATATGAGTTCTTAACAGTCTATAATAAATTCCAATTATAGCATTTATAAAAAAATTAAAACATGACATAAAGATTGATATTTTCCAACTTACCATGTGCTGAACCAGCTTACAAATTCTATACATGGAACAACAGACTGGTTCCAAATAGGGAAAGGAGTACATCAAGGCTGTATATTGTCCCCCTGCTTATTTAACTTCTATGCAGAGTACATCATGAGAAACACTGGGCTGAGTGAAGGACAAGCTGGAATCAAGATTGCCGGGAGAAATATCAATAAGCTGAGATATGAGATGACACCACACTTATGGTAGAAAGCAAAGAAGAACTAAAGAGTCTCTTGATGGAAGTGAAAGAGGACAGTGAAA
This sequence comes from Oreotragus oreotragus, assembly GCA_006410675.1. Lineage (NCBI taxonomy): Eukaryota > Metazoa > Chordata > Mammalia > Artiodactyla > Bovidae > Oreotragus > Oreotragus oreotragus. The sequence goes on from SJYX01011473.1 coordinate 60,487, forward strand.
AAGTTTGCTTAAAACTCAACATTCAGAAAACTAAGATCATGGCATCCTGTCTCATCACTTCATGGTAAATAGATGGGGAAACAGTGGAAACAGTGACAGACTTTATTTTTTCAGCTCCCAAATCACTGCAGATGGTTATTTCAGCCTTGAAATTAAAAGACACTTGCTCCTTAGAAGAAAATATATGACCAAACTAGACAGCATATTAAAAAGTAGAGACATTACTTTGCCAACAAAGGTCCGTCTAGTCCAAACTATGGTTTTTCCAGTAGTCATGTATGGATGTGAGAGCTGGACTATAAAGAAAGCTGAGTGCAGAAGAATTGATGCTTTTTGAACTGTGGTGTTGGAGAAGACTCTTGAGAGTCCCTTGGACTACAAGGAGATCCAACTAGTCCATCCTAAAGGAGATCAGTCCTGAATATACATTGGAAGGACTGATGCTGAAGCTGAAACTCCAATACTTTGGCCACCTGATGCAAAGAACTGACTCATTGCAAAAGATCTTGATGCTGGGAAAGATTGAAGGCAGGAGGAGAAAGGGATGACAGAATATGAGATGGTTGGATGGCATCACGGACTCAACGGATATGAGTTTGAGTAAACTCCGGGAGTTGGTGATGGACAGGGAGGTCTGGTGTGCTGCAGTCCATGAGGTCACAAAGAGTTAGACATGACTGAGAGATGCTACTCACCATAGCATACAGTTGGTGCTCGATAATTATCCCTTAACTGACTGTGTGGATCAACAAATGTATGTGGTAAGTCAGAAAATAACAGAGGTTGACAGGGAATGGTGCCCATCCCTGCTGTGGAACTTCAGTGAGGATTTCACTGCTGTTATATTTTGAAAGACAAAGGGTACTGTTCAAATTTTCCATGATATCTGAATGTGTGATAGCTACCTGGGTTTTTGTCTGTCTTATTTCACTTCTACCCTTACTTCCTCACTCCTTAAGACAACATATAGATGAAGGAGAAAGACACAAGAAACCAGAAACCCAGCTAAAGGGCTATGGTAGAAATTTATGCATGAGTTTATAGGACAAATAAATTGAATATGTGAAAAGCATAATAAGGATAATATTTAAATGGAAATATTTTAATTTGGAAATAAAGGAAAGAAAGGAGTAATTGGAGAAAGCCATACTTACCTGAAAAATTACTAGAAAAATTTATCCCAATCCAGTTTAGATGCTTCTCTTTTTACTCATTTGTGAGAAAAAAGCAACAACAACAACAAAGATTAGCTAAAGAAAAGCTAATGCTACCACATTCTAGAAAAAAAAAAAAGTACATAGTTCACTAATGGTTATTTTAAATACAATATATACCTCAAATAAAAAATAAGAGTCAGTATGGTTCTGGCTTTAATCATCATTTCCTCAGTCACAAGTAAGTTTGGTGGCATCTCTCTCCCTCCTAAACCCACATGTTGATTCTGCTGCTGGAAGCTGAGACAACTCTTCTAGGAAGTGCTATTATCGCTCTCTGTTGGAATGATCATCTTTTATTATGATAGTTCATTTGTATGCAGTTTTTTTTTCATTTAATTCATCGATAATTTCTTTCCTAGCCATGTAGATTTGTTCTTGCTTCTTCTATTTCTAAACCTGATTTCTGTTACACAAATTCATGATGATTAAATTCTTTAGGGCTACTAGTGTGACTGACTTAATATGTGAATGTGCCGTGCTTGTAATCTTTTGTTCTGTGTTGGAGAGGGTTTCAATTACTCCTGTCTGTGAGCAGAACATCTTCTAGAGTAGTCCATGAGGAACATTTCTTGATGTACAATGCTCCTTTCCAAGGGCTTCTTGTCTCTATGTTATAGTTATTAACCTGAACAGTTAAGAGATAAAAATCTCATGCTCTGTAATAAAACTCTGCTTCACTAGGTCTTTGCTTACTGTATATTGGTTCCATATATTATCAATATTAAATAAAGAAGCAAATAAAAATTGAAGTAGGATATGTCTACAAAAGATTACAGAGTTCAGTCATGAAAAAACAATATAGGTATGTTCTCAAACAAGCACTACTTGAACAAACTTGTCATTAAACCTAAACTTGTGACTAGGGATATTAAAAATCAATAACATATATGCCTTAAAATATAAACTTCTTGAGTTTTTAAATTCAAATATAAGATCGACAATGATATTACTTGTAAAATAATTCAGTACTTTGAAACTGGTTTTATGAAAAGTGAAAAATGTCTTCAAACAAGAGAAAGGAAGCTAGAAATAAAGGTAGAGATCAGCTTGCATGATATTTTAGGAAAACTTTCTATATCTCATATATCTTGTCACTCAATTTCCCACATGACTGTACACAACGTAACTGTACAGCCAAGAAGACAAATAGCAAACATTACCGCAAGAGTTCATAGCTGCATTTCACAGTCAGACAGGAGTTCTACTGAGGAAGCTGATTTTCTGATGCTCTGAATAAGATAAAATACATTTTCCAAACACAGGCATAGCAGTGCCACCTGAAAATTCTGGTTAGATATAACCCATAGGCAATTTTTATCTAATGGAGATAAATATATTAACCTCATGGGGTTTGTTGTGAGGATTAAATAAGATAAAGTATATATAACACTTTCTGTGGGTTGAATTATGTTCCTCTATAATTCATGTTGGAGTGCTAGCCCTCGGTACCTCAGAATGTGATCTTACTAGGGTTGTTGCAGATGTAATTAAATTAAGCTGTGGCCATACTGGAGTAGAAAGGGTCACTATGCCAATGACTGATGTCCTTATAGAAAGGCAGATGAAGGCAGAAAATACCTTCAGTCTTTTACAAGCTAAGGAAGACCAGAGACTGCCAGCAAACTGTCTGAGGGAGGATATAAGCATGGAACAGACTCTTCTCCATAGCTCTCAGAAGGAACCAACCTTGCAATACCTTGTTGGTGGACTTCTAGCTTCTAGACCTGTGAGACAATGTATTACTGTTGCTTACGCCTCCCATCAGTGTTATTTGGTTATGGTAGCTATAATAAACTAATATGATATCTAAGAAAGACTGGTACATAGTAGAGATTCAACTGATGCCAGTGCCTCAATGACAAACTTGTGTGAACACACTCATGTAAATAAAGGGATATAGAGGTATATATTTCTGTGTAAAGGAATGTGGAAGCACATTAAGGGCTGCATCAGAAGTAGGTAAGTCAGAAAATAACAGAGGTTGACAGGGAATGGTGCCCATCCCTGCTGTGGAACTTCAGTGAGGATTTCACTGCTGTTATAGTTTGAAAGACAAAGGGTACTGTTCAAATTTTCCATGATATCTGAATGTGTGATAGCTACCTGGGTTTTTGTCTGTCTTATTTCACTTCTACCCTTACTTCCTCACTCCTTAAGACAACATATAGATGAAGGAGAAAGACACAAGAAACCAGAAACCCAGCTAAAGGGCTATGGTAGAAATTTATGCATGAGTTTATAGGACAAATAAATTGAATATGTGAAAAGCATAATAAGGATAATATTTAAATGGAAATATTTTAATTTGGAAATAAAGGAAAGAAAGGAGTAATTGGAGAAAGCCATACTTACCTGAAAAATTACTAGAAAAATTTATCCCAATCCAGTTTAGATGCTTCTCTTTTTACTCATTTGTGAGAAAAAAGCAACAACAACAACAAAGATTAGCTAAAGAAAAGCTAATGCTACCACATTCTAGAAAAAAAAAAAAGTACATAGTTCACTAATGGTTATTTTAAATACAATATATACCTCAAATAAAAAATAAGAGTCAGTATGGTTCTGGCTTTAATCATCATTTCCTCAGTCACAAGTAAGTTTGGTGGCATCTCTCTCCCTCCTAAACCCACATGTTGATTCTGCTGCTGGAAGCTGAGACAACTCTTCTAGGAAGTGCTATTATCGCTCTCTGTTGGAATGATCATCTTTTATTATGATAGTTCAAAAAAAAAAAGTACATAGTTCACTAATGGTTATTTTAAATACAATATATACCTCAAATAAAAAATAAGAGTCAGTATGGTTCTGGCTTTAATCATCATTTCCTCAGTCACAAGTAAGTTTGGTGGCATCTCTCTCCCTCCTAAACCCACATGTTGATTCTGCTGCTGGAAGCTGAGACAACTCTTCTAGGAAGTGCTATTATCGCTCTCTGTTGGAATGATCATCTTTTATTATGATAGTTCATTTGTATGCAGTTTTTTTTTCATTTAATTCATCGATAATTTCTTTCCTAGCCATGTAGATTTGTTCTTGCTTCTTCTATTTCTAAACCTGATTTCTGTTACACAAATTCATGATGATTAAATTCTTTAGGGCTACTAGTGTGACTGACTTAATATGTGAATGTGCCGTGCTTGTAATCTTTTGTTCTGTGTTGGAGAGGGTTTCAATTACTCCTGTCTGTGAGCAGAACATCTTCTAGAGTAGTCCATGAGGAACATTTCTTGATGTACAATGCTCCTTTCCAAGGGCTTCTTGTCTCTATGTTATAGTTATTAACCTGAACAGTTAAGAGATAAAAATCTCATGCTCTGTAATAAAACTCTGCTTCACTAGGTCTTTGCTTACTGTATATTGGTTCCATATATTATCAATATTAAATAAAGAAGCAAATAAAAATTGAAGTAGGATATGTCTACAAAAGATTACAGAGTTCAGTCATGAAAAAACAATATAGGTATGTTCTCAAACAAGCACTACTTGAACAAACTTGTCATTAAACCTAAACTTGTGACTAGGGGTATTAAAAATCAATAACATATATGCCTTAAAATATAAACTTCTTGAGTTTTTAAATTCAAATATAAGATCGACAATGATATTACTTGTAAAATAATTCAGTACTTTGAAACTGGTTTTATGAAAAGTGAAAAATGTCTTCAAACAAGAGAAAGGAAGCTAGAAATAAAGGTAGAGATCAGCTTGCATGATATTTTAGGAAAACTTTCTATATCTCATATATCTTGTCACTCAATTTCCCACATGACTGTACACAAAGTAACTGTACAGCCAAGAAGACAAATAGCAAACATTACCGCAAGAGTTCATAGCTGCATTTCACAGTCAGACAGGAGTTCTACTGAGGAAGCTGATTTTCTGATGCTCTGAATAAGATAAAATACATTTTCCAAACACAGGCATAGCAGTGCCACCTGAAAATTCTGGTTAGATATAACCCATAGGCAATTTTTATCTAATGGAGATAAATATATTAACCTCATGGGGTTTGTTGTGAGGATTAAATAAGATAAAGTATATATAACACTTTCTATGGGTTGAATTATGTTCCTCTATAATTCATGTTGGAGTGCTAGCCCTCGGTACCTCAGAATGTGATCTTACTAGGGTTGTTGCAGATGTAATTAAATTAAGCTGTGGCCATACTGGAGTAGAAAGGGTCACTATGCCAATGACTGATGTCCTTATAGAAAGGCAGATGAAGGCAGAAAATACCTTCAGTCTTTTACAAGCTAAGGAAGACCAGAGACTGCCAGCAAACTGTCTGAGGGAGGATATAAGCATGGAACAGACTCTTCTCCATAGCTCTCAGAAGGAACCAACCTTGCAATACCTTGTTGGTGGACTTCTAGCTTCTAGACCTGTGAGACAATGTATTACTGTTGCTTACGCCTCCCATCAGTGTTATTTGGTTATGGTAGCTATAATAAACTAATATGATATCTAAGAAAGACTGGTACATAGTAGAGATTCAACTGATGCCAGTGCCTCAATGACAAACTTGTGTGAACACACTCATGTAAATAAAGGGATATAGAGGTATATATTTCTGTGTAAAGGAATGTGGAAGCACATTAAGGGCTGCATCAGAAGTGTCATAGTAATTTTAAGGACTGGGATGCCAAATCTCTAGTTTCCTGGAGGAGAGAGGAGGGCAAGATAGGAACCTAGGATAAAAGGAACTGAGACATTTGACAAGACCATAACAAAGCACTCATAATTTAGGAATTCAGTTCATCCAGCTGACAGAATAATCTTTGGCCAAAAAGAATGAAAATGTGGGTACTGGGATTCAGTTCAGTTAAGTGCAGTTCAGTTGCTCAGTTGTGTCCGACTCTTTGCAACCCCATGAATCGCAGCACGCCAGGCCTCCCTGTCCATCACCAACTCCCGGAGTTTACTCAGACTCACGTCCATCGAGTCGGTGATGCCATCCAGCCAAATCATCCTCTGTCATCCCCTTCTCCTCCTGCCCCCAATCCCTTCCAGCATCAGAGTCTTTTCCAATGAGTCGACTATACTGGGATTAGGGTCACATTAGTCATTCATCACTTTTAGAGTATCTATCCGAGGAAGGCAATGGCACCCCACCCCAGTACTCTTGCCTGGAAAATCCAATGGACGGAGTAGCCTGGTGGGCTGCAGTCCATGGGGTCGCTAACAGTCAGACAGACTGAGCGACTTCACTTTCACTTTTCTCTTTCATGCGTTGGAGAAGGAAATGGCAACCCACTCCAGTATTCTTGCCTGGAGAATCCCAGGGATGGGGGAGCCTGGTGGGATGCCGTCTATGGGGTCACACAGAGTCGGACACGACTGAAGTGACTTAGCAGCAGCAGCAGCAGCAGCAGCAGAGTATCTATCATATGTTCAAACATTTTGCTAGATACAGAGGGCACAAGAATAAACAACTCCTGGCTTTTATACTCAAGAGCTAACAGCCTAATTGGGAAGAAGTCATAAAGATGTCATAAAAATTACCATAAGGATATAAAGTAGAAATAATTGGTAATGAGAAAAATAATCCCAGATTCAATGAGGATTCAGATGTGGAAGGAACTATGGTGGTTAATGTTATCAACTGTCACTATGAAGCCATACTGAGCCAACACTTTATGGGGTCCCTTGCATCTTTTCTTAGATAGAGCAACTTTGTTGTTTGGGCTGAACTATGATCACCAGAATTGAATAAAATCTGAGTAATTCATTATGACATCTTTTCTCTAGAGTTTGCTGTGTGCCTGACACCTAAGGCACACATGCTTTTGGTGAGTAATGTATTTGTTCCTGCTATTTAGCAGCATCTTTATTATAAGCAAAAACATGTTTTTGTTTTTTTGTGTGTGGGCCTAGTTAGAATATGCTCAATGACCTTTCTTGAAAATTCTACAAAACTCAAATTCTACTAAACTCAAAAAACTTCTTCACAGCACCCACCATAGAGACTGGTGGTGGTGCTCACTCAGCTCAGTGCAGTCGCTCAGTCATGTCCAACTCTTTGTGACCCCATGAATCACAGCACACCAGGCCTCCCTGTCCATCACTAACTCCCAGAGTTCACTCAGACTTGTGTCCATTGAGTCAGTGATGCCATCCAGCCATCTCATCCTCGGTCGTCCCCTTCTCCTCCTGCCCCCATCCCTCCCAGCATTAAAGTCTTTTCCAATGAGTCAACTCTTCACATGAGGTGGCCAAAGTACTGGAGTTTCAGCTTTAGCATCATTCCTTCCAAAGAAATCCCAGGGCTGATCTTCAGGATGGACTGGTTGGATCTCCTTGCAGTCCAAGGGACTCTCAAGAATCTTCTCCAACACCACAGTTCAAAGGCATCAATTCTTCGGCACTCAGCCTTCTTCACAGTCCAACTTTCACATCCATACATGACCACAGGAAAAACCATAGCCTTGACTAGATGGACCTTTGTTGGCAAAGTAATGTCTCTGCTTTTGAATATGCTATCTAGGTTGCTCATAACTTTTCTTCCAAGGAGTAAGCATCTTCTAATTTCATGGCTGCAGTAATCACAGGCCGTGATTTTGGAGCCCAAAAAAATAAAGTCTGACACTGTTTCCACAGTCGTGTGCAACTCTTTGAGACCCAAGCTCCTCTGTCCTTGGGATTCTCCAGGCAAGAATACTGGAATAGGTAGCCATTTCCTCCTCTAGAGGAGCTTACTGACCCAGGGAATGAATCCATGTCTCTTACCTATCCTGCATTGGCAGGTGGATTCTTTACACTGTGCCACCTGGGAAGCCCACCACCATAGGGACTCAGTTAAGTTCAGTTGCTCAGTCATGTCCGACTCTTTGCGACCCCATGAATCACAGCACGCCAGGCCTCCCTGTCCATCACCATCTCCCAGAGTTCACTCAGACTCATGTCCATCGAGTCAGTAATGCCATCCAGCCATCTCATCCTCTGTCATCCCCTTCTCCTCCTGCCCCCAAACCCTCCCAGCATCAGGGATTAGCCCTATTTAATTCATAACTATATAACAGAATTGGTCAAAATATATTAGGGTTAGTCATTTCCAGTTCTTTGTGTTTAAAAATTGTGTACAATGAAAGGAAACAATTTGCTTTTGTACTCCTAAACATGTTATTTCCATGAGTCCAGTATATTATTTTATGTGCAGGACCCATACCATGAAGTGTGTCCTCCTGTTATTGGGGAATAATACAAGAAAAGGACAAAATCAAGGCAATGTAGAGTAGTATCAGGGGTACACAGTGTTATTCTTCTTGCACAGGGCCTGCAACTTTCAGGAGGTGGGCGTGCATGTTGACACAGCATGAAGGAGCAGTCTAGCAGCTATACAGTTCAGAGGTTCTTCACACAGGTGGAGGTGAGGTGACAGGCTCAGCGACAGGTCATGAGGCTTGAGGCTCAGAGACAGTACTTTGGTTCTGGGCCATGTTATGAAGGCCTGAGATGTGCTACAGGTAGTGACAAAAATGACTCCAGCTGTGGGGATTGGCAAAGGAGAAAAGACAGATGTTTACATGGACTAAGAAACAAGCAAGGAGTCATACCCCAGAGGATCAGAACAAAACAAGTACATAATACAGGCCAGAACTTCCCTATAAGAAAGGATCTAGAAGAGAGGGGTGACAAGAAGTTGGGGACAACAAGAAATAAAGCAACATTTCAATAGTTATGATAATATGTGGACTTCCTGTGACAAGAGTCTAATATTCCTCCTACCCTCTTTCCAGGGACTAAAAATGGCCTCAGCCAAATGGATGCCAGCAAAAACACCTGGTTAGAGAAGATGTGAGGTTATCAAAATCAAGGCAGTTTATGAAAAAAGTGTGTACATATTTAGAAAGATAAGGGTAACCCATAGTTTGCAAGTTGCATTTTAAAGATGAAATTTTGAAAAGCTCCTGGAAAGTTTTTGATTCATGTTTAGCCAAATTAATATAATCATGATTCATATATGTAAAGGTATTACCACCCCTTTAAAATAGTTAGCATATCTTATTTACATTTTATAAGCAAAAAAGATGATGGTGCAGGATAGCAGATGTCATGCTTTAGTGTCCCAAGAAACTCATTCTCTTTTCAGGCTAAATTCAGCTACTAAAACTTTATAGTCAAGCATTAAGATGCCTGGGGAAACAAAGGTACTGGGCAAAGATCCTAGCAGATATTTCTAGAAGCATGAGAGGTGATTTTGAGTCTAAAGTAAAATGAAATCATGAGTATAGATTAACAACTAACTTTGAGTCATTAGGAAAATAAAAAATATATACATATTTGAAATAATAAGAAAACGTTTGATTAAAAGGTAAGATGTAAATAACTTTAAGTCAGTTTTGTTGTTTTTTAAATGGACTCAACGTTATTTTAAGGCAATGGTTCTCCAAGTGTGTTTCTGGAACCGACAGTATCAATATCCCCTAAGGAAGTCTGTGAGAAATGCAAACTCTCAGCACCTATTTCAGACCTGCTGGATCAGAAATTCTTACAGTGGGGTCAGCAATCCAGGTTTTAACAAGTCCCCAGGTGCACAATTGACAAATTTAGAAAATGAATGTACAGTATACACACCTGAATGGAATTTCAGATAACAAATAATTAATTTTTCGTATGTCCAATGTGATATTTGGGACATATACTAAAAAAAAATACACTGTTTATATCAAATTCAAATTTAACTGGGCATCTTTTATTGGATCCTATAATCTTATCCAGGCAACTCTGATACAAATTAAACGCTGAGAATTTTAGTGTAAATCTAACAGCAATGTTCAAAAAATAGTCTTTGCCCATAGAGCAGATGATACTAAAAGTATTAGCATCTGGTGCAAGCATCTGTCTGCATCTGTCTGATGGAATGCTGAATTCAGTTTTAAAATATTTCTGTTTAGCCAAATGTATATGTTTTTGCTTGTTCTTTGTGTTTGCATACTTAATTGAAACTAAAGCCTTTAACTGTATGAATCACAATAAACTGTGGAAAATTCTGAAAAGGATGGGAATACAAGACCAGCTGACCTACCTCTTGAGAAACCTATATGCAGGTCAGGAAGCAACAGTTAGAACTGGACATGGAACAACAGACGGGTTCCAAATAGGAAAAGGAGTACATCAAGGCTGTATATTGTCTCCCTGCTTATTTAACTAATATGCAGAGTACATCATGAGAAACACTGGGCTGGAAGAAGCACAAGCTGGAATCAAGATTGCCGGGAGATATATCAAGTAATAACCTCAGAAATGCAGTTGACACCACTGTTATGGCAGAAAGTGAAGAAAAACTAAAGAGCCTCTTGATGGAACTGAAAGAGGAGAGTTGAAAAGGTTGGCTTAAAGCTTAACATTCAGAAAACGAAGATCATGGCATCTTGTCCCATCACTTCATGGCAGACAGATGGGGAAACAGTGGCTGACTTCATTTTTCTGGACTCCAAAATCACTGCAGATGGTGACTGTAGCCATGAAATTAAAAGACACCTACTCCTTGGAAGGAAAGTTATGACCAACCTAGAGAGCATATTCAAAAGCAGAGACATTACTTTGCCAACAAAGGTCCATCTAGTCAAGGCTATGGTTTTTCCTGTGGTCATGTATGGATGTGAGAGTAGGACTTTGAAGAAAGCTGAGCGCCAAAGAATTGCTGCTTTTGAACTGCGGTGTTGGAGAAGACTCTTGAGGGTCCCTTGGACTGCAAGGAGATCCAACCAGTCCATCCTGAAGGAGATATAGTCCTGGGTGTTCACTGGAAGGACTGATGTTGAAGCTAAAACTCCAATACTTTGGCCACCTGATGTGAAGAGCTGACTCATTTGACAAGACCCTGATGCTGGGAAAAATTGAGGGCAGGAGGAGAAGGGGATGACAGAGAATGAGATGGTTGGATGGCATCACCAACTCAATGGACATGGGTTTGAGTGGACTCCAGGAGTTGGTGATGGATAGGAAGGCCTGATGTGCTGAGGTTCATGGGGTTACAAAGAGTTGGACACAACTGAGCGACTGGACTGAACTGATTCAATTATTTGCAGCTAATCCAAATATTTTCAATTATCTAATATCCAAAAATTAAATAATATTAATTTTAAATATTTAAAATGTTGTGAAATTTCACATAAAATTATGATTTTGACCAGTGTGGCAACAATTGAGACTTTTAATAATCCACATTATTCCATATCATTCTTCAATCCATATCATTCTCTATTGTGTCTCTACCATGAATCTAGACATTGCTGGTCTGTTCCTGCAATTGTACTGTTTTAATGTATTAATATTACTTGCCTCTGTCCTTGTAGACATATAAGGTCTTCTTAAAGTTTTCCCCCTTCATCTCAAAAGGAGGGTCTCACGTGGGAAATGGGTATTATGTCACTGGCTATATCTTCCAGAAAATAAGTTATCAGAATTAGAAATCAGGGTTGTAATAGTGTCCAGCCTAAGAGAACCAGCCTGACTTACATAAGAGCCAATTTGGAGGGAAAAAAAAATTGGGTTCATTTTGATTATTTCATTAAAAATAATATTGTTATTGATTCTCCAGGTAAAAATGCATATTCAAAATCTGATGATATATTTTAGTAGTAAAAATAATACCAATATAAAAATTAACAGTGATTTTAAAGGACTAAGGTATTAACATTAAAAATTATTTAAGAAATAAAACACAAAGGGTGATTTTCAATCTTTCACACTAAAACTAAACTTTGGGTCCTATCTTACATTTAGACCTCATACATGCACTCTAAGATTGTGACTTACTAATCATTTCTCTATGCCAGCTTGAACTAATACATGTGTGTGTAGAATCAATTGGTAATGCCTTGTTGGAATTTGGTTCCTGTTGCACGTCAAGAACTCTTTTGGCTGTTGAAGGAATACCATTTAGATATTGTCCCATTTAAGTACGTGAATAAGTACTGAAGAAAATTCATCTATTTGTCCTTAATGCAACTTTGTGCCTTGAAGATCTGAATTCTACAAAGTCTTCTCCAACACCACAGTTCAAAAGCATCAATTATTCTGTGCTCAGCTTTCTTTATAGTACAACTCTCACATCCATACATGACTACTGGAAAAACAGGTTCACTAAATATTTCCTAGCCTCTTGATCTCAAATGCATTGTGTGTTCCAATTTATCTTTTGTTTCAAACTTTTGCATCAACATTGCTTTTACTATCTCAAAAGTCTTCCCAAAATAAATCTTTCCCCTTCTAATCCAAGCTTGGAGAAAATGTGCAATGCTTTTGTGACATATGGACCTGTCTAAAGTAATTAATTTCTAATTCAGTTCAGTCGCTCAGTCGTGTCTGACTCTTTTCAACCCTATGGACTGCAGTACACCAGGCCTCCCTGTCCATCACCAACTCCTGGAGTTCACCCAAACCCATGTCCATTGAGTCAGTGATGCCATCCAACCATCTCATATTCTGTCGTCCCTTTCTCCTCCCTCCTTCAATCTTTCCCAGCATCAGGATCTTTTCCAAAGAGTTGGTTCTTTGCATCAGGTGGCCAAAGTATTGGAGTTTCAGCTTCAGCATCAGTTCTTCCAATGAATATTAAGGATTGATTTCCTTTAGGATGGACTGGTTGGATCTCCTTGTAGTCAAAGGGACTCTCAAGAGTCTTCTCCAACACCACAGTTCAAAAGCATCAATTCTTCTGTGCTCAGCTTTCTTTATATCCAACTCTCACATCCATACATGACTACTGGAAAAACCAGTTCACTACATATTTCCTAGCCTCTTGATCTCAAATGCATTGTATGTTCCAATTTATCTTTTTAATTATATTGATGATTAATTATATTAACCATCAATTAGTATATATTAATTATATTACTATATTAATATAACTAATATAATATTAATGTGTTAGTATATTATATTAATCAATTAATATATATAAATTATATATCATTTAATTATATTGATGTGTCCTGAATATACTGTGGAGGTAGAAATTAAATTCAATTTTCTTTTCTCATGATCTTTTACATACATCTATATATATATATATAAACATATATCTACCCCTCCTAAGTTGCTTCAGTTGTGTCTGACTCTGTGTGACCCCAGAGATGGCAGCCCACTAGGCTCCCCTGACCCTGGGATTCTCCAGGCAAGAACACTGGAGTGGGTTGCCATTTCCTTCTCCAATGCATGAGAGTGAAAAGTGAAAGTGAAGTTGCTCAGTCGTGTCCAACTCTTAGCGACCCCATGGACTGCAGCCCACCAGGCTCCTCTGTCCATGGGATTTTTCCAGGCAAGAGTGCTGGAGTGGAGTGCCATTGCCTTCTCCGATATATACCCCTACGTGTTTTATTTTATCCCTACCAGTCAGGAAAAGAGAAAACCCAGGTGTTTATTTTTATGTAAAATAGATTAGTGTTCTTTTTTGATTGGTAAATGAGGAAGGGCATGTTGTCCATTTAGAATTCCCTCCTTCAGATTGGTATATGCATCTTAAATCCAGCTGGACTTTTTTTTTTTTTTTTTACTGCATCTCCATTTAATCCAAACTCCAGAGTAGTAGCTTATTATAGTAAAATTTGGTTTTAGATAGCGTAAACAATTCAGGCATTTACAAAGCTTGTCAGTTGTTGCTTCATCACAATTTACAACAGAGAAAAACCCCTGAGGGAATGAATTCATTACTCTCTAGATTTGAGAAACATTTCTACAGCAAAACCCTAAGTCTCATGTAGTGCATTATAGGATGTCCTTACATGTCTCTACATTTGGTTTTAGATAGCGTAAACAATTCAGGCATTTACAAAGCTTGTCAGTTGTTGCTTCATCACAATTTACAACAGAGAAAAACCCCTGAGGGAATGAATTCATTACTCTCTAGATTTGAGAAACATTTCTACAGCAAAACCCTAAGTCTCATGTAGTGCATTATAGGATGTCCTTACATGTCTCTACATGCCTAATTCTAAGTTATCCCTTATGCATCAAAATATGTTTTATATATAAATAGTAAAATAGTTATGAACACACTGTTCTCATTTCTGAAGTCAAATATATTACACTTTTGAAAAATCATATGAAATTTGCACAGCCTTCACAAAAATGTTCATCTAAAGCAACAGTACTCTAGACAGGACCTCTCAATTTACTTAAAAAAAAAATAGTGAGGGTATAATATGTGCAGCAGAGGGAAGATAAAATAGAGCAGTATCTCCTTCTTTCTACCTATACCCTCCCTGAAAACAGGCCTTGTTAAGGGATGGAAGGTAAGGGCATTCTAAATTCCTTTAGTCTGGAATATTTAGATCATATATATATATTTTTTTAAATAAAGGGGGAAAAATGCACTTTTACTTGGGTATTATGTTTACTACCATAGGGATTAGGAGGGCAGAACTACAAGAAGGGAAAGCCCAAAAGCCTGAACCCAGCACTTCCAATCTGAAATACTGTGGGGGATGGAAGAGGGAAGGGAGAGAAAGCCAAGACAAGTATGTTGGGTAACTGGGATACTTGTCCTGGCAACCCCACCCTACCCTTTCATACTAAACCTGTGGAGACAGGGAGAGGGGCCTTTAGAAAGGTCCAGAGAGCTCTGGTAGAACGTAGACTAACAGGCCTACATCCCTGAGTGTGTGTGTTTGGGAAGGAGGGAGGTGGACTGGGAGCTCCTAGCAGAAACCTTGCATAAGGCTAGTGGGTGACTGCATAGGAGAGCTAAGAGAAGGGATGCAAGTAGTGAGATAGTTACGGGAGAGGTGGTAATTTTTAAAAGCTAAATGTCAAGGTTGTGAGACCTACCTTAAAGTGCAGGATGTCAGAAGATCTTCTCCAAGACCACCAGACACTAGTTTCTGAGGACCATCTACAGTGGAGGAAGTGCATCATGGATTAAGAAGCTAAAGATTCAGCTCTTCTGCCCGTTTACTTCCCTTGTTACAGGGGAAACTTTCAAAACACAGACACTTCTGTTCCTCTGGGCACAGGCAAAAGGCAATTCAATTGGCCAAGTTAAATTGAATACAGGTGATGGTGAAGGGCACGGTGGGCTTGAATCAAGGCTGGTGGCTGTGTGGATGTACACAGCGGTGATACCACCAAAGGCTGACTGTCCTTGCCCTGACTGCGGTCACTGCCCCACAGCCGGAGCTCCACAATGACTGTGGCGGAGAACTCTCACTTGGACTAGGAGTCCAGGGCGCACTGGCCTCACCAGGGCTCCGGCTGCGGATCCCATCATCCCCCGCAGGACGTCAGGTGAATAGGGCGACAGAGCTGGGGTTGAGGTGTCTGCAGAGAGCTTGGATACTCAAGAGGCAGGCGTGAGTGGCTGGTGAGGCTCACCAGGGGAGGTTTGGAGGCCTACGACAACTGGAATGTTTCGGCAGCCTCAGGGTAGCTGTCGCCAGGCCCTGCCCTTGGCTGGTGCCCATTCTGGAGGATGCATAAGTCTGAGAAGTCTGAAGTTCTTATTTCCTCACTATCCTCGTCATGAACACACTCAGGCCATTATCCATCTGCAAGTAGGTGGCGTGCTGACGAAGTATGCGGTGCCCAGGCGGAGCGGGGTCTGGACGCTCAGCACTGGCCATGGCCTGGTCATGGTGGGTGTGCCTGCTGCGGGGACAGCCAGTCCACCAAGCCCAGCACCTCCACACCTGCACGTCAATGCTTGAGCGGCTCGTCCAGCTGCTAATCTTGCGCAACTGCATAGCCACTGCGCATGCGGGTTGACGTCAGTCTCTTCACACGTGACAGTACCTCCAAGGCCCCATGCACTTCCCAAGGCCGAGAGCGTCCCGCACCCGACATACGGGTCGGCTGCAGGAAGCTCCAAGGCCAGTGCGGACTGCAGGTGTGAGAGCAGCCTGGGCTGAGAGACTCTGCAGAGACGTATGTATGTAAGTGTATTTATATGCTTCTCTATTTACATTTGTTTTCTCTATGTGTAGCGTGTTTTATAGACAGCCCCTCTGTTGGTCTGCTGCGGGAATGTGGATATTCATTTTTTTATGAAATCTAACGACTGCTGTCTCATGCTCTGTCGTGCCTCTTTGGAACTTCCCGAAACATTCATAGCCTCTAGGAGGAGTATAACCTGACCCAACTACTTTGGAAAAGCGTGTGTGTGTGCTCAGTACTCTGCAGCTCTTTGCGACCCCAAGAATTGTAGCTTTGGTGCATAGGTGTACCATACTGTAATTTAAAAGAACTTCTAGCAGTGACGTTTTTAATGACACAAAATTGAGAGAAAAAAAACACAAAAGCCCATCCACAGTAAAAATTGAATTTCATATGTTCAAACATGGAAAATACAATTTAAGAGTTTTATTTGATATGTTAACAGAATAGGATATCCAGTTTGGGGAAAAAAAAAAAAAAAACCACAGAGGTATGTGTGACAAGGTAGATGGATTTTGAAGTAGTAATTAAGAGCAAGAGGCATAAGAGAAGTGTTGTCTTATGATTTCCAAAAAAAAGTTAAAGACAGTAAAAGCTTAGTCTATACAAATAACAAATTAGCCAAGATGGTGTGGTTAGGCTCTCTCGCCCCACGTTTCCCAAATACATGGTTATTATTGCAACAGCTGAGATCACTTACAGTACAGTGAATGCATATCACGATGTACCCGCTCAGTCAGGGGCCACTTTTGCTCTGTAAATAGCTATAAGCTCCACCTGAAAAGCCCCTGCTGCTACGTTATGGCTGTGTCTCAGCTGGGTCAATGGGCCATCTAGGACAGGAGAGAATATAGCGTGTCTGCTGCTAGGGCTGCTGTGCCAGTCAGGCGAGAATAAACGTGTCTCCAGTTCCTCTTCTTCCAGGTTCCTCGCTCTCACCTAGCTTACCCTGTGTTCTATGAACAGTGAGATACAGCAAGACACTAAACTATAAATTATATTGTTTCGGAATATATACTTTGATGTTATATCTGTTCAGGAAAACAATAAATGAACTGCCACAATGGTCCTGGTAGTGGTTACCTCTAGGAGTTGGAAAAGGAAGATGTTTACAGGGGTGCCAAGAGGCTTCCAGGCTGTTAGAAATGTTCTAATTTTTGACCTGGATGGTGAATACATTCCTGTTTGGTTTATAATCATTCTTCACACAACTTGTTTATATTTTATGCATGTTTGTATACATTTTCATAGTTTAAAGCAAAAAAAAGTTTCAAGCTGGGGATTTTTTTCAGACGCCACATACTTTTCAAAGTCTTCTTATACAAAAGATTCACAGTGGGCTGCCTGCTAGGGCTGGTATCCATCCATGGTCCTCACAGCCAGACTTCAGGGCATTTCCTGGGACCAGCCACAGACTTCCAGATGCCAGCCATAGTTACTTTTGACAGTTCATGGAGGAACCCATACCTGCCACCCCTAGGAAAAATGCAAAGGTGATTTGAATTTGAAAAAAAAAAAAAAAAAATGTGTGTGTGCCCTCAGTCGTGTCTGACTCTTTGTGACCCCATGGACTGTGGCCCACTGGGCTCCTCTGTTCATAGGATTTTCTAGGCAAGGATACTGGAGTGGGCTGCCATTTCTTCCTCCAGTGGGATCTTCCCAATCCAGAGATCGAACCTGTGTCTCTTGGGTCTCCTGCATTGGCAGGTGGATTCTTCAGGGAAGTCCTAAAGGTCATTTAGAGTACAGCATATTTATGCATGGTTACCAGATCCATTCCACCTTGGGAAGGAGCAGGGTAGACCTCTGAGCATTTTTATTTAAAGAGGTTAAACATTTACCTAAAAGAACTGTTTAAATGATTCCTTTCCCAATGCTTACCCAACTGGACTAACATTTATACTTTTTTTTCCCCACTAAACTGAAAACTGTGAAACTATAAATAAATTTATATCAGTAACACACAAAATAAATTGCATTTTCTTTGGACATGTAAATGTACTTAGAGTAAATATTTGACTTACCAATAAATATATGTGCATTTCTAAAGGAAAAATGGGGAGGAAAGAAATAATCTGCATTGTTTGTAAATATCTCATTTGAACAGAAGTGGGGTTCACTTTACTCAATAATTAATTACTGTTGCAGCTAACTCTTTCATCCACTTTGGTTCTCACGGTTGCATAGCTCTTAAATTTGGTGTGGCAAACGTTTATATATGTCTTTTTTTCTTTAGCTGTGGCCTGTATGCAGAACTACACTTGATTGCAGTGCAGGTCAGGAAGCAACAGTTAGAACTGGACATGGATCAACAGACAGGTTCCTAATAGGAAAAGGAGTCCATCAAGGCTGTATATTGTCACCCTGCTTATTTAACTTCTATGCAGAGTACATCATGAGAAACGCTGGGCTGCAAGAAGCACAAGCTGGAATCAAGATTGCCGGGAGAAATATCAATAACCTCAGATATGCACATGACACCAGCCTTATGGCAGACAGTGAAGAGGAGCTAAAAAGCCTCTTGATGAAAGTGAAAGAGGAGAGTGAAAAAGTTGGCTTAAAGCTCAACATTTAGAAAACGATCATGGCATCTGGTCCCATCGCTTCATGGGAAATAGATGGGGAAACAGTGGAAACAGTGTTAGACTTTATTTTGGGGGGCTGCAAAATCGCTGCAGATGGTGATTGCAGCCATGAAATTAAAAGACGCTTACTCCTTGGAAGGAAAGTTATGACCAAGCTAGATAGCATATTCGGAGAAGGCAATGGCACCCACTCCAGTACTCTTGCTTGGAAAACCTTATGGACAGAGGAGCATGGTAGGCTGCAGTCGATGAGGTCACTAAGGGTCGGACACGACTGAGTAACTTCACTTTCACTTTCATGCACTGGAGAAGGAAATGGCAACCCACTCCAGTGTTCTTGCCTGGAGAATCCTAGGGAGAGGGGAGCCTGGTGGGCTGCCGTCTATGTGC
>SJYX01011473.1:89572-103771 GCA_006410675.1 Oreotragus oreotragus
TTTCTCATGATGTACTCTGCATATAAGTTAAATAAGCAGGGTGACAAGATACAGCCTTGACAGATTCCTTTTCCTATTTGGAACCAGTCTGTTGTTCCATCTCCAGTTCTAACTGTTGCTTCCTGACGTGAATACAGATTTCTCAAGAGGCAGGTCAGGTGGTCTGGTATTCCCATCTTATTCAGAATTGTCCACAGTTAATTGTGATCCACACAGTCAAAGGCTTTGGCATAGTCAATAAAGCAGAAATAGATGTTTTTCTGGACCTCTCTTGCTTTTTCCATGATCCAGCAGATGTTGGCAATTTGATCTCTGGTTCCTCTGCCTTTTCTAAAACCAGCTTGAACATCTGGAAGTTCACGGTTCACATATTGCTGAAGCCTGGCTTGGAGAATTTTGAGCATTACTTTACTAGCATATGAGATGAGTGCAATTGTGTGTTAGTTTGAGCATTGTTTGGCATTGCCTTTCTTTGGGATTGGAATGAAAACTGACCTTTTCCAGTCCTGTGGCCACTGCTGAGTTTTCCAAATTTGCTGGCATATTGAGTGTACCACTTTCACTTTTTTTTCAGCATCATCTTTCAGGATTTGAAATAGCTCAACTGGAATTCCATCACTTCCACTAGCTTTGTTGGTAGTGATGCTTTCTAAGGCCCACTTGACTTCACATTCCAGGATGTCTGGCTCTAGGTGAGTGATCACACCATCATGATTATCTTGGTTGTGAAGATGTTTTTTGTATAGTTCTTCTGTGTATTCTTGACACCTCTTCTTAATATCTTCTGCTTTTGTTAAGTCCATACCATTTCTGTCCTTTATTGAGCCCATCTTTGCATGAAATGTTCCCTTGGTGTCTCTAATTTTCTTGAAGAGATCACTGCTGCTGCTGTTGCTAAGTCGCTTCAGTTGTGTCCAACTCTGTGCGACCCCACAGACGGCAGCCCGTTGGGATCTGCCATCCCTAGGATTCTCCAGGCAAGAACACTGGAGTGGCTTGCCATTTCCTTCTCCAATGCATGAAAGTGAAAAGTGAAAGTGAAGTTGCTCAGTCATGTCTGACTCAGCGACCCCATGGACTGCAGCCTACCAGGCTCCTCCATCCTAGGGAGTTTCCAGGCAAGAGTACTGGAGTATGATGCCATTGCCTTCTATGTGAAGAGATCACTAGTCTTTCCCATTCTGTTGTTTTCCTCTATTTCTTTACATTGATTGCTGAGGAAGGCTTTTTTACCTCTTCTTGCTATTCTTTGGAACTCTGCATTCAGATGCTTATATCTTTCCTTTTCTCCTTTGCTTTTTGATTCTCCTTCTTTTCACAGCTATTTGTAAAATTGCAGTAGGTCCAAGTCAAAAGATCCAAGAAAGTGGCCACATTAAATGATTTATTTTGTGATTTTTTTCCCTAGTATAATGCAGCTCCTTCATTGCTTCCCCATGTTTTGCACTCTGATCTAGAGGAGATACAATACTTACTGATACAAGCACAAGCCTTTTGCTAGAAATCTTGACTTTTTTCAACCTTCTCTTTGTCCAATAAACTCTTATTAACACAAAGATCACTGAAGTTCCTCCCTGATAGAATTTTTGGTTCAATATATTCAAAGAAGGACTTCTCAAATTTGCCTTTAATTTCTAACAAGCTTCCCTGTTATGTTGATCCTGCTAATTTAAAGACCACACTTGAGAACATCTCCTCTAGATCATAGTGTAAAATATGGGGAAGCAATGAAGGAGGTGCATTATACTAGAGGAAAAAAAAATCACTAAATCATTTAACGTGGCCACTTTCTTGGATCTTTTGACTTGGATCTACTGCAATTTTCACCCATATTCCTGTACCTCAGATTTCTTATTAGTAACATAAAGACTTTAGATCTAATTTTATTTGATGTTCCTCCTTATTGCAGTTTATAGGATTTTATAAATACTACTATTTATTGTGAGAATTAAAGAAAAACACTTAAGGAAATCCTGGAAGTATCTTCTAACAACAGGGAATGATTTGACAGCAGGTAACTGTGCACTTTGTAACTGTGATTTGAATAAATTGTTTTCTCACATGAAAAATATCTGAAAGTGGATGAGTATCATCGTTTTCATGATTGAAAGTTGAGTTCTCTGGAGCAGAGTTTGAGATGAAATTTGGGTTATAAAATTCCCACATTTTATAATGTGGGGATCAACACCTAAGGGGAAAAGTGGGAGCAAGCAGTATTGGGCAGATAAAGCCTGAAATGTGTGCCCAAGAAAATCTCAGCCATTCTCACAGAACACTGCCTAGCAAAGGATCTCGTGTTGGCCTGGAAGAGCTGAAAATGTCTTACGTTGTGAACTGCATCTCACTCGTCACTGGAAGAGTGTGACCTCAGCCAGACAGCTTTCAGCACCTGAGGTAGGCCCTGAAAAATGGATGTTTGGTTGCTGTCTACTGATTCTGTGGCTTCCCAGGTGACACTAGTGATAAAGAACCCACTTTCCAGTGCAAGAGACATAGAGATATGGGTTTGATCCCTGGGTCAGGACTATCTCCTGGAGGAGGGCGTGGCAACCCACTCCAGTATTCTTGCCTGGAGCATCCCATGGACAGAGGAGACTGGTGGGCTACAGTCCATGGAGTCGCAAAGAGTCAGAAGTGACTGAAGCGACTTAGCAGCACCCACTGCTGATTCTACTTTCCACACCTAGCAGCCAGGTCTTCCTTGAAGAGGGTAAGGGGCAGTACATCGTTTGTCTACCTCAAATATCAAAACAAGTCCTCTCTGGCTTTCTTTGCCTTCCTCTCATTCAGAAAATGGCTCCTGCAGTAGCAAGTATTACATGTCATTCAGAACACCAAGGGAGAGGAGGAGCAGTGAGGTCCATCTCTTTTATCAGGAAATAAAAAGTTTCCTAGAAACCATTGAGCATATTTTGCTTATGCTTCACTTACCAGAAAGTAATCACATGACTAGATCTGTAGAGGTTGGAAAAGTGAATAGTTTCTGTCTTTAGTGTCTACAATGGAGCAATGAAAGGGAAAGATGATTGGGATGGACGTGGGATTCCAAGAAGGTCTTTGTCACTCATTTTGCTAATCACCCAAAATATCTACCAGCTAAGTTTCTAGGTATAATGTGTTAAATCCCATAAAGATGTGCAAAATCAGTACTGTTATTCCCAATCCCCAGAGAAAAGCCTGAAAACTGTTTTTTTCTTTTTATCTCTCTCTCTTGTTTTTTTTTTTTTTTTTTAACATTTTCCTCAGTCATTGTCTTGACACCAAGAATTGATAATCTTAGGCTTTAGAGAATTTATTGGAGAAGCAAGCAAGGAAGTTTCCTGGTATTGTATATAGAGTGCAGTTTTACTAAGAACATGTTCATGTTCCTATTATAGAAAAATAGCATTTACTAAACTTAGTATTTTTATTTTTCCTTTAGAACCCAAATAAGTTTTCTTATCTATCCTGATAAAATATAGGCAGGTACCTCACAAATGTGACATGAACTAAAGGTTACAGGGGCTGTAATTTATATCAAAGCCAAACCAACAGGGCTCCTGTCATCTCCTTTCCAAAGCAATATTATCCCAATGGATGTGCTATTTCACTATAAACCAAGGAGTTCATGCTCAAATATGCAGCTGCCAGCTCACAATTTAACATAAAATGTCTTAAGGAAACAAGAAAGTAGGTGGGAAAGAAGCTCTACAAATCTCAGGAATACCTCCTTTTCTTAAGTAGCAGACATTGTGCTAATAAATAAATGAAGATGAGTAATGACCGAGTGAATTATAATAATGCAGATTGTCCAGTGGATACATCATAACTGAAAATAAGGACCATGCTTTCATAATTGCTGAAGTGGATAGGAAGGAGGAGGAATCTAATTATCTTATTTCTATAGCTTGTCTGATTGAAATTTAGCTATATTCAAACTCACTTTCCTATAAATATATTTCTAGGTCAAATTTGACCTAGCATTTGATTTTTTTTTTTTTCTGAAAACATGTAGGGATTGTATCAAACAGCAGAATAATGTCAGAATTGTAACACAAAAATTATTGTAATAAGAACTATGTTTCTAATAGAAGTGTGTATATATCTTCTCAAAATAATTTAGATAGCTCTCTTTTATGGGGTGCTTTTAGAAATTGTTAGAAAAACAATTACTTTGATATTCTGGAAAAGAATATACTGTTTTCATAATGAAATTGTAAAATGTCTCTCTGCAACTTTAACAACCAAAATAGACCAATCAGTTAGCAGCTTTGAATGAACTGACTTCCAGGAGGCAAAATAAGCAGTGATTTTAAAAACTTGTTATTTTAAATAAAAACAGTAGAGGACTCTAAAAATGATGAAACAATCAACTGCTAAAGCTAATTTGAGTGAGTCTCAACTAGGTATGACACATTTTACACATATTATCTCATGTATAAAAGAAATATGGAAGCCATGAATATATTATTAAAAACTAGCTATTTAATAATAACTTTCCACACAATATTATTTATCCTTTTAAACCATTCCTTGACTATTTTTTTTAGTATTTCTCAATAAAAATTCCAAAGAGGCAATTTAATCACTTACAGAAAGATTTCAAACATATATTCTCTTGGTGTTATTTCTTTAGGGAATAGTGTTCTCTTCTTTCAATATTGATTTATGTGTTAATTTTTTTTTCTGCCATGGAACATCAATGGATATATTATTCAAGGGGCTATATCTCTAAATTATATTAGAATAGAATTTATCTACTTTC
This sequence comes from Oreotragus oreotragus, assembly GCA_006410675.1. NCBI lineage: Eukaryota > Metazoa > Chordata > Mammalia > Artiodactyla > Bovidae > Oreotragus > Oreotragus oreotragus. The sequence continues at coordinate 94,317 of SJYX01011473.1, forward strand.
ATAATTAAAGTTCCAGGAGATATTTTTCACAGGAATAGAAATGTAATTTTTAATATCCATCTTAATGCTACTACAAATAATTGCATTATTTTCCTAATGAACTACTATCACCAAGCCTCTATGTTCAAAGAACTATATTAATTTTGACAGTATTAATTTTGTGTACATATTTCACTCAGGTAATTTTCTAAATAGAGGATACATTTACTCAATATGGAAAATATGTTCTGAGTGTTGTTTTTAAGGTGCAGTTTTAAATTTAATAACTAATAAGGTGGAATCAATTGATTAATGTTTAGCAACATCCCTCTCCCTTACTATAGATGATTAGGGAGAAGCAAGATGGCTGAACATCTGAATTTCTTTTTTTTTTATTTCTTCAGAGTTCCCAAAGGTGTATATTAAAATACAGAAATGGCAAGTTTCGAGCCACAAACACATGCAGAACTCAAGAGAGAAAGAAATTAATGGCAGCGTAACCAGAGTTGTAATGTTAAATATTTCTGCAATGTGAGAGGCAGCATATTGTTATCATGGGGGCACAGACTTGAAGCAAGACTACCTGAGACAAAACTAGGCTCCACTTACCATTTGCATGCCTGTAGGCAAGTTGGTGCCTCTTTATCAATGTGGAACATTACCATAATATACTTAATATACTACTGACTTAAAGCATTAACATAACTTTCCAAGGGACCTATTTTATTAATAAGAGCCCAGTTTAAACCCAAGGACAGTTGAGTTTGAATAATAAAGCATGGTTAAATATTTCAAAGTGTGAAAAGAAATTTTATTATATTAATGAGTGCATAGTAATTTATGTATTTGCATCTCTTGTTTCTGCTCTTCAAAATTCATCTCTTCTTTTTCCATCTCTTCTCTCTTTTAGCTATAATCTGACACAGAGGCAGGGCAAAAAGGAAAACTCCCACTCCTAGAACATTTCTTAGAAATAGAAGTCCTGTGAACATCATAAATACCTTTGAAAATTAGAATATTAAGAAAAATATCTTAACCACAAAAACCAGAAGCTAGTCCCATTCTGTTTTTATTTCCTTTCTAAGGTAAAAACAGAAATATTAGAATTATATAGAAAAAATATATAAAATGAAAGACCGAATGCATCCTTTCATTTTCCTCTACCCTTCTGTTTTCATTCCTCTTACACATAATAGTTTATTAAACTAAGAAGATGTTTTGTCAGCTTTTATTTTTCACCAACCACTCTCAATTAGCATGTGACCCAACTAAAAGCACTGTCAGATGATATTAAAGATAGACAACATTCTAAATGAACATAAATTGAACAATTTAATTATCTGCCAGCAGTATTATCAGTGTGCCTCTGTTGTGCTTTTCCGCTTCCCAGAAACAGCTGCCTATACAATTATTTCTATCTGTGGAATCTCAAGACGCAGTTTCTTAATATCATAGTTACTGGATAACCGATATAGATACTTTCCCTAGTTTATGAACGAACCCTAAAAAAAGATTATTCAGTTAATCGTGGAGGGATTTAAGTAAAATCAGTTTGTTTTAGAAAGTGATTTAATGTTGAAGGCAGGGGCTCAGGTTAGCTTTAACAAAGTGTACATATCTATTTGCTTCCTCTTATAGAAATGAGAGAAACAAAGATAAATAGATGCATTAACTATAAAAATCTGTGGCTCAAGGAACGGAGTTATTATTTGTGCTGGGGAAATGAAACAGTTTTTACACTAAAAACTATACTTCTGTGTATGAGTGTGTACATACACACATGTATAAAATCACAGCACTATATAATTGCAACTTCACTGTGGGAATTAGCTGTAAAAAAAATATGGGGTCTTTGATACCCTGAGATTGGCACTGAGAAAATAATATTCTAAAGAAGAGACAATTATAAAATATACTATTTGATCTTATTGTAGAAAAACTAGTGTTGGGATGGGAGAAACTGTAACTGATTTTAAACATTTTACACAGATTGACAAATTTATACCTTCCAGACTGCCACAAACAGTGACTTTATAAATCTAGTTTTGTCTTAATGTTTCTGTTCTGACAGATCAGTGAGCATGAGGGGTGAAGAGAGGAATGAAACTTCAAATACCTTAGCAGTGCTGTCATCTTTAGTAGCCTTTCTAGTCTCTTACCTTCTGCATTTAGCAAGAGGTTACTTACAGAGGTAGAAAAGACTTATTTTCTCTAGACTCAATTAATTGTTTTGCTCAGTGATTAGGTTTAATTAGATGTTCTCTTAGTACCTTTATATTTAAACTTTATGATTAAAACACAAAAAAGAAAATAACCACAGATCCAGAATATTCTAGAGACACACTTACAGATATCAATACTAAAAATTACTTGAAGGGATAAAAAGGGAGGGAAAAACCGAAATCTGTGCACAGGGAAGTCTTGAGGGTATGAATTAAAAAGTAATTGCTGTTGTATTCTCCTTTTCTTATATTCGAACTAGTAAGACATAAATATATTTCAGGAGGGTTCAAACTGACTGGAACTTAAATACTATCCATACAGAATCATTCATGTTATGGATGAGAAAACCATAAACTAAAGAGGATTAAATAGATTAAAGCATGGGTCTTACACTAATCTTTTCATTAATTCATTTATCATTCATTTAAAAACACTAAATACTATAGCATAGAACACTTTGTTAAGCACTAGAGAACAAATACAAATATGCCATTGACCCTGCCTTTGAGACTATTTTATGTTCTTGGGAGGAAAAGCAAATTTCCTTCAGCAAATGTCTCATAATTAAAGAGAAAGTTGTTCATAGTTTAAAATGTTCTTTGATTTAAATATGTGTGTATATATATATATTAATATGAGAGATCATTGTAAGTTCATCAATTTTAGAAAGCATGAAAGTAGTATAAAATGTTCCAACAAAGAATAGTCCTGTCCCAGATGGCTTTCATAATGAATTCTCTCTAACATTTAAGGAAATAAATGCCAATTCTATTCAAACTCTTTCAGGAAAATAGAAGAGGAAGAAATAATTTCCAACTTATTTCATGAGGTCACTATCAACCTAATATCAAAGCTCAACAAATACATTTCAAGAAGTAAATGTTATAGACCAATACTTTTTATAAGGATGCACACAAAAATCCTCAATAAAATATTAGCAAAATCAAATTCAGTAACACGTATAAAGTCCAGTACATCACTACTAAGTTGGACTCACCTCAATAATCTAAGATTAGTTTGACATTTAAAATCAATCAGTGTAATTCACCATATTCACAATATAAAGAAAAAATATGACCATTTCAATAGATGCGGAAGTATATTTGACAAAATTCAGCACCAAGTCATTTTTAAGACTTTAATCCACATGCCAAAAAAGAACTTCTGCAAACTTCTAAGGGCCATTTATAGGAAATCTTCAGCTAGCCTCATAATTAAGGGTGAATATTTGGTATTTTCTCCCTAGGATTAGGAATATAGCAAGGATGTCTGCCCTTCCTGTTACCGTTCAACTTTAATATTGGAGGTCCTAGCTATTACAATAATGAAATGAATATCAAAAAGGCATAATGGTTGACAAAAATTATGTAAAAAAAAGTTCATATTTCAGTAAAACATGATTGTTTACATAGGAAATCCTCAAGGACTTAAAACTAATGGGTTATCAAAGTGACACAAGGTTAATGTATAAAACGTTTGCATTGTTATATAACAAAGAAAAACAATTGGAAAATGAAATATTCTGTTTAAAATAGTGCCAAAATATAATGTAACAAGTAATTGATTTAATAAAATATAAGCAAGGCTATACACACTAAAAGCTATAACATATTACTGATAGAAAGTAAAGAAGACCTAAATAGAGATATTCCCTATGTTCATGGATTGGAGGAGTTAGCATTGTTAACATGTTAATTTCCTTAAAATCCATCCATAGAACTAACCCAATCTCAATCAAAATCTTAGTATTTTTTTGGTAGCAATTAATAAGTTGATTTGAAAATTTATGAAAATGCAAGCATTTCAGAAGAACCAAAGTCAGTTTTTAAAAGGAAGACATACCTTACCTGATTTAAGACTTGCTATGAAGCTCCAATACTATGGTCACTTGATGCAAAGAGCTGACTTATTGGAAAAGACCCTGATGCTGGGAAAGAATGAGGGCAAGAGGAGAAGGGTGTGACAGAGGATTAGGTGGTTGGAAGGCATCACTGAGTCAATGGATGTGAGTTTGAGCAAACTCTGGAAACAGTGAAAGACAGGGAAGCCTGGCGTGGTGCAGTTTGTGGCATTGCAAAGAGTGGACATGACTTAGCAACTGAACAACAACAAATGAAGCTACAAGAATCAAGACAGCATGGCCCTGATGAAATAATAGACATAGCAAATGGTTAACAGAACAGAAGAGGGAATCCAGAAGAAAATCTGTGCATATATGATCAGTTGATATTTGTCAATGGTCCCAATGCAATTCAATGGGTGAAAAAAAAAATCTGTAACAAATAGTGTTGGAACCACTGGATAGCTCTGAAGAAAAAGAAAATATTAAACCATATCATATATAATACACAAAAGTTCTCTTGAAATGCCTCGCAGTTATAGTGGTAAAAATATAAAACTTCCAGCAGGCAAAATCGTTGAAAATTTCTGTTAACTATTGTTTTCTTAGATAGAACATAAAAGGCATGAACCACAAAGGAAAAATGAAAAATTCAACTTCATGAAAATTAAGAGAGTTAGCTTTTCAAAAGACACCTTAAGATAATAAAAAAGCAACCCATATAAATGTGAAAATATATGCAGCAATAAGTAATTAGAAAGTGACTCACCATAGTGCCAAAAACATAATTTGAATAAATAGATGGTTGAGAAATAATAAAGATTTATAACTTACTAATGAGAACAAGTAAGCCAATTACAATGGGCAAAAAGGTTTGAACAGATTTCAAAATAGAAAATTTTTGGCAAATAGACTCATGAAAATATACTTAATAAGAAAACGTCATAAGGGAAGTGTAACTCATAATGAGTTATCACTATTCATTAAAGTGGCTAAAATAAGTGATATTGACAATTCCAAGTGTTGGGATGGGTGTGAACAACATATTTAACTTTTCAAAATGTAGAAGTGGAATAGCCATAAAACTTTAGAAGTTTAAAATATTAAATACCTATGTGCCTTATGACAGCACTGTTGCACTCCTAAGAATTTTCTGAAGTGAAGTGAAAAGGTATTTCTATATAGACTTTTATGTGAATATATCAGCTTTATTCACAATAGACAAAAATCCTAATCACAAAGATGCTGTGTTAACAGCACAATAGGGGAAAGGGGCCTTTCTTTCTTCATCTTGTTCACCATCATTTGGCTGAGTAGCCCTTATACCTTGGTATTTGAGAACATTTACTCCTGGGGCATCCTGTTTGGAAACTGACCAGACATATCTTGGATATCATGATGTGGCAGGTACAGGTGGTGGTTTTGCTAGTTCAGAGCAGCAAAATGACCCACCACCGAAGTAGAAAACATCTGCAAACAGGATGAAATATTGTGAAAGAGTGGCCTGAGTGGCATGTTGCAATGAGAGCCTTTGACACGTTAACTGGAGGAGACGAGCTGAGGTCAGAGAAGCAAGAGCAGAAGCAGGCCACGTTGGATTGATGCCATGTAGCAGATGGCATGTGCAGCATAACTTAAAAGAGGATTGAAGCCCTCCTTATCAGGGTAATGGGGAATCAGATTAGTACATTAATAATAATATCAATGGTTTACTCTAGTAGATAAATTTGGGAAACTTTATGTTAATTAATAAAGAGGATTCCTAGCAATAGTCACAAAAATTAGGAGGCCAGACAGAAATATATGCCTCTTGTCTCTCAGTGAAGGTCTTGTAAAGTTGGGATACCAGATGTAGGGTTCAGGAAGAAGATTTAGATTCTAAGTTCCCTCATGATTGTGGGTCGTTATGCTAGGGGTGGGTTTTATGGCAAAATTGAGTCCCAGCCTCTCCTATCTGTTTCAGTGTGATTTTCTTCTCATTTGCCTTGTGTGTAGTTGTCACTTAGCCAGTCTTTATTTATTTTTTTTTTAAGAGGAAATTGTTCCATATTGTAGCTGTAGAGGCAGTGCGTCTGTGGGAGACGTAAGTTCAGGATCTTCCTATATCACCTCTTGAACTGAAACCTCCTTTCCAACCTCTGTATCCCTACCTCTGCATCATCTGACTTAGGTGGCTTGCTCATGGTTCTCTCCCCCAAGACAGGGACCAACAGAGAAAAAGTCCTTAAACAACTACTACTACCAGGACACAGCAAAAGTAATAGACCCAGGAGCTCAGTCTTTCTGTGAAGGAGGCCTGTTAGCTAATCATGACGACTGCAGCCTGAGGGGCAGGCCTCTAATTAAACATGTACCTAATGGCAGACTGTAGTTCTTTCCAGAGACTTAGGAGAGGGGTACTATCTTTACACTCATACTCTGTCATGCTCCAGAGCACCACTGTTTCCTGAAGGGGAGCTGTATATGCATCTGACGCCTGGTTTGTGGCTCTAGCACCCTGTTTCATATAGCTGACACTCAGAGGACACCTCTTGATCACCTGACTCTGATGACCAGGGGGACTAAAATTCTTGGATTCCAGGGGCTGTGGCAATCAGAGAAACAGTTATTGGTTGGCTACCACCCAGGGCAGTGCACCACATGGACAGTGGATGGAGACAAACCACCAAATCCTTTTGTGAAGAAGGCCTCCGCTTGTCCTAGTGCTTTGGCCTGAGGAACAGGCTTCAGATTTAGCATATACTTAGTGGTTTCCAGTGGTCATGTATGGATGTGAGAGTTGGACTGTGAAGAAAGCTGAGTGCCAAAGAATTGATGCTTTTGAACTGTGGTGTTGGAGAAGACTCTTGAGAGTCCCTTGGACTGCAAGGAGGTCCAACCAGTCCATTCTGAAGGAGATCAGCCCTGGGATTTCTTTGGAGGGAATGATGCTAAAGCTGAAACTCCGGTACTTTGGCCACCTCATGCGAAGAGTTGACTCATTGGAAAAGACTCTGATGCTGGGAGGGATTGGGGGCAGGAGGAGAAGTGAACGACAGAGGATGAGATGGCTGGATGGCATCACTGACTCGATGGACGTGAGTCTGAGTGCACTCCGGGAGTTGGTGATGGGCAGGGAGGCCTGGCTTGCTGTGATTCATGGGGTCACAAAGAGTCGGACACGACTGAGCGACTGAATTGAACTGAACTGAACTGAAAGTTACTTAAGAAACAGCCAGTGCAAGAAAGACATTACAACTCTCCTTTGTCCCTCTGAAGTGAAGTGAACTGAATTCTCTCAGTCATGTGTGACTCTGTGACCCCATGGACTGTAGTCTACCAGGCTCCTCAGGCCATGGAATTTTTCAGGCAGGAGTACTGGAGTGGGTTGCCATTTACTTCTCCAGTGGATCTTCCTGACCGAGGGATCAAACCCAGGTCCCCTGCATCGCAATCAGATGCTTTACCGTCTGAGACACCTCCCATGAAATGTACCTTTCCTGTGCCAGGAGGGGGGAAGAGTTATCCTTATCACCAGAGGTAGAGTACTAGGNAAAGAATTGATGCTTTTGAACTGTGGTGTTGGAGAAGACTCTTGAGAGTCCCTTGGACTGCAAGGAGATCCAACCAGTCCATTCTGAAGGAGATCAGCCCTGGGATTTCTTTGGAGGGAATGATGCTGAAGCTGAAACTCCAATAATTTGGCCACCTCATGCGAAGAGTTGACTCATTGGAAAAGACTGTGATGCTGGGAGGGATTGGGCTCAGGAGGAGAAGTGGACGATAGAGGATGAGATGGCTGGATGGCATCACCGATCAATGGACATGAGTTTGGGTGAACTCCGGGAGTTAGTGATGGACAGGGAAGCCTGGCGTGCTGCAATTTATGGGGTCACAAAGAGTCGGACACGACTGGGTGACTGAACTGAACTGAACTGAGTGGCCTATAGATCTGCTCTAAAAGGAAGATGGACTGTAGATACTATCTCCTTCTGCCTTGCTCCAGCCTACTGATGTCTCTAAGAAAAGAACTTATACTCATTTTGAGCCCCAATTTTTTTTTTGACTCTGTCAAGGGATCATCTCTAGATTACCTATCTGATGGCCAGTAGGATTTACACTTGTGGTATTATAAAACTGTATATGTTTGCATAATTTTAAAAGCTGCTCCCTGAGATATGATTCAGCTTGACTTTAGGTGCTGATATTCTTTCTTTTGGGATGCTGACAGTTCTTGGTACATCATTTACTGGGAGCTGTTAACAATATAATAGGATACTTGGACCAGCACAGAGGTTCAAAAGATGGCAGATACTTGAGGTAGGTTAAACAGGAAGGTTCGTTTCCTATATGAGGTCATTCCCTCAGGACTGGGGGAGGTAGTTGTTTTATCTACTGTATAGAAATTAAGACATGGTGTTAGGCATAATGAAGGAACAGAGGAGTATGTTGCAAATGAGAAATAAAATGATACATCAGAGAAAACATTAATGAAATGGAGATAAGTAACTGATAAGTAATTTGAAGTAATGGTCATTAGATGCTTAATGAACAAGGGAGAAGAATGTATGAACACAATGAGAACTGCAATAAAGGTTTGGGCAGTATGCTGCAGAACACAATAATGGAGCTGAAAAATACACTAGAGAGATTCAACAGCAGATTAGAAGAAGCAGAGGAAAGGATCAGTCAAGTCACAGGCAAAGCGGTAGAACTCATCCAATCAGAGGGGCTCAAAGGGGAAAAAAAAGTGAAAAAAGTGCAGATGGTCTGTGGGACTTATGGGAGAACATCAGTCAACTAACATTCACATTATTGTATAGGTTCCCAGAAGAAGAGAGAGAGAAATGGGTAGAAATCTTACTTGAATAAATATCGCTGAAAACTTACCTAACTTGGGGAAGGATACAGACCTTCAACTCCAAGAGTCAAAGAGAGTTCCAAAGATGAACCCAAAGTGACTTACACCAAAACGTGTTACAATTAATACATCAAGAGTTAAAAACAAGGGAAGAACATGAAAGAAGAGAAAAACAGCATACAAGAACACCCCCTTAAGACTACTGGCAGATTTTCCAGCACAAATTTTGCAGGCCAGAAGGGAGTGGCGCAGTATATTCAGAGTGCAGAAAGAAAAATAAGAAATTCCAACTAGGAATACTCTTATCTGGCAAAGAAATCATTAAGAATTGAAGGTGAAGTAAAGCCTTTTCTAGACAAGCAAAAGCTAAATGAGTTCATCTCCACTAAAATTTCCTTTAAAATAATATTAATAGGACTTTTTGAGTTGAAAGGAAAGGCGATAGTGACAAGACCACATATGAAGGAATATGTCTCACTGGAAAGATAAATATCAATAAAAAGTAGTGGATTAATTACTTTAAGGCTAACATGAAGGTTAAGTAAAAAAAACTGTAAAAAAAAAAACTGTGTT
>SJYX01011473.1:114211-154592 GCA_006410675.1 Oreotragus oreotragus
GTATTTTTCACAGAACTAGAACAAATAATTTCACAATTTGTATGGAAATACAAAAAACCTCGAATAGCCAAAGCAATCTTGAGAAAGAAGAATGGAACTGGAGGAATCAATCTGCCGGACTTCAGGTTCTACTACAAAGCCACAGTCATCAAGACAGTATGGTACTGGCAGAAAGACAGAAATATAGATCAATGGAACAAAATAGAAAGCCCAGATAAATCTACGCACCTATGGACACCTTATCTTTGTCAAAGGAAGGAATGTTTTGTGTAAGTTTCTTCCACATATGGGTTATAAAGAAACTCTCCAAGGGTACATAAGATGAATGTTTAAAATGCTTTCAGTTCTTGTAGAAAAGAATTACAGATAACCTAGGCATCCCTTGCTATGAAAAATGAGAAATGCGGTATGAGCATATAATGGAAGATTTAACACACTAAGTAGCACACATGTACGTATCTACATCACAAAACACTGTATATTTCCTAGGACACATTTACAACTAAATAAGCATATTGGCAATGGAATGGATTGGAAAACTATGTACTCAATATTCTAGAGGTAGGATTGAAAGAAGAGAGGATTGTGACTGGAAAAGGATGAGAACAAAGAAAAATAAATTCAAGGAGAGCTTTGGACACAATGATGCTGATAATGTGACATGAACTTAATTCTGTATATATAATGAAGTTCTTTAAAAAAGAAAAGAAAGAAAAAGAAAGATCTGTATCTTCCTTTAGTTAAACAGCATTTCCTGACTTCTTACTATGAAGATGAGAGTATTGGTATGTGTACTATTCCCTATACCTTCAACTTCAATAATCTAGACCTTTTATCTATACCTAATGTATACCTAAAAAGATAAATCTTTTTAGCATTGATTAATCCTTTTAAAATCTATATTTTAGTCTTCTATATTTTGTCTACCAGTTGATTCTAACAAATAACAATAAAGGAGTTTTTTAATCATCGTGACTATGTGAATAGTATGCATTGCAAAGCCAAGTTGTGTCCTGGGATTACACCTTCTACTCTAATTGTTGAGTGTCAACAATTACCAAGCCTCTAAAATGGAAGTGTTCCTTGGATCTACATCAGATAGTTCAACTTTTCTTACTTAGCATCAACTGTGCAATACCTGTAAGCCATTTTTATTTGCATCAGATGTGGATGATACTGTTTTTTGGAGGGTGTGACTGCTAGCTTTTTTATAATTTTTAATTTGTTGAGAATAAAGACATATGCTGTCTGCTAATCCATAAATAGCATCCATTTCTCAATTAGTTATCGATTATGTGGAGTCTAGTCAAATGTTCTTGATAATATTCTTCTTAATGCTTATTGTTTTTTCACCTTCACTAGGAAAAAAGTTCCAAAAGTAGAAAAATCATGGAAAATACTAGAAACAAAAGCAAAATTGAACAGTAAAAATAGAAATTAAACCCATATGAATTTATTTGTGAATTTGTATTTAGTAATTAAATCTGATTAGGAAATAATTTATTCTGATACTGTGAAATAGCTTATTTTATAATTAGTGATTTGAAAAGCAACGTCATATACTGTGTGCTTGCTGCCTCATTTGCTATATGCTAAAACTTTTACATTCTTCATCTCACTTTCACACTTCTAGTTGTGCAGTTTAATCATTATTTCTGGTAGATAAGATGAGACTTTTAGGTCATAATGCTTTTTAAAAACATCTTAAAAAATAAAATGCCCCTGGTTGTCATGGTCTGTTGCAGTGAAGATGTGGGGGATATTGTTGTTAATATGAACTTTTTATCAGTTAAGATTGTGACTGTATACTATAGTTTTCTACTTCTGCCATAATGAAATATTATGGATTGGATGGCTTAAACAACAAAAGTCAATTTTTTCACAATTTTGGAGCCCATCAATGTGTGATTAAGGTTAGCTGTTTCTGAGGCTTTCCACCTTGGCTTACAGTTGGCTGCCTTCTTGCTGTGTCTTCACATGGTCTGTCTTGTCTGTGTCTTAGTTTCTTTTTATAGTAACTCCAGTCACATTGGGTTAGGGCCTACTCATAATGGCCTCATTTTAACTAATCTCCTTGAAGGCCACCTCTGTCTTCAGATATAATTCTGAGTACTGGAAGTTAGGAAGTACAACTCAGCCATGACACCATATAGTCTTAATACATTGAAGAGCAACTAGCATATCACAAATGGCTCAAGGAAATGGATGCTAAAGCTAGTTTTCTTGGGCTCAAAAACCATGTTCTATTGGATTTCTCTGAACTGTGCTGGATTTCTTCATTTATAAATTGAGGATAAAAATATAATCTTATATAAAAAACCCATTTAAAAATTTTCTTCGTTACATACATTTAGAATATAGCCCGGTATATCATAAGTAGTGAATAAAATTTGGCTTAAAAAAACAAAAAGTGTTTGATTTCTAAATAGGTTATATAAATATGACACAAAGTTTGCCTATGTGTATTGAATAGATAATAAAAGTAGAAAATTTATACCCCAAATCTTTATAATTAGACCATAGGTATTGCCAGAGTTCAAATTCTTATGTTTTGAGAAGTCTACAAGACCCATTGGATTAAAATTAAATTTAATAATAAATATTTTATAACAGAACCCTAAATATGTGTCAAAAAACAAATAACACTTAAAGGTAACAGCAAGGTCTATCTTGACAAGTTAATTTCTAACACAGGTTCATAATAAGTATGGCATTTGCACATTACTATAATTTTGAGGATAAAGGATAAAACACTGTTTTAACCAATCTGTTTTTTAAACTTTTGTAAAACAAAGATATTCTTACCCAAAAGATTTATTTTGTTTATTTACACATTTGATCTTGTAATTCTAAAAAGTCAAAAAAAAAATTCCCAAATTCAAGTAATCAGCTCATCTTTTTAAAAAAGCATTTATATTTCATACTGATAAAGGAGCATATTTAAACTAAGGTAAATAGAATTCATTAGTAAAAAGAGAAAATAAAAGTATACAGAATATTTTATGTTTTGGGAAAGAGGGTCAGATCACTAGCTCTATATTTACACTTTGCTTTTAACCACTTAAAATGATTTAATATATTTGAGTAGCTCTCAGACAAGGTAGATTCTGTAGTGATTTAATTTGTATGTATGTTTGTATTGGGTTTTTTGATGGACTCTACTGGGATTTCCTTTTTTTTTTTAAGTAGGAGTGGTTTTTACTTGGATTTCTCTTTGTTTCCAATTAGACCATATAAGAAAAAATATAACTGTACTTTATGAAATGCTTCTCAGCATTAAGTGGGTATTGCTTTTCCTGAGAATCTTTGGGTTATAGAGAAGAAAAGTAGAAAACATTTCCTAGACTTCTGGGCAAAATATTTAAGAAATGTATTTAGTTAGTGGAGAAGTCAAGCACTTTGCCCATGATTACATAACTAATAATTGTCAGTATTTGAATGATCACTTCACTACAAGTTCCATAAAGACTTGGTGAATATATTCATGACAATAATATATTTATGCATTGTTTTGTTAACATTTTGCTTTTATATTTTGAGTACTTTTTAATTATGTATCTAATTACACTGTAGGGAGAAAATTTGTTTTCTATTACAATCTCAGGTTCTATGAGTCTATGAAATAAACTGACAATAGGTAGATTGATGGGAGATAAAGTATACTCAGCAGTGGCTGCAGGACTGGAAAAGGTCAGTTTTCATTCCAATTCCAAAGAAAGGCAATGCCAAAAAATGATTATACAGTATTTTTCTTTCTTAATTTTACTTCTTTCACTTAGCATAATATCCTTGAGGTCCATCCATGTTGTTACAAATGGCAGAATTTCATTCTTTTTTATGACTCAATAATATTCCATTGTGGTGCATGTGTGTGTGTGTCTATGTGTGTATACATATATATATGTATATACCACTTTATTTGTTCATCCATCAGTGAACAGTTATGTTGCTGACATATCTTGGATATTGTAAATAATGTTTCAGTGAATATGGGGGTGTATATATCTTTTTGAGTTAGTGTTTTCATTTTTATTGGATAAGTACCCAGGAGTGGAATTGTTAGATCATATGGTAGTTCTACTTTTTATATTTTGAGGAACTTCCATATGGTTTTCCATGTGGCTATACCAGTTTACATTCCCACTTGCAGTGCACAAGGATTCCTTTTTCTCCAAGTCCTCAAATGAGCATTTGCCATTTCTTGTCTTTTAGATAAATAGTCATCCTAACAGGAATGAGTAATACCTCATTGTGATTTTGATTTGCATTTCCCTGGTGATTAATGATTTAGAGCATCTTTTTCTGTACCTGTTGACCATCTGTATCCTTTAAAAAAGTTTATTCAGATCTTCTGCTTGTTTTTAATGGATTTTTTCCACTGTTGAATTATGAGTTTTTTTGTATGTTTTGAATATACTTTTTCTCCAAGTCCTCAAATGAGCATTTGCCATTTCTTGTCTTTTAGATAAATAGTCATCCTAACAGGAATGAGTAATACCTCATTGTGATTTTGATTTGCATTTCCCTGGTGATTAATGATTTAGAGCATCTTTTTCTGTACCTGTTGACCATCTGTATCCTTTAAAAAAGTTTATTCAGATCTTCTGCTTGTTTTTAATGGATTTTTTCCACTGTTGAATTATGAGTTTTTTTGTATGTTTTGAATATTAGTCCCTTATCAGATATATTATTTGAAAATGTTTTTATTCATAAAGTAGGTTGCAGTTTCATTTTGTTAATGGTCTTCATTGTTATGCAGAAGCTTTTTAGTTTGAGCTCATCTCCCTTTAAAAAAATATTTGCACTTGGTGTTTTTGCTTTTGTTGTCAGATTTTTTTAAAAGTAGTACCCAAATCTCTGTCAAAGAACTTATCACCTAATTGCTTTGACCAAGATGTCTTATACTGTGTCGAATTAAAGGAGTGAGAGTGGGCATCTTTATCTTGTTCCTGATCTTAGAGGAGAAACTTTCAGCTTTTCACTGTTGAGTATGATTTTAGCTGTGTGGTTATTGTAGATGATCTTTTTTATGCTGAGGCATGTTCCTTTACATCTGATTTGTTGAGAGTTTTTATCATAAATATATGTTGTATTTTGTAAAACGCTTTCCCTGATATGTCAAGAAAGTCATATGGTTTTTATTTTTCATTTCATTAATGTGGTGTATCACACAGACAGATTTGTGGATTTCAAACTTCCTTGCATCTCTGGAATAATCCCACTTGATCATGATATATGATCCTTTAAATGTATTGCTAAATTTGATTTGTTAGCATTTTGTTGAGAACTTTTGTGTCTATGTTCATCAGGAGTATTGGCCTGTATGTTTCTTTTCTTGTGGCATTCTTGTCTGGATTTGTTATCAGGCTAATGCTGGCCTCATAAGATGATTTTGGAAGATTTCTCTCCTCTTCTTTTCTGAGAAGAGTTTTAGAAGGCTCGTTATTCATTTGTACTTTAATGTTTGGCAGAATGTACTAGTGTAGCTGTGTGATCCTGGACTTTTGATTATTGTCAGAATTTTGGTTACTGATTCTATGACCTTACTGTTATTTGGCCTGTTGACATTTTCTGTTTCACTATGATTTCCTACTGTCCACCAGAGGTGATCTGGTGGTTAGTCACAAAAATTGGGGCTCCTGATGAGTTTAAGTGCTTCTGGCTGATACCAGCAACATGGAATGAAGCAGAGGGAGAGCAAAAAATGGTGTCCACAACTTATTTTCTTTGAGAGAAGCTTCTTAGGCCACTAAATATGTGCCAAACCTGAAACCTGTCCCTAAGGCTGAGGCTCTGGGACAAGCAAAAGGCCCTATTCACAGAAAGACTGAGTGGGGCTGTGGGGAGGTGCTTCCTGTGTAGAGTCCTGGGGTTGGTAGCCTATGAAGAACTTTATCTCTGATTGTCACAATCCCATGAGATCCAGGAATGCAAGCCCTCAGCCATCAAATTCAGAAGATCAAGGGGTGTCCTTTGAAATACAGTTGTAGGAACGAGGGCTTAGACATTAAAAAACAAACAAGCAAACAAACAGAAGACTGCAAAACTCCCCTGCAGGATTCACTGATACTCTGGAGCATTGTGGAAGTTGAGCACAAAGATAATGCCCACCCTTTCAATGTGCCTGGAGAGGATTACACTCAGTTCTTAGATGCACATTTAATTAGAAGCTGCTCGTCAGATCACAGTTATGATGATTAGCTAATAGGCTGCTTCATGGAAAGACTGAGCTTCTGGCTCTGTTGCGTCTTGTTGTGCCCTGAAGATGGTAGCTATTTAAAAACTTTCTCAGTTGGTTACAGTCCCATGGACTTAAACCCCACTGGCCATAAGAACCAGGTGATATTGAGGTATCACCTCAAAGCAGTCCCAAAAATGGGGGCCTCCAGAATCGATAATGAGATCCTTTCTGAATGACATCAATTCTTACAGATTAATATAGTCCCAGGGAACCAGGAATGTAAATTCCTTTGGCTTCAGTGCCAGGCAATCAAAAAGTGTTCCCTAAGTGGCAGCCATAAAATTTGGATCACAGGATGTTTGTAAAAGTTCCCTTGCAGGAGTTATGGGTGCTCTGAAGCATAGCAAAGGTGGTGCCCACCAGTTTCTATACCTAGAGTGTATTTCAGCAGGCTCTTAAGTGTCTGTGTTAAATTAGATGCCTGCTCCTCAGGCCAGTGCTTTAGTATAAGAAGGTGAGCTTCCTTTACCTTAAGTCTCTGAACAATTGCCTGCCTCTGAGCTGGGCCCCGAAGTGGGTGAGTCCACATGTGCAAGCACATAAACAGAATTTTCTTGAATTGTGTCAGTATTATGGGTGTTTTAAAGTTAGATTTTGAGGGCTCATATCTCAAGTGTGTGTCTTAATAATTATGATGCCCAATGTGAGCTTTGAACCTTTTGCTCCTCAGAAAGACGCTCCAGGTTACGAGTTCCCACCAGTTGGCAGCCACTGTGCCAGGGAGGGAGATTATGGTGAGGTTGTGACCTGGCCTCTCTTTCTTGCCTCAGTGTGGTTTTCTTCTTGTTTGCTTGATGTGTAGTTTCCATTCAACCAGTAGATACAGTCTCAGTGTGTCCATGTGAGGATATGAGTTCACGTTCATTCTATATCTAAGCTGGAAACCCCTAGCCAATTTGTGTGGGTGTGTTTTAGCTACTCAGCTATGTCTGACTCTTGGTGGCCCCATGGACTGTAGCCCACCAGGCTCCTCTGTCCATGGCCTCTGTCCATTCATGCCTCTTCACTAGGTATGGATACTAGAGTGGGTTTCCACACCCTTCTCCAGCTGTTCTTCCTAACCCAAGTTCGAACCCAGGGATCAAACCAGACTAGGTTGCAGGCAGATTCTTTGCTATCTGAACCACTGGGGAAGCCCTAAGCTGGAACCGCACCCGCCACCCCCTGATTTATTAATTTTTAAAATTAAGTGAATGAGCTTGTACAGAAAAACAAAAGTGAATACAGCAAAACTGGTGCAATTTCGGAGCTCATATTCTATCTAACATCCCCCAAAAATATCCTTTTCATCATAGGGGACTGGAATGCAAAAGTAGGAAGTCAAGAAACACCTGGAGTAATAGGCAAATTTGGCCTTGGAGTACAGAAAAGCAGGGCAAAGGCTAATAGAGTTTTGCCAAGAGAACACACTGGTCATAGCAAACACCCTCTTCCAACAACACAAGAGAGGAGTCTAAACATGGACATCACCAGATGGTCAACACCGCAGACTGATTACATTCTTCCCAGCCAAAGATGGAGAAGCTCTCTACAGTCAATAAGAACAAGACCAGGAGCTGACTGTGGCTCAGATCATGAACTCCTTATTGCCAAATTCAGACTTAAATGGAAGAAAGTAAAACAAAACAAACAAACAAAAAACAAACACAAGACCATTCAGGTATGACCTGAATCAAATCCCTTACAATTAAACAGTGGAAGTGAGAAATAGATTTAAGGGACTAGATCTGATAGGCAGAGTGCCTGATGAACTATGGATTCGTGACATGGTACAGGAGACAGGGATCAAGACAATCTCCAAGAAAAAGAAATGCAGAAAGGCAAAATGGTTGTCTGAGGAGGCTTTAGAAATAGCTCAAAAAAGAGAAGCAAAAAGCAAAGGAGAAAAGGTAAGATATACCCATTTAAATGCAAAGTTCCAAAGAACAGCAAGGAGAGATAAGAAAGCTTTCCTCAGTAATAAGTGCAGAGAAATAGAGGAAAACAATAGAGTGGGAAAGACTAGAGATCTCTTCAAAAAATTAGAGATACCAAGGAAACATTTCATGCAAAGATGGGCTCAATAAAGGACAGAAATGGTATGGACCTAACAGAAGCAGAAGATATTAAGAAGAGGTGGCAAGAATACACAGAAAAATTGTACAAAAAAAATCTTCATGACCCAGATAATCATGATGGTGTGATCACTCACCTAGAGCCAGACATCCTGGAATATGAAGTCAAGTGGGCCTTAGAAAGCATCACTAATTTTTTTTTTTTTTTTTAACTGATAAAGCTTTTTTGCCTTTTTACATGTCATTCCCAAACTCCCAGTCTATCCCTCCCATCCACTCTTCCCCACTGATAACCATAAGTTAATTCTCTAAGTCTGAGCATATATTTTTGTTTTGTATTAAGTTGGTGCAAAAGTAATTGCAGTTCTGCATTGTTAAACTTTGCCATTTAATATTAGAATACATTCTTAAGTAAATGTGGTCATGTTCTACATCATTTTAATGGACATTTCTTGCTTTTTTTTGCTAATGACTTGTTAGTTGCTGTTTATTTTATATTAATATATATTCTAGACTATAGAAATGATGTTAGACAAAAGCAAATTTGAGGGATTTTTTAATTCATGTTCAAAATGAGTTGTAAAGCAGCAGAAACAACTCACAATATCAATAATGTATTTGGTCCAGGAACTGCTAACAAACATACAGTGCTATGGTGGTTTAAGAGGATTCGCAAGGGGGAGAAGAGCTTTGAAGATAAAAGTGGCTGTCAGTGGTCAATTGAGAAGACTACTGAAGCTGATCCTCTTACAACCACACAAGAAGTTGTAGAAGAACTCAGCACTGACCATTCTACAGTTATTCAGCATTTGAAGAAAATTGGAAAGGTGAAAAAACTCATTAAGTTGGTGCCTCATGAACTGATCACAAATCAAACAAAAAATCATTTTGAAATGTCATCTTCTCTTACTCTAGGAAACAACAAAGAGATGGAAATACCAGGCCAGTTTACCTGCCTCCTGAGAAACCCATATGCAGATCAAGATGCAACAATTAGAACTGGATCTAGAACAACAAACTGGTTCCAAACTGGGAAGGGGGTATGTCAAGGCTGTAAATTGTTACCTTGCTTATTTAACTTATATGCAGAGTACATCATGTGAAATGCCGGGCTGGATGAAGCACAAGCTGGAATCAATATTCCTGGGAGNAAAAAAAAAAATCTATTTCTGCTTTTTTGATTATGCCAAAGCCTTTGACTGTGTGGATCACAATAAACTGTGGAAAATTCTGAAAGAGATGGAAATACCAGACCACCTGACCTGCCTCTTGAGAAATCTGTATTCAGGTCAGGAGGCAACAGTTAGAACTGGACATGGAACAACAGACTGGTTCCAAATTGGGAAAGGAGTATGTTAAGGCTGTAAATTGTCACCATGCTTATTTACTTTATATGCAGAGTATATCATGGGGAATTCTGGGCTGTATGAAGCATAAACTGGAATCAGGATTGCTGGGAGAAATATCAATAACCACAGATATGCAGATGATACTACCCTTAGGGCAGAAAGTGAAGAACTAAAGAGCCTCTTGATGAAAGTGAAAGAGGAGAGTGAAAAAGTTGGCTTAAAACTCAACATCCAGAAAACTAAGATCATGGCATCTGGTCCCATCACTTCATGGCAAATAGATTGGCAAACAAAGGAATCAGTGGCAGACTTTATTTGGGCGAGGTTCCAAAATCACTGCAGATGGTGACTGCAGTCATGAAACTAAAAAGACACTTGTTCCTTGGAAGTAAAGTTATGACCAATCTACACAGCATATTAAAAAGCAGAGACATTACTTTGCCAACAAATGTCTGTCTAGTCAAGGCTATGGATTGTCCAGTAGTGTGTATGGATGTGATAGCTGGACTGTAAAGAAAGCTGAGTGCAGAAGAATTTATGCTTGTGAACTGTGGTGTTGGAGAAGACACTTTTGTGAGTCCCTTGGACTGCAAGGAGATCCAACCAGTCCATCCTAAAGGAAATCACTCCTGGCTTTTCACTGAAGGACTGATGTTGAAGCTGAAACTCCATTACTTTGGCCACTTGATGTGAAGAGCTGCTGCTGCTGCTGCTAAGTCACTTCAGTCGTGTCCGACTCTGTGTGACCCCATAGACGGCAGCCTACCAGGATCCCCCGTCCCTGAGATTCTCCAGGCAAGAACACTGGAGTGGGTTGCCATTTCCTTCTCCAATGCATGAAAGAGAAAAGTGAAAGTGAAGTCGCTCAGTCTGTCTGACTGTTAGCGACCCCATGGACTGCAGCCCACCAGGCTACTCCGTCCATTGGATTTTCCAGGCAAGAGTACTGGGGTGGGGTGCCATTGCCTTCCCCGAATGTGAAGAGCTAATGCATTTGAAAAGACCCTGATGCTGGGAAAGATTGAAAGCAGGAGAAAAAGGGGATGAGATGAGATGAGATGGTTGGATGGCATCACCAACTCAATGGACATGAGTTTGACTTAACTCCGGGAGTTGGTGATGGACAGGGAGGCCTGGCTTGCTGCAGTCCATGGTCGGAAAGAGTCTGACACGACTGAGCAATTAAACTGAATGGATTGTATCTAAGGAGCTTCTCATGTGATCTTAGGGGTAAAGAACCCACCATTCATTGCAGGAGACCTAAAAGATGTGGGTTCAGTTGCCTCGGCCAGGGGTATCCCTTGGAGAAGGGAATGGCTACCTGCTCCAGTATTCTTGTCTGGAGAATCCCATGGACAGAAGAGCCTGGTTGCCTGCAATCCATAGGGTCCCAAAGAGTCAGACACACGTGAAGTGACTTAGCACACATGCATGCCTACTATCTAAACGGGGGAAAGGAAGAAGGGATGTAAGTAACTAAGGGTAGAGAGAGTGAGTGAGTGGTCTCTCAGTTGTGTCCGATTCTTTGGGACCCCATGGACTGTAGCCTATCAGGCTCCTCCATGCATGGGCTTTTCCAGACAGGAGAACTGGAGTGGGCTGCCACTTCCTTCTCTAGGGGATCTTCCCAACCCAGGGATCAAACCCGGGTGTCCCTCATTGTAGGCAGGTGCTTTACTGTCTGAGCCACCAGGGAAATAATTGGGACCCCATGGACTGTAGCCTATCAGGCTCCTCCATGCATGGGCTTTTCCAGACAGGAGAACTGGAGTGGGCTGCCACTTCCTTCTCTAGGGGATCTTCCCAACCCAGGGATCAAACCCGGGTGTCCCTCATTGTAGGCAGGTGCTTGACTGTCTGAGCCACCAGGGAAATAAGGGTAGAGGGAATGATTTTTGGGAAAGATGAGTGGGCCCTTAGAAGAACAGATGGGAAGTATGATAGTCTGTGACAAAGTTGTCTGAGTGTGAAGTGGACTTCCAGTTTCCTCTTATGTGATAAGAGTCAACCTCCTATAGCTGATGAAACTCCCAAGGAGGACAGCAATGATAAATGGGTTCATTTTGCAGGATCTGTCCTTAGAAAGGAAAGACAAGTCAGAGAAGGTCTTTTCCTGCTGTTTTCCCAAGTGCCTTTGCACTCAAAATCATCAATATACCATAGTCACTTATTTGTGGTAATATGTCCTAAATTCTTTCAAAACAAAGAGAACCAGACTTTTTTTTTTTTTTTTTTGCTGTGCCATTGTAGCTTGTGGGAACATTTCCAGACCAGAGACTGAGACCAGGCCATGACAGTTAAAGACCAGAATCCTAACCACTAAGCAACCAGGGAACTCAAGAAGCATGGTTTTCTTATATAGCCTGTATATAGAATGGAATGTTCTGATAATCCAAATTCATTTTTGGAAAGGTTTAATTTATGTGTATATACTCAAACATTATTATTGATGAATAATATAAATACAATTTAATATAGTATTTTTAAAATTTTTAAATATTAAAATATAGCTATCTATTTCAAGACAATTTCAAAATAACAGAAATAATTGCAAGAATTTTTAAAAGAAACCCCTTTTTCCTTTCCCTAGTTTCATCAATTAATTAAATTTGCTAAAATGACTTTTGTAATCTCTCTATATACATATTATTAGTTTTCTGAACAATTTTAGAATAAGCTGCATATATTATATACTTTTAACTTTTGATTTCTATATATATTTTCCATTATCTTTGAATATTATAGAACTCTATATGAATGATAGGGATATGGTAGAACTCCATATGAATGATATGGTGCTATTATCATTAGATAGAGTGATCTAATCATTATTTATTCAAAAATATTTGTTGGGAACTCTAGATGTAACTATAATGGTGAACAAATTTGGTTAAGTCAGTTTTACAAAGGAAAACAATATTACAAGAAAACTATATTGAGGATTACAGTAATAAAAGTAAAACTGATGTCAATTACAAAGCAAGAACATCTAATATATGTTCATGTATCTAAGAAATCTGGAGAAAGGTACATTTAAGAAAGGGCTTAAAAAGTAAAACCTAAGAGAAGCAGGGAAAAGGGTCTTCATAGAGTGGGCTGACTCTGTAGAGCTCCAGAGGTACGACAATATACTCAAGCTCAAGAGTACTCATATCCTTGGACTCTTGCTTAATTGTTTTAGTTATTTTTACTTAGAATTATTTCCTTTTGTATGTAAGGAAATCAAGGATAAACTCTTTCACTAGTGATCTCAAGGAACAAAAGTGAGAATGCTTACATGGTCTTTTTACCAATGGCAAAGTAGAGAAAGAGATGGACTTCTTTAGAAGGTAGAACAGCTCCTGTGTTGTGGTTTAATCAGATAGAGAAGAACTTTAGATAGCAGGCATTTCCAGGAGACCTTGGGTAAATGACTGATGCAGTGAATTAATTTAAGGGCTTTTCCTAGAATAGAAGATGTCTGCTGGGTACACATGAGTTAATGTTCCATAAGAGCACTCTGACCTGAAGAAGAGAGGTGAGTGCCGACCAGCTGAGTAGGAAGGAGTGCTCCCATCCGCTGAGCTACCATTATGGAAGGCAGCCAAAGAGAAAAGTCATGAGCCAAGTGAACTGACCAAAGGCATTACCTTTAAACAACCAGGCGCAGTCAGAGACACCTCAGGATAACCTCAGGTCAGTCTTTTCATGGTGTGGTTTGAGACTGTAGAATCATGTAAAATTGTTCATCCTCAGGACGTGGCTATTGCAAATCATGTGTGTCTTAGCAAGTGAGAGGACTGGAGACAGGCATATGATAGTCTCACTCCACATCTTCCCTGAACAAAACTAACCTTCGTACTTTGTATGCAGACACCAGTTTGTGAAAGAGACTCACTAAAGCAGTCAAACATGCTTGTTACTGAAGTATAAAATGTGGGAAATTCAGGCATACTTCTGAAAATTCAAGCATGCTCAAAAATAAGCATGAATATTAATGCTTTTAGTAAAAACAAAATACTATAAAGCAAATCTCTGATGAAGCTTAGACTATAAGTGTTCTCCAATTACAAACACATTTATACATTTGTAAATATATACTGATTATTTCTGCTACAGTCTTTAATGCAGTATTATAATTATTGACTGTTTCCCATCTCTTCAGTTTGAATGTGGGCCCCATGTATTGTTTTTATGTTTCTTACATTGCCCAGTATAACAGTGAATATTACCTGATATTACCTGATATGTAGATGAAGCAATCCATTCAGTTTTGCCAAAGTCATGTATTGATTGGCATTGATTTATCTAATCATTGGAATTACCAACAGGATTATATGGCAATGAAATATTAAATTTTATAATATTCCCCAGTATTTAAAGTAAGATATTTGTGTTTTGACTATAAATGTTTTGATAAATTTATAATTAAACAAATAGGTCAAGAATCTAATCCTGCTTACCTCTATCTGTACTTAGAGAAACATTTTGAGAAAACTTTGGAGAATACAATTAATTTGTATTTGGTTTCTAGAAATAGCATTTATTAAGGGCTAAATGAGCTTCACATGAAGAACTGCTGGAACTTTTATGACTATTCTGTTCTGCCTGACTTGAAAGATCTAGAAAAGCAA
Organism: Oreotragus oreotragus; assembly: GCA_006410675.1. NCBI lineage: Eukaryota > Metazoa > Chordata > Mammalia > Artiodactyla > Bovidae > Oreotragus > Oreotragus oreotragus. Next base: position 128,469 of record SJYX01011473.1, read on the forward strand.
CAAAGCTTCCCAATTGATGAATTATGCTTCAATTAACCATCTAGAGTTCTCCAGTCAGTCAGCTAATGAAATTTTACTTCCCAATTGTGATTAGAATAAAGAAATAGCAATATGTTTTACTGGGGTGGGTCATTCAATACCGTGACCTAAAGCAAAGATGAAATTTTCAGCAAACCCCAACTCATTATCTCTGCAAGCTGAGGTCTAAAGGGCAAGGTTATTACTGGTGACTTCTAAAACAACTTAATGTATGTTTCACGGAAATGGTAAAAAAAAAAAAAAAAAAAGTCATTTTAATGAAGGAAATGCCACATCATTTAATGTAGGGTTTCAGTCACAAAAAGGCCAGAATGATAATATAGGGCAAATAATTATTTTAGCCTGATGATTTTCAGGAAGTTGATTAACATTGCTAGGAATTCATTGTATTAAATTATTCTTTTTTATGTAGAGATGAAAATTTGTAAAAGTTATTTTTCTTTTGGAATATTTTAAACTTGAATTTTCTTCATTTTATTTTGTGTGAGCAGGGGTCACAAAGGTAACCAGGAGAAAGAACTCTGTAAAGCTGTCTGGACAACATGAATTACTGGGAGATGCTCGGAAACCAGAACATTAAATATTTTCATTCTGAAACTTATCTCCCAAGAAAGCTTCATAGATGAATGTGCTGTACATTAAAGTTGCAAGTTGAGTCACATACATAGGTTTTAGACGTTCACTCAAAAGGAATCTGCTGTTCAAAGTTTCTCTCTATGTGAATGTGTGGGGAAAAGTCAGAGGCATTATTCCTCAAAACTATCTATTTGATTTTTCTGGTGTGACCTTTATAGTAAGGACGTTTTAACATACATGGATGTAAGAAAATGACTGATTCAAGATTACTTGTAAGGACATAATTTTTAATTAGCACTTTTTAACAGGAACTAGTACTCTTGCCTGGGAAATCCCATGGACAGGGGAGCCTGGTAGGCTGCAGTCCATGGGGTTGTGAACAGTTGGACATGACTGAGCGACTTCACTTTCACTTTTCACTTTCATGCATTGGAGAAGGAAATGGCAACCCACTCCAGTGTTCTTGCCTGGAGAATCCCAGGGACGGGGGAGCCTGGTGGGCTGCCATCTATGGGGTCGTACCAAGTTGGATACGACTGAAGCAACTTAGCAGCAGCAGCAGCAGCAGTTGAATATAACATTGATTTTGGGTCACATGCTCTGAATTCACCCCTTACCCAGCTTGTCATTAATAGTAAAACTAATTTCTTTCATCTTTCTGGGTGCTGACAATGAAAAGTCAGCAAACAAGTTGAAGTGAATATAAATATTAGATGCCAAAGTGTATTGCTGATTTATCATGGAATGGGGACCAGGTATTATGTTGATCAGGGTACATTCTATAGCATCTCACAGAGCCACTTCAGTTCCTTTCAAAATGATAAGTCAAAGCTCTCAACAACAAGCTAGTAATTTGATGATATAGCTCTCTATACAAAAAGGCCACATTTTCTTTGCAACATTTATCTTTTTTTTGCAAAATGAAGGCTGGAAGGGAGGAGGCAGGGTGGAAAGCAGAAGAGAAGGGAAGAAAGAGGAGAGGGAGGGAAAAACTGAAAAAACTCATACACTGAGTCTTAGATACTAAGGGTTATTTTCTCACTTTTTTTTTTCTTCTTAGTTTGCAAAGAGACAGGTTTTCATCTGCTGTAGGGCTTTTGAGGTGGAAACAAAGTATAGACAAGTTAACATTAAAAATAATAACTGATAACATACAGTGTATCTTCTTTCTCCTGGGGATCTTCCATGCAGTTTCAAAGAGTCAAACGTGACTAAGCGACTAACATTTTTACTTTTTTTCAGGCTATTAAGTACTCAAGTATCGTAGGGAATTTTAACCTGTTGGAGACAACACGTGAATAAATGTGTGCTTTCAGTTTAGTTAATTTTTTGTTATTCCTATTTTTTCATGATTATTCATATATTTTGAAGGTTTTGAAAAAGTATTGTGAATTACGGATGTGAGTGACCATGCACTAGTTTTGTTTTGCTTTCTTTTGTAACTCAAGTTTATAGGTTCATATATGGATACAAATATACAGTACTTCAACACATCCATGCATTAGCAATTCCTAGCAATATGATCTTATAAATATCAGTTTATGGCATATTCTCCTCATTAACTCATCAGATAATATGCAAAATAATATTTCTTATGTGCCTATGACCTGCTCATAGAACTGTAGGCCCTGGGGATATAGACATAAACAAAACTGACAATCTCTGTTCTTATGGAATTTTAATATTAATGGAAGTAAGGACAGAAAATAGGCAAATAGAAAATTCATATGTAATATTCTAGATCATAATAAGAGTGTATGAACAGAAAATGAGCAGAGTAAATGGTATGGAAAAGCTTCTTTGATAAAATAATTGAACAGAGGTCTGAGAGGCAGATAAACATCCTTAAGGTTTCTTAGAGTAGAGCATTCTGAGAAGTACAAGTGTGAAAGCCCTAGAAGAAAAACTTGTTAGTCACAGAAGAGTAAGGCAATCTGGAGACCAAGTATGAAACCAAAGATCATTTTGAGATTGTAAGAGTTGTTAAAATGAAGTGAAGGTGTTTCTTTGTGGGAAACCAGAATATTATCGATTTGATGTAACCAAAGCAAAAGTAGGTTCTAAGGCTAATACAGAGGATGAGGTGGTTGGATGGCATCCCCAACTCAATGGACATGAGTTTGAGCAAGCTCCGGGAGTTGATGATGGACAGGGAAGCCAAGTGTGCTGCAGTCCACGCGGTCACAAAGAGTCAGATACAGCTGATCAACTAAACTGAAGACTAATTCAGGGGCAGACGATCCACTAATAATATAAAATCAAAATGTTATTTTCCTCAGAAGAATCAAGATTTTCACTGATTTACTTTTTGAGATTATTTATTTCAGACTCTAAGTGAATGTCTTTGTATCAAATATCACTTTATCTCCTCTTTGTTTTCAGTGCCCAATAGTATTTTGCTAAAATATCATTATCAGCTAAAAATATATGTAACTTAAAATTATTGAGTAATTTGGAACTTGGATAACTTAATCAGGAATGTTGTAACTGTGCAAACAAAAATTGAAAAGGATACAAATTATATTCATGCATTAATACTAGAGAGCAAATTATCAGAGCCACCTATTTTATTTTATTAATTTTTGTTTGTTTTGTTTGCTTTTTCCCTTAGTATAAGTAATAGACAACTGTAATCATGAAAGAGAATACAGTTAGAAAGATATGGGTAAATTTAGTAAATGTTCCCTGCTCTGCTTATAACTGAGATTGACTACTGCTTGTTTCCATAATGCAATAAAGTATCATAAGGTCAATTTAATTAACTATCTCATGATTCTGTAAAACCCTAGCACCTATATAGTAGGCTGGTAACATGTATCAAATTTGGTTTATATGTTTATTTCCATGTACAAAATAGGGATAAAATAGTTTTTTAGTTTTAAAAAATTGGCAAGATTTTCAACAATGTAGATAGATTCTCTAACAAAGAACATCTGATGTTATAATCAACTTTTCTTGAAAATATATTCGTGTCTGAGACTAGATCTTTATATATATATATATGAGGAAAATAGGGAAGTGATGATACAGAAATGATATGCTTAATATGCTTATGTTATTTATAGAAATAACAATAGCATGATATAGTACAATAATCTACTTAGTTTATTGAATAAAAATTCTATAGTATAATAACCTTAGTTTATTGAATAAAAATTCCATTATGTAATAATGGAGTATATGGATAATTTAAGAATTGCCTTTAATATTTGCAGATAGTTTAATATCTGCAACTATACTCTAAAGAAATAAATTCACTGCTGTATATCAGATAATAAACAATATGTAAAAAAAAGAAAGAAAGAAAAACATGTGTCTTATAAGATAATGTGCTTAAACCCTCAATAGGGAAATAACCCAAACCTATTTCAGCTTTTAAGTAGATGTACAAGCTGTGGTGCACATGTACATTGGAATACTACTCTGATAAATATATTTTGTAAACATTCAACACTATATTTTTACTATGAGTAAAAGAATCTGCCCTTTGTGTGGGAGATGTGGGTTCAATTCCTGGGTTGGGAAGATCCCCTGGAGGAGGGCATGATAACCCAGTATTCTTGCCTGGAGAATCCCCATGGACAGAGGAGACTGGTGGGCTAGAGTCCATGGGGTCACAAAGAGTCGGACACAACTGTGACTAAGCATGGCACAGCACATGTATGTTTATATAACTCTAACAGTACATTATAGATATGTGTGTGTATAAGTCAAGTGTATAATACAAAGTGAAAAAAGCCAGTCTCAAAATACATAACGTGTGACCCCATTTATTTTAAATTCTCCAAAATAAAAAAAATATATAGTAAGGAGAACTAATCAGTGGTAGATGGCCAGTAGTTTAGATGTGTGTGGGTAGGGATCTATATATGGGCACCATGAGGAATATTGATTATGGTGATTGTTACACTGAATTAAAACACACACATGGACACACACACAGGGTACAGTAGCACTCACACTTATTAGAATGGTTAAAATCATATAAAGGACAGAACCCAGTCCTGACAGGAACATGGAGCAATTAGATTTCCCATATATTGCTAGTGAAAATGCAACACGATAAAGCCATTATCGAAAACAAACAATATATGTTCCAGAAATCCCTCCCTTGGACATTAAAACAAGAGGAAGAAAAATTAATGTTCATACTTTAAAATGCTTAATATTTATAATGATTATATGTAAAAGCAAGGAGAGAAGTAAAAAATTATCATTAGGACAACAAACTGCAGATAAAGTCTTCCAATGGCTGCAAAAATAGGTGGGCAAATTGACTGAGGGGGCATTTTCATACTCTCAAAGTATCTCCTCCAAGTATTGGTTAATTTCAAAGAGAATAATAATACTTTTGTGCTAGAGAAACTCTGAAGATACTACCTTAACTAAATAATCAAGGTTTGAATTACCATCCTTAGATATAACAGCATCATGGAACATCTGATTATAATATAAATTAACCTTAATATTCTTTCCTAAAATACATAACCTAATCTTGAACATTTAGGCGAACTTAAGTTAAGGACCATTCTGCAAAATAACTGACCACAAAGAGTCGGACATGACTGAGCGACTGAACTGAACTGAACTGATACTTCAAAAGTGTTAAGGTCATGAAAGATAGGAAAAGGATGAAAAGGCCAAATTGCAGTGTGGTATTCTGAATTGCATCCCATCACAGAAAGAGGACATTAGCAGCAAAAAAATGCTGCAGTCCGAATAGAATTTCTACTTTAATTAAAAGTATTGCACCAATGTTAACTTCTTGGTTTTGATCATTGTGCTATAGATAAGGAAAATGTTCACATTAGGGGAAAATAGTGAAAGCAAATGGAAACTGTATATTATTTTTTTCAGCTTTTCTGTTACTCTAAAATTGTTTCATATTCAAAAGTTAAAACAATATTCATAGTAATTAATTATACTATTTTGAATACTAAAACAAAAGAAGTATCTGCAAGAAAGAAACATTTCTTAACAAATACCTATAAATGTACAAGAAATTGTAAAATTAGAAATTTCCATTTTAAAACTTCCAATGTAAACTTAATTCATCAAAGTATCATTAATGGTTGCTTAAACATAAATGGAAGTCACCACAGCTGAGATTACTTATTAATTACGAAAGGAAATCTTTGCCTGTAAAATGGAAGGACTTGATAGACACCGACATTACCTAATTCAGCATCTTTAATGATGGGATAAAATAGCATTACTTAACCTTTATGTGATGAAATGGAAGGTGTCTATGTAGGGTTTTGCCTTTGCAGTATTCTTACCAAAAATACTTAATTTGAATCTATTTACATAGAGACAGTCAGAGAAGTATTCTGCAAAACAACTGATCTGAGTTGTTCAAAATATCAAATGTGAAAGACGAGGCTGGGGAACTATTCTTTAGGAGACTGAAAAAACAAAACAACAGCACGCCATGCAAGATTTGTGATGGGATTCTAGATTTAAAAACAACAGCTAAATGTTATAAAGAACAATATTAGGGTAATTAGGAAGTATTGACCCTGGACTTACAGCATTATTATAATTAGGTCAGTGCTTTATTTAATGAGTATGATTGTGACATTGGTCTTATTAGGAGCATCTTTTAGTTTTTAGGAGAATATATGTTGCTTTATTTAGGAGTAAGTGGAATAATATCTGCAAACTAATTTCAGGTGGTTAGAAATAAACACATATATGAAGACCAAGAGACCGCATAGGCTAATATTTGGTAAATCTAGCCGAAGTGCTTGCAGGTATTCATTTTGCTATTTTTTCAACCTTTCTATAATTTTGAAATTTAAAGTCTGGGAGGATTTTGAACTAGCCTGTTTGGAGCATCCTCAGCTTTTAAACTTTTAAATGATTAATCAAAAGCTACATTAAGCAAAAATAGTAACAATCACAAAAACCAATAATTCCTTTACATAGCTTGTATTTGTGGAAATTGAGTTCACAAAGATGTTGTTTGCAGTCTTATACATTTATATACCAAGGATCCTTTCCACATAACATCATCATTAAGATAATTTTTTGAAAAGCAACAGTAACGTGGAAGATTAACTTAAGTCATAAAAAGACATGAGTGCTAAATCTTTTAAAATGAATCTGGAAATACATTGGGAAAAGTTCAACTATCTGTGAGATGAAACCTTTTAGTACTTGAAATAGAGAAGCCTTGTTTTCAGATTTTCTTAATAGAATGCAGTAAAAAAAGGTTATGCTGCTGCTGCTAAGTCACTTCAGTCGTGTCCGACTCTGTGCGACCCCAGGGATGGCAGCCCACCAGGCTCCCCTGTCCCTGGGATTCTCCAGGCAAGAATCCTGGAGTGGGTTGCCATTTCCTTCTCCAATGCATGAAAGTGAAGTTGCTCAGTTGTGTCCGACTCTTAGTGACCCCATGGACTGCAGCCTAACAGGCTCCTCCATCCATGGGATTTTCCAGGCAAGAGTACTGGAGTGGGGTGCCATTGCCTTCTCCGAATAAATTGTCTAAAACAAGCATTGTGAACAGAAGTTTTCAAAACTAAATTTAATACATATTATATTACAAAATTATCTATATTTCATAATGTAGATGCATAATATTTTACATATATAGATATATTTTAATTTCCATGCTTTTTATTTTCAAAGACAAGTGGAAACTTGTCAATGTTTTCTTGAGATATTTTCCAACAAGAATGCAGCTCAGTGTGTAACATCAATGCAAATTAGAATAAAAGTTTTCAACATTATTTGAATAGTTAGATAAATAGAAGTTAATTTAAATTTAAGTTAAAAGAAGATATAAATGTTACACTTAATAATTTGTTTTCTTCTATTTGATAGCTTTTCTGTTTTCTTCTATTCTGTATTTAAACCAAGTGAACAGTCAATAAATAAAATTACAGTTACCATGAATATATTCTGGACGTCCCAGGTGGTGCTAATGGTAAAAAGCCTGACTGCAAATGCAGGAGATGTTTTAAGAGACTCGTGTTCAATCCCTAGGATGGGAAGATCCCCTGGAGGAGGGCATGGCAACCCACTCCAATATTCTTGCCTGGAGAATACTATGAACAGAGGAGCCTGGCACGCTATCGTCCATGGGATCACGAAGAGTCGGACCTGACTGAAGCAACTTAGCACAGAGCACACATGAATATATTTTAATCTCTACCTTAGCAAGAAATATTTTANCCCTGGAGGAGGGCATGGCAACCCACTCCAATATTCTTGCCTGGAGAATACTATGAACAGAGGAGCCTGGCACGCTATCGTCCATGGGATCACGAAGAGTCGGACCTGACTGAAGCAACTTAGCACAGAGCACACATGAATATATTTTAATCTCTACCTTAGCAAGAAATATTTTAAAAAGCAAACCTTCAGTAAATATTTTCTCATCTCTTTACCTGCAATACATATTGTTTTCTACTTTATAGTCACAGATGTATATTTTCTTAGCTATCATTTCCTAATCATTGTTGCAAAGGAGAGAAAATTATTGGAAATTAATATTCAATATATGATGTACTTAATAGTTTACAAATTTAAAACAGCTTACAGGTATTAATTCTTAAACAATTATCTAAGTAATAATTTCAGTAATGGTAGCTAGGTATTATATTTTTGTTTCTGTACTTTTCTATCTGGAAAATCAAAACATATTTTTGAGAGGGACTTTGAATAGGAAAGAAATATCTTATTAAAGTACTTCAAAAATTATACCTAGAGAAGAAAAAAGGCACTAAAATAGATAATTATATCTTTCAGTTCAGTTCAGTTCAGTCGCTCAGTCGTGTCTGACTCTTTGCGGCCCCATAAATCACAGCACGCTAGGCCTCCCTGTCCATCACCATCTCCCGGAGTTCACTCAGACTCAGTCCATCGAGTCCTTAATGCCATCCAGCCATCTCATCCTCGGTCGTCCCCTTCTCCTCCTGCCCCCAATCCCTCCCAGCATCAGAGTCTTTTCCAATGAGTCAGCTCTTCGCATGAGGTGGCCAAAGTACTGGAGTTTCAGCTTTAGCATCATTCCTTCCAAAGAAATCCCAGGGCTGATCTCCTTCAGAATGGACTGGCTGGATCTCCTTGCAGTCCAAGGGACTCTCAAGAGTCTTCAGCAAACTTATTCCAAAAGTGCACTTTCTTGACACCCAACTTCTGCTCCATTTCTCCGTTGTTTTTCCCTTGAGGGCTTGTCAGAGAAAGTGAACATATGATTTGAACATCCCAAAGTCAGAAACCTCCTTGATCCGCAGACACAAAGACTGGGATCACAGGTGCAAATTTTCGTTTTTGAGAATATCTTGTCTGCTTGAAAACTTTGTTGTGAAGAAAGTTTGCTCAAACTATGGAAAGGTGTGTGTATCAATAAATTGTTTGCATAAAATTAAGTGGAAACGATCACAGTTCCCCCTTGAATGAACATGAGGGGTTGAGTAAAGTCTTTGAGTTGTACTCACCTTCAAAAACTTGAACTGTTTTACATCAATTCTTTTCCATCCTGGTCAGAATTATGTTCTGAGTAGTAGATGTCTATAGAAATTGAGGAATTAACATTTTAACCTACCTCTTTTTCTAATCACCCTTACATAAGTGCATGCATGTTAAGTCGCTTTAGTCATGTCCAACTCTTTGTGACCCCATGGACTGTAGCCCTCCAGGCTCCTCTGTCCATGGGATTTCCAGGCAAGAATACTGGAGTGGGTTGCCTTGCCTTCCTCCAGGGGATCTTCCTGACTCAGGGATCAAACCCACGACTGTTACATCTCCTTCATTGGCAATTGCGTTCTCTACCACTACACCTGGGAAGGCCACTTTTATATACCACTTTTAAATTTCACTTAATGTTAAAATGGGTGAGATAGCCATATAATTCAAAATTCAAAAATGATATGCAATGTGCCTTTGGCTATTTCTTCCCAAACTTCTGTTTTCTCCCAACAAGATTAGTATGCAACCAGCCAGCGTTTCCTTTATGCAAATAAAAATGAATATATAATCCCTTTAACATGTTTCCCACACAAAAGCTACAGACAATTTCGACATACACTAGTTTATACCATATTTTTTCTCATCTAATCTATTATAAAGAAATTTTTATATACTTAGCAGAATTTTACGTGCCAGTTTTCAAGCTTTTTAATCAGTCCAGTCCTAACTCACCTAAAAATCATTGACTCTGCACATCAACGTCCATGGCATTTCTTCTTTTGGGAAAGTGCTCTGCATGTCTTTGAGATAAAACAGGTTTCATTACCCTTAAATAAAACAATGCATGCTTCCCTGGTGGCTGAGGTGGTAAACAATCTGCCTGTAATGAGGGAGACCAGGGTTCAATTCCTGGGGTGGGAAGATCCCCTGGAGAAGAAAATGGCAACCCACTCCAGTATTTGTGCCTGGAGAATCCAAGGGATAGAGAAGCCTTGCAGGCTACAGTCCACGAGGTGGCAAAAAATTCTGACAGGACTGAGAGCAACTGAGAGCAACTTTCTGTGAGGGGAAGGGAGTGCCTAAGAAAATAAAACTAAGCTCTACATTGCCTCTTACTACCTACAGCAAGTTAGGCAAGAGTTAAACTTTCAAAAACTCCATGAGCACCCTGAAATATACCTGAGAGGAGTCTCAAATCTTCAATGCACTCTAAGCAACAAAGACTATGATTTCCAGGCCTTTTGACATTAGAGAATCACAAGCCAAAATTTGCTTCTGCAATGCTGAAGATCTGAGATCCACGGCCTCCTCAACATCCAAGTGTCTCTGCATCAATTTTTCCCAGGAAAGGTGATAGGGTAACAGAAGATTGATCTCCTTCTACTGATTCAGTATAAAATGGGGGGAAAAAAGGTCATTAAGGAGGTATAGGTTAAGCATCAATCGCTCTTGGAAAGTTTGAGAAAGCAGTAAGTCATGACTGACTTCGACAAAAACCGTTGTATTAGAGAAACCTAGCTTCTGGCTCTCGTGTATTCCAAGATTCCAGATCCAGGACACGTTCCTGGAAGTTGGAAGGTGACAGTGTTCTGACAAATAGGAGCATCTGCTGTTTCCCCAGCAGGTAGGAAGGATGCCAAACTCATTTCTGGAAAGATCTATCACAGATGGGGAGGGTGCGTAGGCACAGAAGGATCCTGGTAAAATCAGAGAAGATGAATCACAAAGGAGGTAGGAAAGGAGTGATGATTTATATTCAGACGCTTTGTATATCTATCGATAGATATGATATGACATAGGATGCTTGTTTCATCTAAGCGAGAGAGACTCTACACAACTATTTTCTTCATCTAAGTGAGAGAGACTCTACACAACTGTTTTCTTCATCTGAGCGAGAGAGACTCTACACAGCTGTCCAGGAAGGGACGTCCCACGTCCTGGGTAGTTGGCCTCAGGTAGTGCCCTGTGGGGGCTACTCTTCACTGTGGTGCATGGATGGGCTTCTCACTGTGGTATCTTCTCTCATTGCCGAGAACGGGCTCTGGGTGTGCAGGCTTCAGTGGTTGCACCAGGCGGGTTCAGTAATTTGTGGCTCCCAGGCTGCAGGGCACAGACTCAGTAGCTGGGGGTGCACAGGCTTACTTACCTCATACCACGTGGGATCCTCCCCGACCAGGGATCGAACCGAAGCCTTCTGCATTGGCAGGCGGATTCTCTGTCACTACGCCACCGGGGGAGCCCTCTTGCTATGTATGTATTCTAGAGTGTCTGTTGCCCCCTTCTTCAGAATTCCTTGGCATGTTTTCAGTGGAAATGTTGCTTTGGCATAACCAGCCTGCCATACCGGTGGGGACGAAAAGGCTACACTTCTCCCTGTCTGAGCGCCCTGCCTTTAGTTCTCCAGCTCACCTCCTTGACTGAATGATGCCAGCAGCCTCCTGAGGATTTTCACTGACTGCCGTTTTTTTCTTGTTTTTGTCCATTGGCAATGACTTCCAAGAGTTTAATTGTACTGCAGTGTTTTATTTAGATTCCAAGCCCCTCCTCCAAACCTCATTATGCTCTTCCATTGTCCAATTATGGGCTTCCCTGGGGGCTCAGCTGATAAAGAATCCGCCCGCAATGCGGGAAACCTGAGTTCGGTCGGTCCCTGGGTTGGGAAGATCTGCTGGAGAAGGGAAAGGCTACCCACTCCAGGATACTGGCCTGGAGAATTCCATGGACTGTATACTCCATGGGGTCACAAAGAGTTGGACACGACTGAGCGACCTTCACTTCCCTTTCATTGTCCAATTATGGATCTAAATTTCCGAATTTCTAGGTCTTTTATTTTTTCACCAGTCTACCTGGACAAACTCAAGTTGACTGCTGGCCAATAAGCAAGCTCTTTTTTCATCAGTCTCACCTAGACAAGGTCTCTCAAAACATTCTCTTCTAAATCTCAGTGCCTTTGCTGATTTTATCCTTTTCGACCTCTCCTCCTCTTTCCTTTGGAGATTTGTTGTTCCATCACTCAGTCATCTCTGACTCTTTGCAGCCCCATGGACTGCAGTACACCAGGCTTCCCTGACCTTCACCGACTCCTGGAGATTGCTTAAACTCATGTCCATCCAGTCAGTGATGCCATCCAACCATCTCATCCTTTGTCATCCCCTTCTCCTTCTGCCCTCAATCTTTCCTAGTATAAGGGTCTTTTCCAGTGAGATGGCTCTTTGCATCAGGTGACCAAAGTGTTAGAGCTTCACATCTGAGATAAATTCAAATAATTATGCAAGTCCACCCTTGTGTATGAGGCTTTTACCAATCAGTGTGTCTCTGACTCCAATAATACTAGGAAGCACTTATTGTAATTGCCACAAAAGAACAGGTAAATATTCAGACTTTTATTTGTTGTTTTATGGGCATTTGGATCATCCACCCAATTAGTTTTAATTGTAACAAAGATTTTAATAAGTGAAACATTCATCCCCAAGTGCCTATCCTAATGTTCATTATACTTAATAGAAGAATCACATAAGGCATGCTTTAAGAATGGTCTATTTAAAGCAGATGAGAGTTAGTGAGGGGAAGCGAAAGTCGCTTAGTCGTGTCCAACTCTTTGCACCAACCCCATGGACTATACAGTCCACGGAATTCTCCAGGCCAGAATACTGGAGTGGGTAGCCTTTCTCTTCTCCAGGGGATCTTCCCAACCCTGGGATCAATCCCAGGTCTTCCCACACTGCAGGCAGATACTTTACCAGCTGAGCCACCAGGGAAGCCCAAGAATACTGGAGTGGGGAGCCTCTCCCTTCTCCAGGGGGTCTCCCCGACCCAGGAATAGAACTGAGATCTCCTGCATTGCAGGTGGATTCTTCACCAGCTGAGCTATCAGGGAAGCGTGATAAGAGCTAATGTTCACATCTCTTTTTCTGGAAGTGGACAACATGGAGTCATTTCTTCAAGCAGTCAGGATACTGCATGCTAGGATTGGGGACCACTGGGGTCAGAGTAGATCCATGGGTTCGCCTGAGCATGGGAGGAGGGGGAAGGATTCTCCACGCGCCCACATCTTAGGCCTATCCTTCTGTCCAAGACCTTGAGCTCGTCCAGCACGCACCTCCTGCCTCCATGTGCTGTGTTCTCAACAGAAGCAGATGACACAATATTCAGGCCAGATTTCACTGCCATTTGGGGCCACCCAAGAAAAAGTGTCCAGATAAATGGAGGACAACCAGTTTCTTGATGTTTAAGACATCTAAACGGTACACGAGCTAGTTCTTCTTCAGTTAGTCTCCCTTAAGGAAAATGACTCAGCAATTAAAAATAATGAAGTAAGGGCATTTTCGGCAACATGCATGGACCATGCTAAGTGAAGAAAGACAAACACCATGTGATATTACTTATACGCGGATTCTAAAGCCATGATAGAAATGAAGTTATTTATAAAACAGAAACTGACTCACAAACTTAGAGAACATTTCCACAGGGGTAGGGGAGACAGACTGGGACTTTGGGATGGACATGGACACGCTGCTGTATTTAAAATAGATAACCAATAAGGACCTGCTGTCCAGCACAGGGAACTCTGCTCAATAATCTGTAATAATCTCATGGTTCTCACGGGGAAGGATGGAGGAAGGGATAGTTAGGGAGTCTGGGATGGACATGGACACACTGCTGTATGTAACATGGAGAGCCAGCAAGGACCTGCTGGACAGCACAGGGAACTCTGCTCAATGTTCTATGAAGCCTGGATGGCAGAGGAGTTTGGGGGAGCGTGGATACACAAATATGTATGACTGAGTCCCTTGTTGTCCACATGAAATGATCGCAACATTGTTAACTGTCTATATTCCAAAATAAAATGCTTAAATTATTTAAAAAAAATAAATATTCTCCATGAAGTAAAGTGTTCAGAATTGGTTTGATGAGAACTTGGGCAGGAGACATGGCGGAATTATTTCCTCTCTGATGCATAACTTGATACTGAAAGAGAGTGGATCTACTTACCTTGCGGGCCATGAAGGGCTTCCCAGTTGGATCTAGTGGTAAAGAACCCAGCTGCCCATGCGGAAGATATATATATAAGAGATGAGAGTTCGATCCCTGAGTGGGGACAATCCCTTGGAGAAGGGAGTGGCAACCCACTCCAGTATTTTTGCCTGCAGAATCCCATGGACAGAGGAGCCTGGCGGGCTGCAGTCCATGATCCCATGCAGAAGATATATATATAAGAGATGAGAATTCGATCCCTGAGTGGGGATAATCCTTTGGAGAAGGGAGTGGCAACCCACTCCAGTATTTTTGCCTGCAGAATCCCATGGACAGAGGAGCCTGGCAGGCTGCAGTCCATGAGGTCTCAGAAGAGTCAGACCTGACTGAAGTGACTTGGTACACCTGCAGGCAAGGATCATGAAACACAGAGCCATATGCATGACCTATGTTACAGCTTATGGATTCTAAGGAAGACTAATTTTAGGGCGGGAGAAAGGCAAGTAGGCACTAGTTAAGCTGTGAGAACCGAAGAACAAGAAAAAAAAAAAAAGAAACCAGAAATGGAAGCAACCTGTATTCCTGCAGGAAGGGAACACACACAACTAATAAAATTCCTCGTGAACCCTAACAGTTCTATTCCCTAAAACACAGCCAAGAAAGTTTAGCATGATTTGACTTTTTTTAACAAGAAGTTATTAAATCCATGGCATTTCTCAGAAGCTCTTGGGTCTCAAGGCGGCCAGATTTAAGCAGCAGAAATCAAAGATTGTATTTGCTTCTCAGAAAGAAAGTCTGTGCAACACCAGCGTGATGAAATATCACCATTTGGTGGGTTGGAGGCACTGGGGACCCTGGAGAGCACAGGAGAAAATGATTGATCTTAACACTCTGTCAATGGGGGAGCTTGCAAGGCAAGCAGATAGGAAGTCTCTCTGACTTCCTGAATAGCCTCCGGGAAAGAAAAGTGGGGTGGTCGTTGTTTTCAGGGGACTCCAGGAAGTTCCTTTTGTTGGAGCAAAACTGGTTTTTGATACTGGAGGAAAAGGGCATCACCAGAAATCACAGCCATTTCAGTCAGTGCTCGGTGAATGACAGGGAAATGGACCCATGTCCTGAGTCAAAGGAAGAACGTTTAATTGATTGCAAATCATACTTAAAATTAGGATTTCCCCTTTCTAGGTGGGAGGACTGTGTCTATGATGCCAAGAACAAAACAAATTTCAGGAAAGTGGAGTAAAGCCTGCCTGTCTTTTCAAAGGTAGAACTTAAAATTAAACCTCTCACTAGTAGGCAATTTTCCTAAACCTCTGAAAATGGGTTTACCAGAATTTTAGGGACAATGGTTCTAAAACTTAAGAGACACATTGGCTCAGACAGTAAATAATTTGCCTGCAATGTGGGAGACTGGGGTTCGATCCAAGGATTGGAAAGATAACCTGAAGAAGGTAACAGAACATCCACTGCAATATCATTGTTAGGAAAAAATCCTATGGACAGCGGAGACTGGCAGGCTAGAGTCTATGGGTTCCAAAGAGTCAGATACGACTGAGCAACTAACATTCTGAGACAGAAATATCCTGTGTATGCAAAGATATCTTATATATTGATTATATATTACTACAAAGCAAATATTTGAAACATCTCTTGTGCTCACACTGATATTTTAATGCATATTAATAACCAACAAGGATGGTCATGTTAACTAACTTTATATGGTTTCGGGCGCAAATATTTTACACACAAAATAAGTGACTCAGTTCTCAAAAGTTCCAAGACACTAGTGATTTTTATAACTGTTCTGTAAATTGGGAAACTGAGGCACAAAAGTTAAAAAATTGCTCAAGATCACAAAGCTCATAAATGATGAAGTATGAAACCAGCACTCTTACTTTTTACATTAATAATAGCAATAATGAATTTCTTAATTGCAGTACAAGCAAGAAACCAATGGAAAGTAATCTGAAATAATACAATATATATATTCTCACCACAGATTACAACGAAGTGGTCCAAAGCGTTAGGGGATGAATTGCTCATACAAGAGACTCAAATACCAGGAGCAGTGTTGGAATTCTTCTAAAATTGCTAACCACTCTTGGTAAGTTTCCAAACAAATAAACTACAATTTTCCCTCTAATTACTTGGCAGCTGTGTTCCTGGAAAATTCAGCGCCTATTTTAACTGTGCAAAAGAAAAAGTACTCCTTCAATTCAGATGTAAAATGAAATTAGGTTCTAGGTTCAGATAACGATGGAGACTTTTCTTTTTTAATGTAAGCAAACACTTCGTGGGATATTTCAAAATTGTATGTGAAATGGTCATGGGTGGATGTGAGAGTTGGACCATAAAGAAAGCTGAGTGCTGAATCATTGATGCTTTTGAACTGTGGTGTTGGAGAAGACTCTTGAGAGTCCCTTGGACTNAAAAAAAAAGAAACCAGAAATGGAAGCAACCTGTATTCCTGCAGGAAGGGAACACACACAACTAATAAAATTCCTCGTGAACCCTAACAGTTCTATTCCCTAAAACACAGCCAAGAAAGTTTAGCATGATTTCACTTTTTTAACAAGAAGTTATTAAATCCATGGCATTTCTCAGAAGCTCTTGGGTCTCAAGGCGGCCAGATTTAAGCAGCAGAAATCAAAGATTGTATTTGCTTCTCAGAAAGAAAGTCTGTGCAACACCAGCGTGATGAAATATCACCATTTGGTGGGTTGGAGGCACTGGGGACCCTGGAGAGCACAGGAGAAAATGATTGATCTTAACACTCTGTCAATGGGGGAGCTTGCAAGGCAAGCAGATAGGAAGTCTCTCTGACTTCCTGAATAGCCTCCGGGAAAGAAAAGTGGGGTGGTTGTTGTTTTCAGGGGACTCCAGGAAGTTCCTTTTGTTGGAGCAAAACTGGTTTTTGATACTGGAGGAAAAGGGCATCACCAGAAATCACAGCCATTTCAGTCAGTGCTCGGTGAATGACAGGGAAATGGACCCATGTCCTGAGTCAAAGGAAGAACGTTTAATTGATTGCAAATCATACTTAAAATTAGGATTTCCCCTTTCTAGGTGGGAGGACTGTGTCTATGATGCCAAGAACAAAACAAATTTCAGGAAAGTGGAGTAAAGCCTGCCTGTCTTTTCAAAGGTAGAACTTAAAATTAAACCTCTCACTAGTAGGCAATTTTCCTAAACCTCTGAAAATGGGTTTACCAGAATTTTAGGGACAATGGTTCTAAAACTTAAGAGACACATTGGCTCAGACAGTAAATAATTTGCCTGCAATGTGGGAGACTGGGGTTCGATCCAAGGATTGGAAAGATAACCTGAAGAAGGTAACAGAACATCCACTGCAATATCATTGTTAGGAAAAAATCCTATGGACAGCGGAGACTGGCAGGCTAGAGTCTATGGGTTCCAAAGAGTCAGATACGACTGAGCAACTAACATTCTGAGACAGAAATATCCTGTGTATGCAAAGATATCTTATATATTGATTATATATTACTACAAAGCAAATATTTGAAACATCTCTTGTGCTCACACTGATATTTTAATGCATATTAATAACCAACAAGGATGGTCATGTTAACTAACTTTATATGGTTTCGGGCGCAAATATTTTACACACAAAATAAGTGACTCAGTTCTCAAAAGTTCCAAGACACTAGTGATTTTTATAACTGTTCTGTAAATTGGGAAACTGAGGCACAAAAGTTAAAAAATTGCTCAAGATCACAAAGCTCATAAATGATGAAGTATGAAACCAGCACTCTTACTTTTTACATTAATAATAGCAATAATGAATTTCTTAATTGCAGTACAAGCAAGAAACCAATGGAAAGTAATCTGAAATAATACAATATATATATTCTCACCACAGGTTACAACGAAGTGGTCCAAAGCGTTAGGGGATGAATTGCTCATACAAGAGACTCAAATACCAGGAGCAGTGTTGGAATTCTTCTAAAATTGCTAACCACTCTTGGTAAGTTTCCAAACAAATAAACTACAATTTTCCCTCTAATTACTTGGCAGCTGTGTTCCTGGAAAATTCAGCGCCTATTTTAACTGTGCAAAAGAAAAAGTACTCCTTCAATTCAGATGTAAAATGAAATTAGGTTCTAGGTTCAGATAACGATGGAGACTTTTCTTTTTTAATGTAAGCAAACACTTCGTGGGATATTTCAAAATTGTATGTGAAATGGTCATGGGTGGATGTGAGAGTTGGACCATAAAGAAAGCTGAGTGCTGAATCATTGATGCTTTTGAACTGTGGTGTTGGAGAAGACTCTTGAGAGTCCCTTGGACTGCAAGGAGATCCAACCAGTCCATCCTAAAGGAAATCAGTCTTGGGTGTTCATTGGAAAGACTGATGTTGAAGCTGAAACTCCAATACTTTGGCCAACTGATGGGAAGAGTTGACTCATTGGAAAAGACCCTGATGCTGGGAGGGATTGGGGGCAGGAGGAGAAGGGGACGACAGAGGGTGAGATGGTTGGATGGCATCACTGACTCAATGGATATGAGTTTGAGTAAGCTCTGGGAGTTTGGTGATGGACAGGGAGGCCTGGCGTGCTGCAGTCCATGGGGTCACAGAGTCAGACACACCTGAGCAACTGAACTGATGGGAAATGATACAACTCTTCTTGCTGTTTTAAAATTATGTTTGTTTCAATGTTAAGGACACTGCTGAACTTTTTTTTTTTTTTTAATCATTCCTGGGTGCTACCCAGTACATGAGAGTAGTGACACTAAATTATAACAACTGTAATAACAACAAAATCCCACAATGACAGCTGAAGAGTTACCATCCTAAGGACTCTGTGGATAGAATTCAGAATTACGTCAGACTTTGCGATTCTAGGGAAAAACGTTCATTCTTCTTCAGGAGCTATTGGTTGGCAACTTTTCAGCAAATTCTGAAATCTTGCATACTATCGATTCCATCAAAAGTGAAGAGCCACTGGTCCTGGGGATTCCATGATGCTGTAGACTACTTTTTTTCCAATGCATCTTGTGTTCGGTAACCATTCTTTGTGGTTTGCACCGGACACTGTGTATGGTCCAAACCTGCATTATTCTGCTGATCCCTTGGCATCCTTCTCAACATAGCATCTCTCACAGAGTTTTTATTTCCAGTAAACGGTGCCAAACATTGGGCTTCCCAGCTGGTGCTAGTGGTAAAGAACCCACCTGCCAATGCAGAAGATCCAAGTTCAATCCCTGGGTCAGAAAGACTCCCTGGAGGAGAAAATGGTGACTCACTCCAGTCTTCTTGCCTGGACAGAGAAGACTGGTGGGCTACAGTCCATGGGGTCTCAAAGAGTCGGATAAGACTGAAGGGACTTCATACTCATGCATGCCAAGCACTGCCCGTAGCTGCAGTAAAACCAGCTCACATGTGTGGACCCAAGCACCACCGTTAAGTTCTCAGATTCTGCAACGACTTTTCTCTGGTGCTGTGTGCAAAGCACCAGTGGTCTCCAGGGTTCCTGCTTAAACACATGGTTACATCTGAAGTGCAAGCTGTACAGCCTCCTTCCCCAACCCTTCCTGGGTGCAGAGTCACGAGCATCTCATTCGAAGGGCAGGATGCAGGGGGCTGAGTGATCGCACAGCTGGAGTTGGGGCAGAGGAGGCTGGTCCTCTGGACTCTTTCTGGTCCCTGATGATGGTGGCTAGTGGTACTGGCTCATATACCAGTGGAGCCACAGCTGGTACCAGGACCCAAAATAAACCATCAGGGAAGTTTCAGGGGAGAAACAGGACATTACTGCCCAAGAAATATGGCAAATGTGTGCTGGAAAAGAAGGCTCAATAGTACTGTCTCAGCGTCCATCAATGGTTATGTGATGCTCTGTGATGGCAGCTTTGCCATCAACGTTCCTGTTCAGCAGCTCAGCTGTGTCCGACTCTTTGTGATCCCATGGACTGCAGCACGCCAGGCTCCCGTGTCCTTGACCATCTCCAGGAATTTGCTCAAATTCATGTCCATTGAGCTAGGGCTGGCATCCGACCATCTCGTCCTCTGTCATCCCCTTCTCCTCCCGCCTTCAATCTTGCCCAGCATCAGGGTCTCTTCCAAGGAGCTGGCTCCTTGCAGCAGGGGGCCAGAGTTCTGGAGCTTCGGCTTCAGCATCAGTCTTTTTAGTGAATATTCAGGGCTGACTTCCTTTAGGATGGACAAGTTAGGTCTCCTGACTGTGCAAGGGATCCTGTAGTGCAAATCAATCTGTGATTGGCCGTTCTGATAGACACATGCCGTCCAGCTCAGGGTTAGGGTCCCTCGAGTCTTTTCCCAGATTTTGCAGCTGCATTCAGTGCGGTGTGCAATACGCTGGTTTCATGTGTTAGACGGAACAGTATGCCCTCAAAATTCACGAGTTGAAACCCCATGTCCCTCCTACAACTGTAAGTGGAGGCAGAGCCACCAAGGTAAAATGAGGTCACTGGAGTGGGCCCTGATCCCACAGGACCGGGGTCCTTACAAGGAGAGGAGGTCCGGTCACACAGACACAGAGAAGACCACGTGAAGACGTAGGGAGCAGACGGCCGTCCACACACCCAGGAGAGAGGCCTCCGGAGACACCAGGCCTGCCCACACCTGCATCTCAGACTCCCCCTCCAGGACGAGTGAGAAAAAAAAAAAGTTTCTATTATTTGAGGCACCCTGTCTAGGGTATTTTATGATGGCAACTGACGAAGAGAAAACACCGTTTTATACAGAACGAGAAGGCAAGAAATTCCCAGCTGGCTCAGTGGTATAGAATCTGCCTGCCTCCCTAGAGAAGGGAATGGAAACCCACTCCAGTATTTGTGCCTGGAGAATCCCGTGGACTGAGGAGCCTGGTGGGCTACACAGTACATGGGCTTGTAAAGAGTTGGACATGACTGAGCATATATATATATATATACACACACAGATATACATATACATATATATACATATATACATATACACACACATATACACACATCCACACAGACACATATGGGGCTTCCCTGGTGACTCAGATGGTAAAGAGTCTGCATGCAATACCGGAAGCGCAGGTTTGATTCCTGGTTTGGGAAGATCCCCTGGAGAAGGGCATGGCAAGCTCCTCCAGTATGCTTGCCTGGACAATCGCAGGCACGGAGGAGCCTGGTGGGCTAAAGTCCATGGGGTCACAAAGAGTCAGACGCGCCTGAGGGACTGACCATCAGTCAGTTCAATTCAGTCCAGTCGCTCAGTCGTGTCCGACTATGCACACACATATATATGTATATATATATATACATATATACATATACACACACATATACAAGCATCCACACAGACACATATGGGGCTTCCCTGGTGACTCAGATGGTAAAGAGTCTGCATGCAATACCGGAAGCGCAGGTTTGATTCCTGGTTTGGGAAGATCCCCTGGAGAAGGGCATGGCAAGCTCCTCCAGTATGCTTGCCTGGACAATCGCAGGCACAGAGCAGCCTGGTGGGCTAAAGTCCATGGGGTCACAAAGAGTCAGACGCGCCTGAGGGACTGACCATCAGTCAGTTCAATTCAGTCCAGTCGCTCAGTCGTGTCCGACTATGCACACACATATATATGTATATATATATGAGAACTTTCCTTGTGATGAGAACCTTTAGAATTACTCTCTGCTTATAAATATTTTTTTAATATGTGTGGGACTAGAAATTCCTTTTAAGACCACTAATGTATAGCTCCCAATTCAATATAATTTATTTTTCAACCAGTAATTTAAAAAAATAATAAAATGTATGAACTTATATACTTGTTTTGAATGTCCCTATTCTCTCAAGATTCCTGGTAAAATGATGAACTTCTATAGTCACCTTGTTCACATTCCTTGTAACTCAAGCCCTACTGAACTCCAGTTCCTTTTCCTCCTCTTTTCTCTTTCTTAAGCGGTGAGTCATTTACAAAGAATATTGAACCGCCGTTTCTCCGACAGTCCCCTGGCGCGTGGTTTTCCCATAATGGCATTAATCATTGATTAAAATTTTAAAACGTCACCCTAATGTTTCACAATATTAACGAAGTCTTTAATCCCTTCTGGAAAATTAAATCCATATTTCTTCCAAGCAACTGTGTGACAGCGATCGAACCAGCTGCCCGGTTGCCAGGCTCACGGGACTGCTCCCCAGGCGCCTCTGTTCATTCCTGTCAATGCCAATAAGTGGATCCTGACCAAACATGGGGTGTAGGGCCGACTGTACGAGGGGTTTGTGTGGTCGGTGTGTGCTCTTTACACGCCGTTTCTTCCCAGGATGATGGCGGTGCGCACAAATGATGGAATTCCAGAGTTTTCACCTGCAGCAGGGATTCTTGTGTGTGGAGACGTTGAAAGGAGGTCGGAGTTGTCCTAGAGAGCGTTTTCCCCAGCAGTGACCATTCAGGCCCACCCTAAAGCATGTGCGTGTGAGAGTTAGAATATGAAGGAGGCTGAGCGCCAAGGAACTGATGCTTTCGAACCATGTTGCTGGAGAAGACTCTTGAGAGTCCCTTGGACAGCAAAGAGATCCAACCAGTCCATCCTAAAGGACATCAGTCCTGGGTGTTCATTGAAAGGACGGATGCTGAAGCTGAAACTCCAGTTCTTTGACCACCTGACACGAAGAGACGACTCATTGGAAAAGACCCTGATGCTGGGAGGGACTGGGGGCAGGAGGAGAAGGGGACGACTGAGGATGAGATGGCTGGATGGCACCACCGACTCGATGGACATGAGTCTGAGTGAACTCCGGGAGATGGTGAAGAACAGAGGAGCCTGGCATGCTGCGGTCCATGGGGTCGCAAAGTCGGACATCACTAAGCTAATGAACAGCAACAATAAAACGTGTGGGGGTGAGAGCCTTGTGAGCGCCTTGCAGCAAAAAGACCATCTCGGTGACCCTGGGGAATGCCTTGAGCAGCAGAGCCTTGGTTTCGTCCATTTGTCTGCAAAAGGCATTAGAGGCACCCTGCCTGTCTCCTCGTGTCAGAAGGAAATAAACGGGCAAGCAGAACCGTGTTAAGCCCATTAGAGAACGTGATACAATGATCAAGTTGAATGACTCGCTCTTAATAATAATCACTAAATGCTGCCTTTTTGAGAGGAGAAGCCGAGCTGTTTTAAATTCTGCTTTATCCTTTACGTCGGGGACTCGGTATTATTATCGTACATTTTTCATGGATTCTCACGCTGATTGCCTTAGTTATCCTCCGTAACTGTTAATATGCAGGCAGGCTTCCAAAACCTCTCCAAATGAATGCGTTTAGGATAACCATAAATAGACAGATATTTACTGAAATAATGAGTTCTAATTATGGATATGGAATGGATTTAAAGACAAGCTGTATCTACCCAGCAGTTGACTGGATTAGTGAGGGAGGAAAAAAAAAAAAAGGACTTTATGGATACTCATACTCAGGATTTATTGCAAGGATACATAAATCTGTGCTTTAGGAGTTTAAACTATATATTTTGCACTTGATTTACAAAACCTGCTAATAAATCCAGTTCAACTTCTCATTGAGAAATCATTACTCTTTGCGTCAACTCTAGCTAAGTATGAGGATTTATAAGCCGGGAAAATTCGTAGACAAAACGAACCCCAGGATTTGAAAGCGTGCCAATAAATCTTCAAAAGAAATCCTTATCTTACACATAGGATATAGGTGAAAGATCGAGAAATCATGAACTTAAATATACACCAGGATTCCCTGGTGGCTCAGATGGTAAAGCGTCTACCTGCAACGCGGTAGACCCAGGTTTGATCCCTGGGTTGGGAAGATCCCCTTTAGAAGGGAACGGCAACCCACTCCAGTACCCTTGCCTAGAAAATTCCATGGATGGAGGAGCCTGGTGGGCTCCAGTCTATGGGGTCGCAAAGAGTCAGACACGACGGAGTGACTTCAGTTTCACTTTCAAATATACACAATTACGGCCTGCATAATAAACCATTGCGAGTGAAAGTGTTGTTCACTCACTCACGTCTGATGCTTTGCAAACCCACAGACTGTAGCCCACCAGGCGCCTCTGTCCATGGGATTCTCAAGGCGAGAATACCGGAGTGGATTGTTGTGCCCTCCTCCATGGGATCTTCCCTACCCAGGGATCAGACCCAGGTCTCCTCTGCATTGGAAGGTGACGTCTTAACCATTGGGCCACCAGGGAATTTCCACCAACTCTCATTTAATCTGTGCAGGGTCACCTTTCAAGCTGCAACACAACCTTTCTTGTCTAGTGAAGTTCCTAGTCAGAGTCTCCCCGTCGGAACGCATCAGGGATATCTCTTTCTGTTTTTCCAATCTTGCGATCACTCATACACAGTTCACAGGTGACTGTAAGTGCAGTTGTCTTGAAAAGGGACATCGGTATTTCATCTGGTTTCAGGAATCAAAAGTTTGAAGTCTTGGTCATCTGAGTTTATGTACTGCAGTCAGATTTGAGATGGGTGGGGATGTCTCCACCTAAAGACACAGGCTTTCTGACTGCCAGAGGCCCTGTTCCCCATCTCCACTTGGAACCGTCCTTCAGAAACGCATTAGGAACACAAGGCATTCTGAGATGAGCGCACAGCACTTTGGGAGCTAGCAAAACGTTTCTCATTACTTGGCCAACGATGACGAGCATAGCCTCAGATGCTAAAGACGGTGATAAAGGGGCTTAAAATAGTCAATACATAAAGAAGGTTCCATACAGGAGCGACTGAAATAGATCCAAGGCTATTAGCGACTCCTTGGGCGAGTAATTCAGGTGCATACCAAACTTTTCCTTTGCAATATTTGTCTGTCGAGCAACAGAAACGTTATCTACAGAGCATTTCTCGCCAGCCTCTTTTGCCTCTGAGGTGCACACGAGGCTTTCATGTAGAACAGATTACGGTTGCGTACACCCAAGAGCAAGAATAGATGTTGCAATTATTTGCTGTTTAGCCGCTCAGGCATGTCTGACTCTGTGCAACTCCATGGACTGTAGCCTACCAGGCTCCCCTGGCCATGGGATTCTCCAGGCCAGAATACTGGAGTGGGTTGCCATTTCCTCACCCAGGGAATCTTCCCGACCCAGGGTGGTGATGAATCTGGAATGCTGAATTTGACATGGCAGATTTCTGAGGATGTCTGTCTCCTGCTGAGGCACTGTCTTGCTCTTGGGGATAAGTGGAGACGTCCCACAGTGCCTACTGGCTGGGAGAGGCTCTCTGGGCCTTACTGTCTAGAATCAAAGCACTGCTTTGCACTCGGCACTTGTGGCTTGGAATGGCCACCTCGCTGGGCAACAGGATTCAGTGCAAAAATGGGTGCCTTTCGGCTCATGGCTGCTGTGAAGTTTAAATTCTAAAGTTGACAAACGTATCATACTTGGAAAGCTTCCTGATGTGAAACATTTCAAATAATTCTGTGCAAATATATTATTTGCCAATATATCCGTGAACTGAACTGAACTGAACTGAACTGAAGTCGCTCAGTCGTGTTCGACTCTTTGCGACCCCATAGACTGTGGCCTACCAGGCTCCTCTGTCCATGGGATTTTCCAGGCAATAGTGCTGGAGTGGATTGCCCTTTCCTTCTCCAGGGGATCTTCCCAACCCAGGGCTCGAACCCAGGTATCCCGCATTATAGACAGACGCTTTACCGTCTGAGCCACCATCCATAAAGATATTATAAATACATAATTATTTATTATATTAGCTACACACATACAATTATATATTATGTTACATATATGATATATATATTTATAACATAATTTTATATAACATGTGAAAGTGAAAGTCACTCAGTCTTGTCCAACTCTTTGTGACCCCATGGACTTTACAGTTCATGGAATTCTCTAGGCCAGAATACTGGAGTGGGTAGCCTTTCTCTTCTCCAGGGGCTCTTCCCAATCCAGGAATCGAACCCAGGTCCCCCACATTGCAGGCATATTCTTTACCAGCTGAGCCACAAGGGAAGCCCTTATATAACATATATAATAACAATTTATATATAAAACATATATATATATATCTGTCTCTTATACACATCTAGATGTGTATAAGAGACAGGTCCATGGAGTTGCACAGAGTCAGACATGCCTGAGCGGCTAAACAGCAAATAATTGCAACATCTATTCTTGCTCTTGTGTGTA
>SJYX01011474.1:0-40075 GCA_006410675.1 Oreotragus oreotragus
CATGGCCTTATGTATGAAGCTCTGAAGGGAGAGTAGGGAGCACCAATAACACTTTGAGACTCTAAAGACTGAGTTGAGCAAAGCACCAACACTGGGGCTTCCAAATTTAGACAAACCCTTCACCCTATCCATGAGAGGGCAAGGATAGCACTAGGAGTCCTGACCCCAAAATTGGAAGCAGGTCGGCGGCCAGTGGCTTACTTTTCAGCACAGTTCTGCTCGGCAGCCTTGGGATGCCCCAGCTGCCTTCAGGCGTTAGCACCATGGCCCTACTGGTCAGTGAGGCTTATAAGCTCACCCTGGGACAACATCTAGATGAATTAACCCTTCATCAAGTGCAGTCTGTGTGAGAAGCCAAAGAATACCGTTGGTGAACAGAGGAAGGTTAGCAAAATACCAGGCTCTTCTAATGGACACCCCTGATATTACTTTAAAGATGTGCCAAGCCTTAAACCCAACACTTCTCCCAGCTGTTGAAAATGGAAATTCATTGCATCACTGTACAGAGACAGTGAAACAAACTTATTCTGTCAGATCCAGTCTTCTGGATGAACCCCATGACAACCCTGAGGCAGAACGGTTCATTGACGGGAGTAGTTTATAAAGATGGGAATCCAAATNTGTTGAAAATGGAAATTCATTGCATCACTGTACAGAGACAGTGAAACAAACTTATTCTGTCAGATCCAGTCTTCTGGATGAACCCCATGACAACCCTGAGGCAGAACGGTTCATTGACGGGAGTAGTTTATAAAGATGGGAATCCAAACGGCAGACTGCTATAGTTAGGGCTTCCCTGGTGGATCAGATGGTAAAGAATCCGCCTGCAGTGGTGGAGACCTGGGTTCAATCCCTGGGTTGGGAGAATCCCCTGGAGGAAGGCAAGGCAACCCTCTCCAGTATTCTTGCCTAGATATCCCCATGGACAGAGGAGCCTGGCAGGCTACAGTCCATGTAGTCGTCATGGGTCGGACACAACTTTGAGACTAAGCACAGCACACATAGTTAGCTTATATAAAATCATCGACGCCAAGGCCCCAGCACCCAGACTTCAGCCCAGAAAAATATTTTTACTGATTCTAAATATGGATTCCATGTGATATGTACACTCTCATGCTGCCATTTGGAGAGAGACAGGAATGTTAACTGCTAGAGATTCTGCCATAAAACATGAAGATTTAATCTTGGCTCTTTTAGAAGCAGTGCAGTTCCTGACCCAGGCGGCAGTAATTCCCTGTAAGGGCCATCAGAAGGACAGGTCCTTCATAACCCAAAGAAAGAACAAAGCTGATCAAGTCCCTGAACACACAGTGCAGTTGCAGAGCATGACCAAATCATGGCCCTAGTGATTGTCTCCCGACCCTGAACTGGCCTGCCTTCCCCAGTATTCCCCAGAGGAACAAGAAGATGCTGAAAAATGGGGCTATAAGAAAGCGAGAACAAGCTGGCATAGAAAGGATGACAAGTTTCTTATCCCTGGAGCCTAACAATGAAGGCTTATTGGGTTCATATGATGCCACCACCTGTGGGAGGAGTCCACTATGGAACTTGATACTAAGGACTTTTTCAGTAAAGGGGCTTAAAGGAACAATAAAGCAAGTGACCTTTGCTTGTGGTTTGTATCCCTGTAATCTGCAAGCCCATGCAACCCCTGGTTCATGACTCAAGCCAGTTCAACACCGATGGACAGACCTGGGGGAAGACTGGCAATTGAACTTCACCCAGATGCCCCCACAATCAGGATAAAAGTATCTTTCTTTGTCCATCAATACTTTTACAGGATGGGTGGAAGCCTTCCGTTTTCAATCTGAAAAGGCCACTGAAGTCTGTGAGTCTCTCTTAAAGGAGACAGTTGCTAAAATCCCTCCAGAGCCATAATGGGCTCTCCTTCATAGCAAAGGAAGGCCTAACAAACACCTTGGGAATTAGCTATAATCTACACACCTCTTGGCATCTCCAATCTTCAGGAAAAAGTCAGAAAAAATGGACCATACTTTAAAGAAAACAGTAACAAAACTTTGCCAAGAGACTCATGAGCTCTGGTTCCTCTTGCACTCCTCAGGGTGAACACAGCCCCCAGGGTATCCTGAAGTTTAGCCCATTTGACATGACCTAGCAGAGGCCCTTCCTTACCACCAGGGTGAGGAATTGAGCCAGTGCCTACAATGTACTGTTAACCTGGAACAAGTTCACAAAGCAGCCTTGACTAGTGCCAACAAGGCACCACCAGTGCCCACTAGGGATATAACAAAGGGGGCAGCTTCTTTGAGTTAAGTTTGGGGACCAAGTTCTTAAAACATGGAAGGAGGGAATCCCCTGAAGATCAGCTACCAAAATGGAAGGGCCTCTATGGAGTAATCTTAGCCACCCTCACTGCCAGTGAACTACAAGGAATACCTATAGTTACATTTAACTAGATTAAATCTCTTGCCTCCAAAAACCCCACAGGCTACAACGGAAGAATACACCTATGAGCCAGTTGAAGACCTGAGATACTTATGCAGAAGAAAAGCACCACTAACAAATGAGTAAA
The DNA here is from genome assembly GCA_006410675.1 of Oreotragus oreotragus. Lineage (NCBI taxonomy): Eukaryota > Metazoa > Chordata > Mammalia > Artiodactyla > Bovidae > Oreotragus > Oreotragus oreotragus. The sequence continues at coordinate 2,534 of SJYX01011474.1, forward strand.
AAGTGATGCATTAGGCTGGACTTCTGGTTGCTAATTTTGTCATTGCGTTTTCGCTCACATACTCCTGGTTTGCTCAGCCACCCCCACTGGATAAGCAGCTTTTTTGGACCCTCGGCATCTAGAAGACCAGAACCAATGACAGGATGGGAAACATGGACCCTTCTCCTGGCCCTTCTCCTAAGGAGGGGTTGGGGACAGAACAACGAGGAGGGGGGAGCCTGGAGAGAGAACTCAGTCGTCAACTTCTCCAGCATTTTGGCCTCAGGAAATAATCTCTCCAGTTGGACCTGTCATACCCACCCACAAGAGGGGGTTCCTCAGCTCCAGATTGTGCCTGTAGATGAGGATATCAATCTCACCCTGACTTCTGAACCGGTTAGGAACACGCTGCTTCTAATAGTGGATCTTGAAGATCACGAGGAAATGGGGTGTGTAGAGCTTACAGACCCTTGGAACCAAACGGGTCTCTGGATCAAGCGGCCCTTTCTCTGCACAGGGCAAGGAAAACCCTGTTGCCCCTGCCAGACAGATGCCTGCCTTATTGATGCAGGAAGCTCACTGTCTATTTATCCAATGTCATTTTCCACGTTAAGCTCCTCCTGCACCCCTAACCAGACTCACTGGTGTGTGGACTCATCTCTGCTCTCCCCAGGCACCCAGCCCAACACATCTTGTACACACTGGAAAGGAACAGCAGCCCCGGCCTGGAGGCTCACCTATCAGACTCCTTCTGCTTTCAGCGATGAGGAGGAAATAGAGGAAAACTCAGAACTAGATGGGGGACCGCTAGACGGAGGGCCTTTGTCCCCTAGGTGCAGTAATGCCCCTCGCTGGGGTGCCCTTTTACGTCGATGGTTTAATTCTACTTCACCCCGCCAAGCTTGTACCCCTGCCGGATATCTGTTCCTCTGTGGTCCACCGCAGAATAAACTCCCCTTTGAAGGGAGCCCAAATTCCTCCTTCTCCTGGCCTCTCCAAGCAATGGCCTACCCATGCCTAGACAATGTGCACTTCCGAGGAGAATGCACTTTGGGTCGATTGGGCGCTAAAGGGCTAAGCACCACTGCATATAATAATGCCACCTCTCGAAACAGACATAACTGGGCACTCAGATTAGTCCTGGCAGGGATTGGGGCGGCCATAGGTCTGGCTGTCCCTTGGGGAGTTTTGCCTATCATGAAACAATCTTAAGAAACCTCACCCACACCATAGAAAACCTGGTCTCAGAAAACGGTGATGGGAATTCCCCGGTGCTCCAGTGGTCAGGACTCCATGCTTTCACTGCCAAGGGTGCAGGTTCAATCCCTGGTCAGGGAACTAAGATCCTGCAAGATATGCCTGGTGCAGCCAAAAAAAAAAAAACAACTGGTGATGCCTTTAAGGGGCCTCCAAGAGTCCCCAGATCCTTAGCCAATGTTGTGTTTGACAATAACCCTGGATCATCTTCTGAATGAAGAAGGGGGTATCTATGCCGTGATTAACAACACTTGTAGAACATGCATCAACAACTCACAGGAAGTTAAAGTAAATACTCAGGAAATTTATGAACAAGTTAAATGGCTACATGGGTTCAGCTACCCCACTGCCCAAACTAGATGGGACTCAAAGGTTTCATCCTGTTTCATTCCTTGGTTCCTGCCTCTCCTGGGCCCTCTAGTGGCCGTGGTTCTTCTGTCATTATTCAGAGCCTGCCTGTTTAATCTTTGCCTGTGTCTTCCATGCTTCAGCAGTTCCAAGGGAGGCTCCTGATGGCCCAAGGATTTAAACCCTAGAAGGTTTAAACACCAGGATTTATGTCCTAGGTGACCCTGGTCCCTGTAGGTCTTTGGAAGAGTCAGCAAGGGACCTCTGCACCTCTCGGCTAGGCTAGGGTCTCAGCAGGAAGAAGCTCCAGAAGAAGAGACATTCAGCTCCTTGACCCTTAAGAACAAAGAGTGTAGAACCCCTCACAGGAAAATGAGATCAGCTGGGAGCTTGGGTCATCTGCCAGGACACTTGCCCCTGGACAGCGCCTCCTTGAACAGCAGGAAGCTGGCATCTGTAGACTGACCAAGGGGTGAAGCTTCCTTAAACAGCGTAGTGCTGAAGGCCGTAAGTTAACCACAAGTGATTAAAAACAGCCTCACGCCTTGCAGCAGGGCGCTGTTGACCACTACACACCCTTCCTGGTGGCAGTAGTCGGCAAGTCTGCCATTCTGAAGTGCTAATGCAGAAAGCAAAAAACTGCACAATTCATGCGTATGGCACCGCCAAGGAGGACGGACAGACCACCTGAGCCATGCCCCCTGCCTGGACTGCAGATCCATTCCCGCCATCACCCCATCTAAGGACCCAGGGAGCTCTTTGTGAAGGAGCAGGTGGGCAAGGACACCTGATTCTTGCCTTTGTTCCCTTGTGCTGCAGTGTGAGCCCCCATAAAACCTTGTTGGAAATTCTCATCTGGCCTCTTGTCAATGTCTATTGATTAAAGAGTCCAAGGCCCCAGGTCAGTAGCACTGGGAAAATGAATGACAGCAAAGTGCTAACGCCAAGATGAGGAGGGAAAGTTCTAAAGAACTGCAGTTGCATAGAGGTGCGGAGGTAGTGACAGGATGAAATGACTTCTCTTAATTAAGGCAGTTCCGACCCTTTTGCTTCCCAGGCAAGTTTGACTGGAATGTAACTGCAAGTCAGTGACTATTCAGATTTTCAGAGCTGCGGTGCGTGGTTACTGTGTGATCTGTTCCAGCTGCTGTTTTGTGATGTGGGTGCTGTGTGAAAGGAAGCGTGAAGTCATTCGACCCTACGTGTGCGGCATGTCCGTGTAGACACATGAACTTTTTATTTAATCATAACAGTTAACATATTTATATTAGTGATGTGGGCTGAAGGGCTTACAGGGAGACACAGAATGGCACGTAGGAGACAGCATGACTTCTGCAAGTTTCCATGCTGAAGGGTCATTGGCAGAGGAGGATGGCATACTGAGAACACCGTCTAGGGGAGCGCGCAGACACGACCGGGGGCCAGGCAGCCACAGGCTGTTCCCCAGTGGTGGACGGCTGCTGGTCTACAGCGGCTTCTGCACTACCCGCCCCCATCCCACCTCCTCCTCTAATGTTCCTGCCATGTTCCCCTGAACAATGCATCTGCAGGGGTTATTCAGGATATGGCTTTGGGTCCGCAGGCCTGGAAAGGAAAGATAAGTACGAAGGCCTCATCAGTAATTTTCCAGAGTGCCAACCTCCTCCCACCAAAACATCGCATGCACATGAAAATCCTCAAGACAGAAATGACTCCTGCTTGACACTTGGTGAGGGTTCCAGGAAAGGCCACAGCAGCAGTGCGATGCCAAGGTGATGATGAAAGGCATTTCTTATTGAGCACCTGGTGCATACTAAGTTGGTTGTTTGCTGCTGCTGCTGCTAAGTCGCTTCAGTCCTGTCCGACTCTGTGCGACCCCATAGATGGCAGCCCACCAGGCTCCACCGTCCCTGGAATTCTCCAGGCAAGAACACTGGAGTGGGTTGCCATTGCCTTCTCCGAAGTTGGTTGTTTATATATATATATAAAAAAACAAGCCTATGCTTTTATCCTCCATTTAACAAACAAAGACATTAATTCTGATCATTAAACCTGTGGAAGGTCACACTACAGAGAAATGGTGCCAATATGATGGTGAAAGGTGTCATTTATTGAACATCTGCTGGATACTAAGGTTTTTTGTTTGTTTTTTACTACCAAGCCTATGCTTTTATCCTCCATTTTACAAATAAAGACACTAATTCTGATCATTAAATCTGTGGAAGGTCACACTACTGAGAAATGGCCAAAGTGGGGATCTTGTCTACAAGATCACCCTTCTGCCCCACCTCCAGGAATCACTGAACAGGAGGAGCTCAGGAAAGCAGATTGGAATAATGAGAGAGGATTCTGCAGATGTTTCAAGTGGAAAAGAGACCCATTCTAGTGAGCCTTGCTTCTCTCCTTTCCTCTTTTTGAAGTGGTTTGGGAATGACTGCTTAGGACTAGTTCTAGACTTGAAGAGAGAGGAGCCTTGTTACGTCTGTGGAACTCAGCCCTCCTGACCAAAGGCAGCAAGGTTGAGAAGCATTATTCAGGAAAAACCCATGCCTTTAGCCCCAGCATCTGCTGTGATGTAGCCCTTGGAAATCTGAATGCAGGGGTACTTTCTCACGTGGATCTGGCCCAGGTGTGGGGCTGGAGTGGGTGAGGGGAGGCAAGCAGTGCAGCCTGAGACGCTGTCCTTGAACACTCAGCCTTCTTAGAAAGCTTCCAGCTAGATCAGCTAGCCCCACCCTGCTCTCTGAGCAGACGAAAGTACTTGGGAATTATTTTTCCTTCATCTCCATAATCGCTGTTGAAGGTTTTAGTTGTTGTAGAGAAGTAAATATGAAACTTGGGGGGATGGCTTATTAGTCAGTGCTCTTCAAACTTTTTAGCTATAGAAGCTGGGTATTTTTAAGCAGAATTTTGAAAGGAATCACAATATTGAAAACATGAGCAATATCACTGTCAGCTCAAACAGTTTATAAATATTTGCTTATAAAAAGAAACCAACTGAATCAGGGAGCCATAATTACACAAACCAGTCATTTGCACAACTCCCTGAATCACTTCCTAGAAGACAGAAAACACTGAGCCAAGTTAACCCAGGACGTGGACCTTTGGTCAAAAGAAGGAAAATGGCCCCGAGCTTAGGCTAAGTACCTGCTCAGAGTGTGTCTGCTCCAACCACCTGGTGGCCAGTTTCCATGGCAGCCGCTGACGTTTGTAAGGCCGCTGTGGGATAACCAAGACCCTTTGTTGTGCCACCAGTGCTCTTCCTGTCACTTTATTTTCCAGTGACCCCTCCCCCTCCAAAGTAGGCCCCTGGAAAATTTGATGGTAACCAATACAGGGGAAGTATTGATTCTGATAGCACCTGAACCTGGACCAACGTAAAGTGCTTCATTTATCTGTAGAACAAAGCTCCAAGGTTATTTTCTCTACCACTGAGGTGAGTAAGGAAGTAAGGGAGCCCACTCCACCTTGCGATTCATTGTAAGTATACATCCTAAACTGCACTTGTTTGCAGAACGTTCTAGAATAATGCCTAGACCTGTTTGTAACCAACGAGTGGTAACTTAGGTTTAAAGATACAACTAGTGAATAAGGGAACTTAAGAGTTGAAAATGTGGCCAAGATTCATTCCCTACCAATCCAGTTAATTTTTTAAAAGCCTTAAATAACATAAACAATCTCAGTAGTCTTATATTTTAGTGATTTTCTGAAATAGTCACTTAAGTGTCAAATGTACATGCAAAAGCCATTGCTTCATTGCCTGTAAAACAGATGAATATCTTCACCTAGAAAGAAGTCATCAGTCCAGCCAAGGATTATTGGTTAGTATGGAATCTGTACTGAATAGAAGTCTCAGTGCCAGCCACCAAAAATCTAGTGTCTCTAAAAAAGACTTTTCAAAAACCAAGTCACCTTAATTTCAGGCCACCTCCTAACATTGCTGAGGAAACCAGGGTACTAACCTGCAATTTTGACTGAGTTTGCTACCCTCCAGGCTTATAATCTACACACCTCTTGGCATCTCCAATCTTCAGGAAAAAGTCGGAAAAAATGGACCATACTTTAAAGAAAACAGTAACAAAACTTTGCCAAGAGACTCATGAGCTCTGGTTCCTCTTGCACTCCTCAGGGTGAACACAGCCCCCAGGGTATCCTGAAGTTTAGCCCATTTGACATGACCTAGCAGAGGCCCTTCCTTACCACCAGGGTGAGGAATTGAGCCAGTGCCTACAATGTACTGTTAACCTGGAACAAGTTCACAAAGCAGCCTTGACTAGTGCCAACAAGGCACCACCAATGCCCACTAGGGATATAACAAAGGGGGCAGCTTCTTTGAGTTAAGTTTGGGGACCAAGTTCTTAAAACATGGAAGGAGGGAATCCCCTGAAGATCAGCTACCAAAATGGAAGGGCCTCTATGGAGTAATCTTAGCCACCCTCACTGCCAGTGAACTACAAGGAATACCTATAGTTACATTTAACTAGATTAAATCTCTTGCCTCCAAAAACCCCACAGGCTACAACGGAAGAATACACCTATGAGCCAGTTGAAGACCTGAGATACTTATGCAGAAGAAAAGCACCACTAACAAATGAGTAAAAAGTGATGCATTAGGCTGGACTTCTGGTTGCTAATTTTGTCATTGCGTTTTCGCTCACATACTCCTGGTTTGCTCAGCCACCCCCACTGGATAAGCAGCTTTTTTGGACCCTCGGCATCTAGAAGACCAGAACCAATGACAGGATGGGAAACATGGACCCTTCTCCTGGCCCTTCTCCTAAGGAGGGGTTGGGGACAGAACAACGAGGAGGGGGGAGCCTGGAGAGAGAACTCAGTCGTCAACTTCTCCAGCATTTTGGCCTCAGGAAATAATCTCTCCAGTTGGACCTGTCATACCCACCCACAAGAGGGGGTTCCTCAGCTCCAGATTGTGCCTGTAGATGAGGATATCAATCTCACCCTGACTTCTGAACCGGTTAGGAACACGCTGCTTCTAATAGTGGATCTTGAAGATCACGAGGAAATGGGGTGTGTAGAGCTTACAGACCCTTGGAACCAAACGGGTCTCTGGATCAAGCGGCCCTTTCTCTGCACAGGGCAAGGAAAACCCTGTTGCCCCTGCCAGACAGATGCCTGCCTTATTGATGCAGGAAGCTCACTGTCTATTTATCCAATGTCATTTTCCACGTTAAGCTCCTCCTGCACCCCTAACCAGACTCACTGGTGTGTGGACTCATCTCTGCTCTCCCCAGGCACCCAGCCCAACACATCTTGTACACACTGGAAAGGAACAGCAGCCCCGGCCTGGAGGCTCACCTATCAGACTCCTTCTGCTTTCAGCGATGAGGAGGAAATAGAGGAAAACTCAGAACTAGATGGGGGACCGCTAGACGGAGGGCCTTTGTCCCCTAGGTGCAGTAATGCCCCTCGCTGGGGTGCCCTTTTACGTCGATGGTTTAATTCTACTTCACCCCGCCAAGCTTGTACCCCTGCCGGATATCTGTTCCTCTGTGGTCCACCGCAGAATAAACTCCCCTTTGAAGGGAGCCCAAATTCCTCCTTCTCCTGGCCTCTCCAAGCAATGGCCTACCCATGCCTAGACAATGTGCACTTCCGAGGAGAATGCACTTTGGGTCGATTGGGCGCTAAAGGGCTAAGCACCACTGCATATAATAATGCCACCTCTCGAAACAGACATAACTGGGCACTCAGATTAGTCCTGGCAGGGATTGGGGCGGCCATAGGTCTGGCTGTCCCTTGGGGAGTTTTGCCTATCATGAAACAATCTTAAGAAACCTCACCCACACCATAGAAAACCTGGTCTCAGAAAACGGTGATGGGAATTCCCCGGTGCTCCAGTGGTCAGGACTCCATGCTTTCACTGCCAAGGGTGCAGGTTCAATCCCTGGTCAGGGAACTAAGATCCTGCAAGATATGCCTGGTGCAGCCAAAAAAAAAAAAACAACTGGTGATGCCTTTAAGGGGCCTCCAAGAGTCCCCAGATCCTTAGCCAATGTTGTGTTTGACAATAACCCTGGATCATCTTCTGAATGAAGAAGGGGGTATCTATGCCGTGATTAACAACACTTGTAGAACATGCATCAACAACTCACAGGAAGTTAAAGTAAATACTCAGGAAATTTATGAACAAGTTAAATGGCTACATGGGTTCAGCTACCCCACTGCCCAAACTAGATGGGACTCAAAGGTTTCATCCTGTTTCATTCCTTGGTTCCTGCCTCTCCTGGGCCCTCTAGTGGCCGTGGTTCTTCTGTCATTATTCAGAGCCTGCCTGTTTAATCTTTGCCTGTGTCTTCCATGCTTCAGCAGTTCCAAGGGAGGCTCCTGATGGCCCAAGGATTTAAACCCTAGAAGGTTTAAACACCAGGATTTATGTCCTAGGTGACCCTGGTCCCTGTAGGTCTTTGGAAGAGTCAGCAAGGGACCTCTGCACCTCTCGGCTAGGCTAGGGTCTCAGCAGGAAGAAGCTCCAGAAGAAGAGACATTCAGCTCCTTGACCCTTAAGAACAAAGAGTGTAGAACCCCTCACAGGAAAATGAGATCAGCTGGGAGCTTGGGTCATCTGCCAGGACACTTGCCCCTGGACAGCGCCTCCTTGAACAGCAGGAAGCTGGCATCTGTAGACTGACCAAGGGGTGAAGCTTCCTTAAACAGCGTAGTGCTGAAGGCCGTAAGTTAACCACAAGTGATTAAAAACAGCCTCACGCCTTGCAGCAGGGCGCTGTTGACCACTACACACCCTTCCTGGTGGCAGTAGTCGGCAAGTCTGCCATTCTGAAGTGCTAATGCAGAAAGCAAAAAACTGCACAATTCATGCGTATGGCACCGCCAAGGAGGACGGACAGACCACCTGAGCCATGCCCCCTGCCTGGACTGCAGATCCATTCCCGCCATCACCCCATCTAAGGACCCAGGGAGCTCTTTGTGAAGGAGCAGGTGGGCAAGGACACCTGATTCTTGCCTTTGTTCCCTTGTGCTGCAGTGTGAGCCCCCATAAAACCTTGTTGGAAATTCTCATCTGGCCTCTTGTCAATGTCTATTGATTAAAGAGTCCAAGGCCCCAGGTCAGTAGCACTGGGAAAATGAATGACAGCAAAGTGCTAACGCCAAGATGAGGAGGGAAAGTTCTAAAGAACTGCAGTTGCATAGAGGTGCGGAGGTAGTGACAGGATGAAATGACTTCTCTTAATTAAGGCAGTTCCGACCCTTTTGCTTCCCAGGCAAGTTTGACTGGAATGTAACTGCAAGTCAGTGACTATTCAGATTTTCAGAGCTGCGGTGCGTGGTTACTGTGTGATCTGTTCCAGCTGCTGTTTTGTGATGTTGGTGCTGTGTGAAAGGAAGCGTGAAGTCATTCGACCCTACGTGTGCGGCATGTCCGTGTAGACACATGAACTTTTTATTTAATCATAACAGTTAACATATTTATATTAGTGATGTGGGCTGAAGGGCTTACAGGGAGACACAGAATGGCACGTAGGAGACAGCATGACTTCTGCAAGTTTCCATGCTGAAGGGTCATTGGCAGAGGAGGACGGCATACTGAGAACACCGTCTAGGGGAGCGCGCAGACACGACCGGGGGCCAGGCAGCCACAGGCTGTTCCCCAGTGGTGGACGGCTGCTGGTCTACAGCGGCTTCTGCACTACCCGCCCCCATCCCACCTCCTCCTCTAATGTTCCTGCCATGTTCCCCTGAACAATGCATCTGCAGGGGTTATTCAGGATATGGCTTTGGGTCCGCAGGCCTGGAAAGGAAAGATAAGTACGAAGGCCTCATCAGTAATTTTCCAGAGTGCCAACCTCCTCCCACCAAAACATCGCATGCACATGAAAATCCTCAAGACAGAAATGACTCCTGCTTGACACTTGGTGAGGGTTCCAGGAAAGGCCACAGCAGCAGTGCGATGCCAAGGTGATGATGAAAGGCATTTCTTATTGAGCACCTGGTGCATACTAAGTTGGTTGTTTGCTGCTGCTGCTGCTAAGTCGCTTCAGTCCTGTCCGACTCTGTGCGACCCCATAGATGGCAGCCCACCAGGCTCCACCGTCCCTGGAATTCTCCAGGCAAGAACACTGGAGTGGGTTGCCATTGCCTTCTCCGAAGTTGGTTGTTTATATATATATATAAAAAACCAAGCCTATGCTTTTATCCTCCATTTAACAAACAAAGACATTAATTCTGATCATTAAACCTGTGGAAGGTCACACTACAGAGAAATGGTGCCAATATGATGGTGAAAGGTGTCATTTATTGAACATCTGCTGGATACTAAGGTTTTTTGTTTGTTTTTTACTACCAAGCCTATGCTTTTATCCTCCATTTTACAAATAAAGACACTAATTCTGATCATTAAATCTGTGGAAGGTCACACTACTGAGAAATGGCCAAAGTGGGGATCTTGTCTACAAGATCACCCTTCTGCCCCACCTCCAGGAATCACTGAACAGGAGGAGCTCAGGAAAGCAGATTGGAATAATGAGAGAGGATTCTGCAGATGTTTCAAGTGGAAAAGAGACCCATTCTAGTGAGCCTTGCTTCTCTCCTTTCCTCTTTTTGAAGTGGTTTGGGAATGACTGCTTAGGACTAGTTCTAGACTTGAAGAGAGAGGAGCCTTGTTACGTCTGTGGAACTCAGCCCTCCTGACCAAAGGCAGCAAGGTTGAGAAGCATTATTCAGGAAAAACCCATGCCTTTAGCCCCAGCATCTGCTGTGATGTAGCCCTTGGAAATCTGAATGCAGGGGTACTTTCTCACGTGGATCTGGCCCAGGTGTGGGGCTGGAGTGGGTGAGGGGAGGCAAGCAGTGCAGCCTGAGACGCTGTCCTTGAACACTCAGCCTTCTTAGAAAGCTTCCAGCTAGATCAGCTAGCCCCACCCTGCTCTCTGAGCAGACGAAAGTACTTGGGAATTATTTTTCCTTCATCTCCATAATCGCTGTTGAAGGTTTTAGTTGTTGTAGAGAAGTAAATATGAAACTTGGGGGGATGGCTTATTAGTCAGTGCTCTTCAAACTTTTTAGCTATAGAAGCTGGGTATTTTTAAGCAGAATTTTGAAAGGAATCACAATATTGAAAACATGAGCAATATCACTGTCAGCTCAAACAGTTTATAAATATTTGCTTATAAAAAGAAACCAACTGAATCAGGGAGCCATAATTACACAAACCAGTCATTTGCACAACTCCCTGAATCACTTCCTAGAAGACAGAAAACACTGAGCCAAGTTAACCCAGGACGTGGACCTTTGGTCAAAAGAAGGAAAATGGCCCCGAGCTTAGGCTAAGTACCTGCTCAGAGTGTGTCTGCTCCAACCACCTGGTGGCCAGTTTCCATGGCAGCCGCTGACGTTTGTAAGGCCGCTGTGGGATAACCAAGACCCTTTGTTGTGCCACCAGTGCTCTTCCTGTCACTTTATTTTCCAGTGACCCCTCCCCCTCCAAAGTAGGCCCCTGGAAAATTTGATGGTAACCAATACAGGGGAAGTATTGATTCTGATAGCACCTGAACCTGGACCAACGTAAAGTGCTTCATTTATCTGTAGAACAAAGCTCCAAGGTTATTTTCTCTACCACTGAGGTGAGTAAGGAAGTAAGGGAGCCCACTCCACCTTGCGATTCATTGTAAGTATACATCCTAAACTGCACTTGTTTGCAGAACGTTCTAGAATAATGCCTAGACCTGTTTGTAACCAACGAGTGGTAACTTAGGTTTAAAGATACAACTAGTGAATAAGGGAACTTAAGAGTTGAAAATGTGGCCAAGATTCATTCCCTACCAATCCAGTTAATTTTTTAAAAGCCTTAAATAACATAAACAATCTCAGTAGTCTTATATTTTAGTGATTTTCTGAAATAGTCACTTAAGTGTCAAATGTACATGCAAAAGCCATTGCTTCATTGCCTGTAAAACAGATGAATATCTTCACCTAGAAAGAAGTCATCAGTCCAGCCAAGGATTATTGGTTAGTATGGAATCTGTACTGAATAGAAGTCTCAGTGCCAGCCACCAAAAATCTAGTGTCTCTAAAAAAGACTTTTCAAAAACCAAGTCACCTTAATTTCAGGCCACCTCCTAACATTGCTGAGGAAACCAGGGTACTAACCTGCAATTTTGACTGAGTTTGCTACCCTCCAGGCTTCACGGACCACTGCCCACTAAGACATAACACATTTATTAGAAACAAAAGCTTTATCTAGGAAGGAGAAGATGTTTAGCACTGGAAAATAATAGGACCAAGGCTCACCTGGTGGCAGAAAGCTCCAGGGCAGGGAATTCCAGTCCCAGTTCAGCTCCTGACATGATGTGACTGAAGGGACCTTGGGCTCACCACCCAGTGAATTGACAACACAGCTGACTTCACAAAGGGGCCAGGATGTGGGGCAGACGAAGGACAGCACTTTCCCCATTTCAAGATGGGCAAACATTGAAAAAAAAAAAACAGGCATGCACAGCCTCATTATGTGAGATGTCCCCACACGCCTCTGCCGTTTTAACTATCAGGGCACCGTGTTCAGTCATGTCCAACTGTGCAAGTCCATGGACTATAGCCCGCCAGGCTCCTCTGCCCATGGAATTTTCCAGGCAAGAATACTGGAGTGGGTTGCCATTTCCTACTCCAGGGGATCCTCCCAACCCAGGGATCAAACCCACATCTCCCACATCGCCTGCTTTGGCAGGTGGATTCTTTTCCCACTGTGCCACCTGGGAAGCCCGTTAACCATCAGTGACTTATTCAGTCTCAGTCACAGTACCTCTGTTCAGGTTACTCTGGATTCCCTAACCTTGACTTTGATGGTGAGCCCTGACTAAGCTTTCCGACAACCATTTCATCTGCCTCCCAGCTCACCCTGCATCCCCAGGACCCCAGGCTTGGCTTGCCCGGGATAAAGGGCACACCTCTCTCTGACCACCCCCCTCTTCCACGTGCAGCCCACACACTGTAATAATGTCCCTTGTGTGTCACAACTAGGTCATGACCCTTCTCAGGCCACATGTCACCTCCTCACTTCTCTCAGACTCCTAGTGCTCTGTACATAAGACAGTTCAATATACACCCCCAAATGGTAGTTATCTGTTAGACCTGTCGTTCTCCAATGCTTTCCCAACTCAGCGGATTAGTGCTTTCCTTAATCAATAAACATTTCACTACCATACAAACACCATTAGCTGAAAATATCATTTTGGCTTAGTGCATGTCCTTATTACATCATGAGTTAAATTTGAAAAGGCCCCTGAGATGTGGGTTTGATTCCTGGGTCAAGAAGATCCCCTGGAGGAGGAGGGCAACCCACTCAGTATTCTCGCCCCCAGAATCCCATCCACAGAGGAGCCTGGCAGGCTCAGTCGTGTCCGACTCTTTGCGACCCCATGGACTGTAGCCCACCAGGCTCTTCAGTCCATGGAATTTTCCAGACAAGAATACTGGAGTGGGTTGCCGTTTCCTTCTCCAGGGGATCTTCCCAACCCAGGGATCAAACCCCGGTCTCCTGCGCCGCAGGCAGATGCTTTACCATCTGAGCCACCAGGTAGTGCCTCTGTATGATCATTACACACGGAAACAGCAATGTCTCACTGATGTGGCATTATAGGAAGGGGTCCAGGCCATTTAAGTAAACTTCCTGGGTAAATGAAAAGATCTCCTTAAGGAGCCTTTGAAAAGTCTCACCATTTTTGATAGCACTCTTCATTTCAGAAATCATGATATAATCAAATGCTTCAGTACTTACATATTTATCAGTGGCTATTTTTCTAAAATGTACATAGATGTTTGCCTCCTTGTAAATGGGAAATCAAGATATAATTTAAGTTTTTCATAACATTCCAAAGCATCATTAAATAGACATTATTGAACATTGTAATAATCCAGTGCTAGTTTTGCTTCTTAGAATTCTTGTTTCTCAGCCAGATGACACGTTATTATTTCACCCGCTGGTCCCTTCTAATTCACTGCTTCTCATCCACAGGCTTCCCAGGTGGCTCAGTGGTAGAGAATCCACCTGCCAGTGCAGGAGATGTAGGTTTGATTCCTGGGTCAAGAAGATCCCTTGGAGGAGGAGGGCAACCCACTCAGTATTCTTGCCCCAGAATCCCATGCACAGAGGAGCCTGGCAGGCTACAGTTCAGAGGGTCGCAAAAGAGTCAAATGCGACTTGGTGACTAAATAAGCAATCTACTCCAGACCAGCACACCAGGAAATCAAACTCAGGAGTAAGAAACAAATCTGTGCACTGCTGGTAGGAATGTAAACTGGTGCAGCTGCTATATAACTAGTGTGGTGGTGGTTTAGTTGCTAAGTTGTGTCCCACTCTTGCAACCGCATGGACTGTAGCCTGCCAGACTCCTCTGTCCATGGGATTCTCCAAGCAAGAATACTGGAGTGGGTTGCCATTTCCTTCTCCAGGGGAATTTCCCCAAAATAAATAGAATTATTGTATGATTGAGCAATCCCACTGCTGAGTATACTCCCCCCCAAAATTTGAAGGCAGGGTTTCAAAAAGATTTTTGTACATTCCTGTTCACAGCAGCAGCATCTACAATAGCCAAAAGGTGGAAGCAACCTAAGGGTCTGTCGACAAGTGAATGGATTAACAAAATGTGGTGTGTACCTACAGTGGAATATTTTCCAGCCTTACAAAGGCTGAATTTCCCCTTGAGAATCTCTATGTTGACCTGGGCCTAGTGAGTTTTCTTCCCTCTCAGGCTTTCCCCGCCAGGCCATGACCTCTGCATGTCATGACCAGCAGCTCACCCTGGTCTCTCTCTCTCTGTTTCTAGGAGGGTCAAAAGAAGAGAGAAGGAAATTGAGTAGGGGAAGATGGGGTGTAGGGGAAAACCATCTTGAGGGGACTAGCAGGGGAGACCTAACAGCCCCTCATCCCCTCTTTTGTGCTAGGCAGTGGGCACATGAACAGGTATACATTATGACACAATCTTACAAATGAGTGAAATTGAGCCCCGTTTTCAAAAGGTGAAATTAAGTGAAGAGAAACAAGGGCACTGCTGTGAGTTCATTATTCTCAGACTAACTCCTAATCTTTCTCAGGGGGAGCAGCAGGTAGGGAGGGGCTGTTAAAAAAGGGAAGAAAGGAAATTCTGACATACGCTACATATGAACCAGCCTTGACATTGTGCCAAGTGAAATAAGCCAGTCACCAAAAGACAAAGATTTTAAGATTCCACTTGTATATGTGAGGCACCTGGGAAATCAAATCATAGATACAGTGGAAGCACAGAGTCCTAACCTTAGGCCCACCAGGGAATTCCCATTATGATTAAAATTTTAATTTTGATCTCTCATCAACATCTGGGTGTATCTGCTTAGTTTCTCTTTCTGTTACAGATTGAGGAATGGAATGGGAGAAACTGAATGTATACAAACCCAATGGCCAGACCATCAGAGCAACAGGTTGACCCACGACCTGCAGCCACCTACCCTGGAAACCAACCCCTTATCTATAGTAATCAGC
Source organism: Oreotragus oreotragus (assembly GCA_006410675.1). NCBI lineage: Eukaryota > Metazoa > Chordata > Mammalia > Artiodactyla > Bovidae > Oreotragus > Oreotragus oreotragus. The sequence continues at coordinate 17,586 of SJYX01011474.1, forward strand.
CCAAGAAGCCAGCCTCCTTTAAATCAGACTTACAGGAAGCAAGATTGCTGTCTCTAGCAACAAGCCAGGAAGCTAAATAGTAACTTCTGTAACAATTGGCCTCAGATGGCTAGGGCTTGATTAATAACTGACACACCATCCTAATTTTGCCCCTGCTTCCAATTTAAAGCCAACCAGAGAGAGTCAAATCTGACCCCCAACCAATCACGTAAGATCCCTGGTTCTAGGTTATCCACCCTCAGCTGCCCCCTGCCACCAGCCTCTGGTCAGGCACACCTGAAACCTCCCTTTCTCCATCTTATAAAGTTTTCCCACTTCTTGCCCACCTTTGAGCCTCCACTGAAACACCAGTGACGGTGGCTGGCCCCCTTACTATCGCAAACTCAGAATAATGGCGTTTGCTTTTCTCATTTTGTTCGTTGCTCTTTATTTCTGCAGATGTATAGTTTCTGCTGTGTAATAGCAAAACACTATTCAACTTTCTGCAACACTTAACTACAAAAACATAACTGTTACAACCCCAGTTTCCTAGCAAGTTCTTTCATTATTACAGTGCTGAGATTTTTAACAGTGGGTAGTCATTTGGAAAAATTCTTTTAGAACAATGCTTTTGCCACTTAGCCTCTTCTATGATACTTCAGCCACTGAGAAACAGAGGACATCTGTTTGTTCTAGTGTTTGTGGGTGGCTGGAGTGGCCCCAACAGATGACCTCCGAATAGCAGGGATATTTGTCCATCTCACTTGAGAATGTACATGTGTTACTGAGTCCAAGCTTGTACTGCTCACTGCATTACAGACCAATACGTCAAGAGATGAGTTGTTGGGGCAAGGAAAAGCAACTTTAAGAGGAAAGCCAGAAGCCTGAAAAAAATAACGGATGTGTTCGAAATAAGCAGCTTGTCTGGAGTTAGTATTCAGGCTTCTTTTATTCTAACAGGGGAGGGAGTAAAGTCAGACATTTCCTGTTTCCGGTCAGCCTTCCAAAGGGATGTGTTAATTTCTTTCTCCCTGAAGTCATTCACAGGTGGGCCTGGTCAGGATATTTCCTGGGAGCTAAACAAAGATATTTTAGCTTAATATTCATTATCTGGAAGGCAGGGTTCCCAGATACGGGCCATTATGTATGATTTAAGTTTATAGGCAATATCCCTTCAGTGATTAACTTGTAATAAAATTAAAGGTAGGACGTATTTCTGTTAGCTTCGATCTGAATAACTACTGGCTAAACATCAGGGTGACTTAGCAGCAGCAGCAGCAAACATCAGGTGTTAGAAAGTACTTGATAAAGCTGGCTTCACTGTCATGCTGAAAAATCGTAATGGATATTATTTTCTAATTAGGTGATGTCCTCCTCTCCCTGTACCTCCATGTACATGACCTCCCTATGCCCTGTTGGTAGCATCTTTTTGTTTCACGCAGAATTATGATTCTTCTAGAAGACAAAGAAAAACATGATATGTTTGTGCAGTCTAGCCTTTGCTATTGAGAATTTTTAAGATCACAAACTTGCAAATCAGGCTTTCAAAAGAGAAAGGACTTTCTAAATCCCAAATGCTCTGTCTTTGTATTTCCAGGGGCAAACCCAGGCTGGCTGGTACATTGTTACAAGAGCTTGATTTTTAACACCAATGATCTTGTGGGAAAATGCAAGGGTAAAACAGAAGTTTACTTTAAACCAGAGCGCCAGGGAGTCCCTTGAAACAGGAAAGGAAAATAGAAAAATCCCGTCTCTTCCAGGTCTGGGGAGAGGAAGCAGCAGCAAAACCAGTTGGTTCGCCCTCTAGTCAGAGGACTGCCGGGAAGGACCCCCAGAGGACCCCCAGAGGACTCCCGCTGGTGGAGAGTGTAGAGCTTGGTGACTTCCTACACTGTTTTCTTGGTATTTGACTGTGATTTGCAGTTTTAGCTTCAGGGCATTACATCATCAGTCTTAGGGCTTGTCACCTGGGTATTTCCTGTGAGTTTGCACCTTCTCCCTTCTTTTCCCCATCTCCATTCATGGCAAATGGGATATGTTTAACGCAAAGCATACTTTTGTTGAAAAGCATAGGTTGCTTGATACCTTTTTTAATTGGATACGTTAATTATGTTATTTTTAGGAAGTTAAAAGAAAAACCTACCTCTTTCAGAACAGTGATTCTCAAATAGGGTTCATTTTGACGTGCCTTTGAAACTAAGCGGCCCCGGGGGATGGGCTGTTATTTCTGTGTAACAATTTGGCTCCATCTAGCGGAGAAGGCAATGGCACCCCACTCCAGTACTCTTGCCTGGAAAATCCCATGGACAGAGGATCCTGGTGGGCTGCAGTCCATGGGGTCGCTAAGAGTAGGACACAACTGAGCGACTTCCCTTTCACTTTTCAGTTTCATGCATTGGAGAAGGAAATGGCAACCCACTCCACTGTTCTTGCCTGGAGAATCCCAGGGACGGGGGAGCCTGGTGGGCCGCCATCTATGGGATTGCACAGAGTCAGACACGACTGAAGTGACTTAGCAGCAGCGGCAGCAGTGGACTGCAAGGAGATCCAACCAGTCCATGCTAAAGGAGATCAACCCTGGGATTTCTTTGGAAGGACTGATGCTAAAGCTGAAACTCCAGTACTTTGGCCACCTCATGCGAAGAGTTGACTCATTGGAAAAGACTCCGATGCTGGGAGGGATTGGGGGCAGGAGGAGAAGGGGACGACAGAGGATGAGGTGGCTGGAAGGCATCACCGACTCGATGGACATGAGTTTGGGTGAACTCCAGGAGTTGGTGATGGATGGGGAGGCCTGGCATGCTGTGATTCATGGGGTCACAAAGCGTCGGACACGACTGAGCGACTGAACTGAACTGAGTGGTCAGTTTGGGAATTTTCATAGGCTCTCATCTGTTCTTTAATAATCATATGCAATAGTGTGTGCTTTCCTGTCTTGACTCTGCAATCCCATGGACTGTAGCCCACCGGATCCTCTGTCCATGGGATTCCCCAGGCAAGAATACTGGCGTGGGTTGCTGTTTCCTCCTCCAGGGGATCATCCCGACCCAGGGATCAAACCCGTCTCCTGTGTCCCCTGCCCTGGCAGGCTGATTCTTTACCACTAGTGCCACCTTTAAAACTCCTCTTCACACATAGTCATTTTTCTTAGGAAGGTTTGGGGGGGCATAACTGACTAAAGAGAATATATGCTTTTTTAGCAAATATGGCAGTCATTTTTTGAAGAATGACTGAGATTTTTTTTCAAGTGGATAAGAAATCTTTTTCTATTTTAAACTTTTTATTTCATATTGAAGTGTAGCCACTTGCCAATGTTGTGGCAGTTTCAGGTGCACAGCAGACGGACTCGGCCATACATACACATGCTATCTATTCCCCCCGAAACTCCCCTTCTATCCCGACTGCCACATAACATTTTTTGAAGAATGACTAAGGTTTGTATATATGATTGACAGGTTTAGCAAATAAAAATACAGGGTACTCAGTAAAATGTAAATTTCAGAGTAAAAACAGTTTTAGCATAAAATTTAGTAAAAATTTTTTTAGTATAAGTATGCTCCAAATACATTAATCTGGCAATTTATGTATTTCTATCATATTTTGCATCTCATTTAACAAATGAGAATTCTGAGGATCAAAGGCTCAAAAAATTCAAAGTATTTTTCCCATTTTACTATGGCTTGTCCTTTTTTCTTTAGAAGTTTTCCTCTAAGTTTCCAGAAGAAATCAGAACAGAGTCTGATCAGATAACACTTCAGTTTAAGCTCCAAGTATCCTGAGACAGCTTTGTTTTAACTTGACCAGGTGGGATGATCGCCATGCAAGGTCCCAGGGGACCCTCAACCTCTCCCTGAAGCTTCCCCACCTGGCCCCTCGGGCACACCTGTGGGTTCCAGTCGTTTGTGAAGACACAGCTACCACACGAGGGCAGTCTTTATCATGGAACTCAGCCCAACGACAGGCTGCTGCAGGTTCTCTCCTGCAACTCCAGACTGTCATCATAAAATACAGGGGGACTTCCCTGGTGGCCCAACGATTAAAACTCTGTGCTTCCACTTTCCACAGCAAGGGGCATGGGTTTGGTCCCTGGTCAGGGAACTAAGATCCCAGAAACTGTGGTGCAGCCCAAAAAAAAAAAAAAGTCTCTCCTAGTTTTGATGAAATCCCGAATTACAAATGATATCTTACCATTCTTTATATCACAGGAAGCAAAATAAAAGCAAGTTAGTTCACTATAAATGGGTATGAAGCATCTTAGTGGAGTGGTGGCAATGCTCTAACTTCTAGATTGCGGTGATGTTTACACAGCTAAAAGTCACTGAACTGTACACTTGAACTAGATGAATTGCAGCATGTGAATTATATCTCAATAAAGTTACTGCCACACGCCAAATTCATTGCAGTACACTATATGACCACAGAGTGTCAGCCAAGACAAAAACGTGAAGGATTTTCCCATAAACCTATCTCCAAAGAGAACATCACCAACCACGCTGACTGTGGCTGCCTCTCACCACAGAAATTCCTGTGTCCTAGGCCTCAGGGGTTTGAAGTTACCAAGCACCAAAGTCAGGTAGCAGGAATAAGGAAATATTTTCAAATATTTAACCCATGATATTTGCTGAAGCTGAAACTCCAATACTTTGGCTACATGATACGAAGAACTGACTCATTGGTAAATACCCTGATGCTGGGAAAGATTAAAGGCAGGAGGAGAAGGGAACGACAGAGGATGAGATGGTTGGATGGCATCATTGACTCAATGGACATGAGTTTGAACAAGCTCCAGGGGTTGGTGAAGGACAGGGAAGCCTGGCGTGCTGCAGTCCATGGGGTTGCAAAAAGTCGGACATGACTGAGCAACTGAACTGAGCTGATATGCAGTTAAGTTAAAAAAAAAAAAAACCCTCACACCACAATAATCTTCAATAAGAAAACTAGAAATTCAGTCCTATTGGAAATATTAAAGTCCTTTAAAACTGGTTTTGGACTAGTTATATGTTCTGTTATATAAACTTTTTAATTTGTATAGCTATTATACATTAAAACTGTAAATTTAAAAGTAGAATTTTAAAAATTTCCATCTAATTATTATAAAAATCAATAAAACTATTCAAATAACAAGTTTGATTTTAAAAATCAGATAAAATAATCAATAAAACTTTTCAAATAACTAGTTAACATGAAGAGAAATCTTCTAAAAGGAGTATAGTCTCTCTTTTACTCATGACTAATTTAGTTCTTTGAAAAAGTAAAATCAGTAAGTCGGGTTATGGGAAGGTAAATCTAAGGCATTGAAAACCACAGTGGTTTCTGGGCTGGTAATACTTCCTTTTACTTAGTGCAGCCGTGTTAAGATTGAGCAAGGCAGAGACTTGCGAGCTGGAAAATTTTCAGTCACATTTTGAGCATATTCATAAATAACTGTAAGTAAAGTAACATTTGTCTAAATAAATTTTTCAGGTGTCAAAATCTTAACCTACATGATCCAGATCAAAGTGGACACCCCTTCCTTCATTAAGACCAATTTCAGTTTAAGGCCATTTTGCTCATGAATTCTGTACCACATGTCAGAGATGGATGGATCCACCAAGGTCCTGTAGCCTCCCACTGTTTCAGGGGTCACAAAGGCAGATGGTTTCTCAGAAAACTATGCTTTCTCCAAAAAGTGAAGTGAAGTCGCTCAGTCGTGTCCAACTCTTTGTGACCCCATGGACTGTAGCCTACCGGGCTCCTCTGTCCATGGGTTTTTCCAGGCAAGAGTACTGGAGTGGGGTGCCATTTCCTTCTCCAGAGGATATTCCCGACCCAGGGCTCAAACCCAGGTCTCCCGAACTGTAGGCAGATGCTTTACCGTCTGAGCCACAAAGGAGATGCTTTCTCCAAAACCTGGCTAAAAATCTAGTTTATAAAAAAAGAGAGGCATTGTGGTAATGGAGTTAAGAGTTCCGAATATTTCTAATCTCACCATTCCCAGTAACTATCAACATCTAAATAAATCAACCTGAAATCTGGTTTCCTTGTCTATAAAATGAAAGCAGTAAGTTACACCTTTATCACCTGTTTTTAGCTTGAGGATTCTATTCCAGTGTGTAAGTCTGCAGCTTTGATATCCCAACATCTAATCCTCAATCTGTAGTACCATTTTCTCCTGACTGGCTTCATGGATTTTAAACACCAGAGAGAAATGGATGCATGCTCTCAAACGGATAACCAGCAAGGGCCTCCTGAATGGCACAGGGAACTCTGCTCAGTATGGCACCCTGGATGGGAGGGGAGTTTGGGGGAGAGTGGATACATGTCCATGTATGGCTGAGTCCCTCTGCTGTGCACATGAAGCTATCACAACAATGTTAATTGGCTACATTCCAATATAAAATAAAAGTTTTAAAAAGAAATGGATGCATACTCTTGTTCATTACAACAGGAAGGGTTCAGGTGTTCTTAAGTCTACCCAATGGGACCACAGAGCTGTCTCCAGCCACCACCCACCTGGCCAGCACACATGCCCTCTGGCCACCTTCTTGCTTTGGGTCCGGGCTCCCTTGCTCCCCGCCAGGTTTGCTCTCAGCCCTGAGCCCTAGCAGTTGTGTGACCTTGGGCAAGTACCCTCTCCAAGTCTCCTTCCTCATCTGCAAGATGGGGATGATGGTAAAAGCACCAATACTGATGAGAATTAGGTGCGATAAGCCCCGTATGGCATGCAGTTTGGTGCCGGGCACAGGGGCAGCACTCAGTAAATGGTAGCCATTACTCTGGATAACAGCTGTGCGGTTGGAGCCACCACAGGACTCAGGATGTAACAGAAGACCCCATGAAGTGCCGGCGTTGCCATGGGCCGTGACCCTCTCTCCTTCCAGACCCTTTCTCACTTGTAGCGACNCTCTCCTAGTTTTGATGAAATCCCGAATTACAAATGATATCTTACCATTCTTTATATCACAGGAAGCAAAATAAAAGCAAGTTAGTTCACTATAAATGGGTATGAAGCATCTTAGTGGAGTGGTGGCAATGCTCTAACTTCTAGATTGCGGTGATGTTTACACAGCTAAAAGTCACTGAACTGTACACTTGAACTAGATGAATTGCAGCATGTGAATTATATCTCAATAAAGTTACTGCCACACGCCAAATTCATTGCAGTACACTATATGACCACAGAGTGTCAGCCAAGACAAAAACGTGAAGGATTTTCCCATAAACCTATCTCCAAAGAGAACATCACCAACCACGCTGACTGTGGCTGCCTCTCACCACAGAAATTCCTGTGTCCTAGGCCTCAGGGGTTTGAAGTTACCAAGCACCAAAGTCAGGTAGCAGGAATAAGGAAATATTTTCAAATATTTAACCCATGATATTTGCTGAAGCTGAAACTCCAATACTTTGGCTACATGATACGAAGAACTGACTCATTGGTAAATACCCTGATGCTGGGAAAGATTAAAGGCAGGAGGAGAAGGGAACGACAGAGGATGAGATGGTTGGATGGCATCATTGACTCAATGGACATGAGTTTGAACAAGCTCCAGGGGTTGGTGAAGGACAGGGAAGCCTGGCGTGCTGCAGTCCATGGGGTTGCAAAAAGTCGGACATGACTGAGCAACTGAACTGAGCTGATATGCAGTTAAGTTAAAAAAAAAAAAAACCCTCACACCACAATAATCTTCAATAAGAAAACTAGAAATTCAATCCTATTGGAAATATTAAAGTCCTTTAAAACTGGTTTTGGACTAGTTATATGTTCTGTTATATAAACTTTTTAATTTGTATAGCTATTATACATTAAAACTGTAAATTTAAAAGTAGAATTTTAAAAATTTCCATCTAATTATTATAAAAATCAATAAAACTATTCAAATAACAAGTTTGATTTTAAAAATCAGATAAAATAATCAATAAAACTTTTCAAATAACTAGTTAACATGAAGAGAAATCTTCTAAAAGGAGTATAGTCTCTCTTTTACTCATGACTAATTTAGTTCTTTGAAAAAGTAAAATCAGTAAGTCGGGTTATGGGAAGGTAAATCTAAGGCATTGAAAACCACAGTGGTTTCTGGGCTGGTAATACTTCCTTTTACTTAGTGCAGCCGTGTTAAGATTGAGCAAGGCAGAGACTTGCGAGCTGGAAAATTTTCAGTCACATTTTGAGCATATTCATAAATAACTGTAAGTAAAGTAACATTTGTCTAAATAAATTTTTCAGGTGTCAAAATCTTAACCTACATGATCCAGATCAAAGTGGACACCCCTTCCTTCATTAAGACCAATTTCAGTTTAAGGCCATTTTGCTCATGAATTCTGTACCACATGTCAGAGATGGATGGATCCACCAAGGTCCTGTAGCCTCCCACTGTTTCAGGGGTCACAAAGGCAAATGGTTTCTCAGAAAACTATGCTTTCTCCAAAAAGTGAAGTGAAGTCGCTCAGTCGTGTCCAACTCTTTGTGACCCCATGGACTGTAGCCTACCGGGCTCCTCTGTCCATGGGTTTTTCCAGGCAAGAGTACTGGAGTGGGGTGCCATTTCCTTCTCCAGAGGATATTCCCGACCCAGGGCTCAAACCCAGGTCTCCCGAACTGTAGGCAGATGCTTTACCGTCTGAGCCACAAAGGAGATGCTTTCTCCAAAACCTGGCTAAAAATCTAGTTTATAAAAAAAGAGAGGCATTGTGGTAATGGAGTTAAGAGTTCCGAATATTTCTAATCTCACCATTCCCAGTAACTATCAACATCTAAATAAATCAACCTGAAATCTGGTTTCCTTGTCTATAAAATGAAAGCAGTAAGTTACACCTTTATCACCTGTTTTTAGCTTGAGGATTCTATTCCAGTGTGTAAGTCTGCAGCTTTGATATCCCAACATCTAATCCTCAATCTGTAGTACCATTTTCTCCTGACTGGCTTCATGGATTTTAAACACCAGAGAGAAATGGATGCATGCTCTCAAACGGATAACCAGCAAGGGCCTCCTGAATGGCACAGGGAACTCTGCTCAGTATGGCACCCTGGATGGGAGGGGAGTTTGGGGGAGAGTGGATACATGTCCATGTATGGCTGAGTCCCTCTGCTGTGCACATGAAGCTATCACAACAATGTTAATTGGCTACATTCCAATATAAAATAAAAGTTTTAAAAAGAAATGGATGCATACTCTTGTTCATTACAACAGGAAGGGTTCAGGTGTTCTTAAGTCTACCCAATGGGACCACAGAGCTGTCTCCAGCCACCACCCACCTGGCCAGCACACATGCCCTCTGGCCACCTTCTTGCTTTGGGTCCGGGCTCCCTTGCTCCCCGCCAGGTTTGCTCTCAGCCCTGAGCCCTAGCAGTTGTGTGACCTTGGGCAAGTACCCTCTCCAAGTCTCCTTCCTCATCTGCAAGATGGGGATGATGGTAAAAGCACCAATACTGATGAGAATTAGGTGCGATAAGCCCCGTATGGCATGCAGTTTGGTGCCGGGCACAGGGGCAGCACTCAGTAAATGGTAGCCATTACTCTGGATAACAGCTGTGCGGTTGGAGCCGCCACAGGACTCAGGATGTAACAGAAGACCCCATGAAGTGCCGGCGTTGCCATGGGCCGTGACCCTCTCTCCTTCCAGACCCTTTCTCACTTGTAGCGACAAACACGCTGCCTGACTCCTCAGGGCTCTTTCCAGAAACCTCTCATCACAGTCCTGAATATGGCACAGCGATCTAAGGAAACAGGAGGCATCATCCATGAATCTCCTTCCCAAAAAAGAAACTGGTGACCGCAGTTGCCTCCTGGGTGATGGGAGCCAGGGATGGGAAACAGACTTTGGACTCTATACCTTTGTATCCTTTGAATTTTGAATCTCAAATATGTCTTACCTATATTAAAAACTAAAGTTGATTTCTGAAAAGTAAAAGGATACAATTTATTTTTTTAAAGGTGACACCTTTGGGGAGCTCACAGGCTTCCTCATCCCCCGCCCCCCACCTCAGGGCTGTGGGCAGAAGCCATGGGGGCACAGAGGGGAGGAGGAAGGGTGTTAAGTTCAGGCTCTGACTCTTTCTGCACAAAGATCCAAGGAATTCATAGATTCGGAGCAAGGCTTTATCTCTGAATCTGATCGATGGCCCAGGAAAGGTAAAGATCTGGATTAAAAGGAAAAACACGGACTCCCTGGTGGTTCAGTTGTTAAGACTCCACACTCCCAAAGCAAGGGTCACTGGTTCAATCCCTGGTCGGGGAACTAAGATCCCTTGGCCAAACAATGAACAAAAAAAACAAACGGTAATGAAACGTGTGCAGTGCAACCCACACTGAGCTTTGGTACTATTTACAAACAGACATTTTTTTTAAAATAAGGAAATCTGAAAAAACAAAAACCTCTGTCTTCCTGAAAACTAAGACTGGCTTAGGAGTAAGAAGGGTTGCATTTTATTTAAGCACATACACCCGACTGTAGCAGAGTGCAAGGTTACTCTTGTTTTATTCGTTTTCCCTCTTTGATGAGCTTCCCTGGTGGCTCAGATGGTAAAAGTGTCTGCTTGCAATGTGGGAGACCTGGGTTCAATCCCTGGGTGAGGAAGATCCCCTGGAGAAGGAAATGTCAACCCACTCCAGTACTCTTGCCTGGAAAATTCCATGGATGGAGGAGCCTTGTAGGCTACAGTCCATGGTGTTGCAAAGAGTTGGACTGAGCGATTTCACATCTTTGATGGAATTATGTGTGTGTGAAGAGACTTACCATAAGTCTCATCGTAAGTCACCACACAGCACCCAGTGGCAAAATAAATCTTTGAAGTACAAACACTGTGTTAACAATGGTTTGTGTTAAAAAAAAAATACGTTTGGAATTCTGAAATGTATGAATATGAAATGTACTTAGGGGAAAATGGATTTCTAGAGAAGCTTACCCACGAAGCAGAAAGATTAAACTGCGCCATGCTTGAGTGGCTGGCGTGGGGTTGGGTGTCTCTAGGACCACCTCAGAGGCAGCACCTCAGACTTGGCATCTCAGCTGCTGAGAAGCTTGTGAAGTACTGATAACTCAGCAGGGCTGGCTGAGTCTCGGGCGCAGCCTGTGCCACACATGTGCCCAAACCACGCCATTATTTTTGGTTGAGGACTAGGAAAGCAGTGTGTTGGTTTCAAGAGTCCTCATATTTTAAAAATGTACTTTAGGCACAAAGGCACAGCCTTACTGGACATAAGAGCTGATGAAGGAAGCAGAGAGGCGGGGCTGCTGATACAAATGGTGCTACTTTGGGTAAGTGCAGAGCTCCTGGTCACACACCCAGCGATGTCCTCCCTCTATTCTTCCATTTTGAGCAATTTCACGTCACAAGCCACCCAGTTAAATCTGACAAGGTGGTGTAATCCTCCAACCTAGGGTTAATAATTTCTATTTCCAATAGTCCAGGTGCAGACACTCTTAGGATGAGAATAAAGTCACAGACACGGTGGCAGCTCTGGATTCCATGCAGCACTGGTGCACGAGACAAACGATGTTCACACAGCTTCCAACTTACCTCTGGCTCCATCCCCCAGGAGGCTGCAGGCAGCATCTGCTAATGCTGGGTGGAGAGCTAGCACATTGTGCTAATCTAGCAGCAAAAGATGAGGTTCCAAGGTACAAATCAGATGAGCCAGTATCCGGGGAAGTCCTGTGCGGCTCCAGCCTCAAGTCCCACCAAGGTCCCCAACTCCCAGCCAGCTGCAGCCTTGCACATCACCAATATGGGAGACCCCGTTAGCTGCCGACACCTGGCTCTTCCGGAATCCAGTTCTATTCAACACCAATTGGCCGTATGCTTCACAGAAGCTGGCCACCCTCCCAGCCCCAGAGGTTGCATCCTCACTAGGAATCCAGAGCTTTTAGCTCCACTCTCCAGGCCAGTGAGCAGCTGCGGAAGGAGGTGACAATGGGTGTCTGGCAGGTGAGACTCAGCAGGTGAGACCTGCAGAAGGTCTTCTGCGCAGGTTTTCTTTGCTCTGAAGACAGGCCAGCCAGGAGAGGTGCTGCTGGCTGCCCTCTGGTGCCTGTATCCAGACAACGGATCCAGGATGGGGAGACCCGCCTACACAGGGAGCCGATGCTCGTGAGGTCGTGTTGAGCCACTGCATCTCCCACTGAATATCTGGGCCTGGTGTCTCATGAGATGATAACCATTTCCTCATGTTTAAACCACTGGGGAAAAGTGGGGGCATTGGCTATCTGGGGGTCCCAAGTAGTCAGATGCAATCTCCTTCCCCTGAAATGACAGAGTGGGGTACACATGTATACGCACAGCCTCTGTCGAACAAAATGGACTCCCCCCCAACCCGATGAGTCCTAACTTCACCTCCTCCATCTCCGTGACTCTTCTCCTAGGAGGGGGTGTCTGCTCTGTACCCCATCTGGATGCACACACCCTCACTGTTGCATTTCCAGTCACTCCCAAGTCTGCTGCCTTCAGGACCCCATCTGGCTCCGCCCACATCTGCCTCCCATTCTGACTTACTGCATCTCCACCATCAACTTGTTTACACCCTGTCTGCTGATCCCTGGGTCACCCTCTCAGTGTCCACACTTCTGAACATACATCTCATTTACACGGACTCTGAGCAACTGAATGAAAGTTTGAGTGATGGAGTGAATGATAACTGCATGAGTACCAAGCACCCTTCTTCCTTCACTTGAAACCTGGGGTTTTCCTTTCCTCTTTTCTTTTTTATCTTCCTTCCTCACCTTCCTTCTCTGTAGAATGAAAGACAAACATTGAGATAAAAGAGATTCAGAGCTCAGGCTCTGATGGGTAGATTAAGTATTTCTAGAGAAAGCCACAAACGGTGCGCCTCACCTCCTGGGAGTTACAGATAAGGGGTGATGACGTGGGGTGGCACTAAGATGCCACACAGCGGCCTCCTGTCCTGCACCCCACACTCCTCCACACAGTAGCCAGCTCCACTGCTGAAACTGGGGGAGGGGCAGCCTTCACAGGTCGAGAGTTACGGCAGAAACCAAGGTGAGTCCAGCCCACAGGAGGCCTTCAGCAGATGTCCCACGAGTGAGTGAGGTGACAGAGCATCTTGTGGTCAGGGCTTTGGGCTCACATGTGTCTTCAAGGTTTTTTATTATAAAAGCAGGATGAGATGTGAATACCAGTAATAACCCACTTGACGTAATGAATCTCATCTGAAAGTTGCTGACTCAAAAGTATTTGATCTGCAAGTAGCTGTCTTGAAGTGAAAAATAGCATCTTGAGTTGTCTTAGATTTTCCTTTAAAATTCCTATGGTGGGACTTCCCTGGTGGTCCAGTGGTTAAGAATCTGCCTTGCAATGCAAGGGGCTTGGATTGGATCTCTGATCGGGGAACTAAGATCCCACAGTCTGTGGGGCAACTAAGCCCATTTGCCTCAACTAGAGTCCATGAAGCAGCAAAACATCCCATGTGTCGCAACTAAGCCCTGATACACCCAAACAAATAAATATTTTTAAAAAACAACAAAAAACCAAACCCTCCCATGGTCGTTAGCCATAACTCAAAATAGAGGGTCACCAGCAGGAGACTTCCAGACCATGTGCACAGAGGCCTAGTCCATCACACCAGCTGAATCTCTCAGAGCTACACCGCTGTACACAGCTAAGCCCTGGGGCTGGGTTTCTGAGAGCAGAAAGGACATGTGGCAGAAAACACGGCCCACTGTGGAAATCGGCAGTGGAGCCTGTGAGGGTCTGCAAATACAATTCGAACTTGTAACTCGGCACAGGTATTAAAATGTGTCACCTTTCATCACCTTAAGAGCAAACCGACACTAAAAGCTTCTGCAAGATCTATTATATTACACCACAGAGTAAAAACGGTAGTCAATGTTCGGATAGTTAAAAGAGCACCAAACACTACAAAGCGTAACCAACATGGTTCTATTAAAAACTGTTGTCAACTCTGGCATTCAAGGACAGCAATACAATATTTTCTTTACAAAGCAACCAATATAAAAATCCACAAACGCCATAAATTCATTTATAGGCTATTATTTTTCACACAGGCATATGTCACTAATTATTTCCATTCCTTCTTTCTTTCCATTCTCTCCTGAGGTATTTTTTTGTGGTTTATTTTTATTGTACTGCTGGATGCATTTATCTTTGATCACCCTTTCCTAAAATGATTTTTAAAGATCTGCAAAAAAATTTTATTGCATAGGACACTATTCATGACACAGATTGGGAACTGCAAATATGTGGCATTGGAACAAGTCTTACAAATATTGCATTTTAAGAATCTGTCACAGACTTTTTTTTATAGTTTGTCTCTTTTAAAAAAAATTGAAGTTACAGCTAAGAGTTAACTACGTACAGTGAAGCAGTTTGGGAATGTAAGAGATGAGAAAATACACTGAATGATACAAAGGAGAAAAAAAAAGCCATAATTCTTGCCAGCTATATATTGTATTGCCTTCAAAAGCAACTGTACAGGTTGTAATCAGTTCATAGTTAAATATTTCTACTAATCTGTTTTGGGAGAGTAAATGTCTTTCAAAGTTTCCAGTTCCTCTATAAGCTTCTTGTTTTGAACTTCCAGCACTGCGACTCGACTCTCCAGACACTTGACATATTCTTTCTTTCGACGTCGACATTCTTTAGCAGCTTCCCTGAAAGAAGATAGAAAGCAAAAGGGCAAACAAAACATTTTTTCGCATGCACGCTACTGACAAGGAGGCTGAAGGAGGCTTGGGAAGTGTGATCATGGTTGCGTTCCCCATCCTGGGACAAGAGGTCTCATTCAATGGCAAACACTAAAGCCAAACTGGGCTCTCAAGGGTCACTGGGGTCCCTTCCACAAGTCATTCCGCATGGCAATTAGTAGCATGGCTGCACCTCCTGCCTCGATTAGAGTTCAGAGCAAACAAGGTCCAAGTCAAAGACAATTACTCTGCTTTATGGCAATAAAGATCTTTGAGGGCCTTGAGTTCCTCAATGAGGGTCTTGTTTTGGTTTTCAAGCACAGCCACGCGGTTTTCAAGACACTTGACATATTCTTTCTTCTTCCTGCGACACTCCCGGGCAGCTTCCCTGGAACCAACACAAGGCAAGTGACAAGGGGAACAACCTCTCAGTGCAGTCCAGAGCGGCCCCCTGGGCTCAACCGCCAGGCGGTCCTCGNAAAAAAAAAATACGTTTGGAATTCTGAAATGTATGAATATGAAATGTACTTAGGGGAAAATGGATTTCTAGAGAAGCTTACCCACGAAGCAGAAAGATTAAACTGCGCCATGCTTGAGTGGCTGGCGTGGGGTTGGGTGTCTCTAGGACCACCTCAGAGGCAGCACCTCAGACTTGGCATCTCAGCTGCTGAGAAGCTTGTGAAGTACTGATAACTCAGCAGGGCTGGCTGAGTCTCGGGCGCAGCCTGTGCCACACATGTGCCCAAACCACGCCATTATTTTTGGTTGAGGACTAGGAAAGCAGTGTGTTGGTTTCAAGAGTCCTCATATTTTAAAAATGTACTTTAGGCACAAAGGCACAGCCTTACTGGACATAAGAGCTGATGAAGGAAGCAGAGAGGCGGGGCTGCTGATACAAATGGTGCTACTTTGGGTAAGTGCAGAGCTCCTGGTCACACACCCAGCGATGTCCTCCCTCTATTCTTCCATTTTGAGCAATTTCACGTCACAAGCCACCCAGTTAAATCTGACAAGGTGGTGTAATCCTCCAACCTAGGGTTAATAATTTCTATTTCCAATAGTCCAGGTGCAGACACTCTTAGGATGAGAATAAAGTCACAGACACAGTGGCAGCTCTGGATTCCATGCAGCACTGGTGCACGAGACAAACGATGTTCACACAGCTTCCAACTTACCTCTGGCTCCATCCCCCAGGAGGCTGCAGGCAGCATCTGCTAATGCTGGGTGGAGAGCTAGCACATTGTGCTAATCTAGCAGCAAAAGATGAGGTTCCAAGGTACAAATCAGATGAGCCAGTNATGTTCACACAGCTTCCAACTTACCTCTGGCTCCATCCCCCAGGAGGCTGCAGGCAGCATCTGCTAATGCTGGGTGGAGAGCTAGCACATTGTGCTAATCTAGCAGCAAAAGATGAGGTTCCAAGGTACAAATCAGATGAGCCAGTATCCGGGGAAGTCCTGTGCAGCTCCAGCCTCAAGTCCCACCAAGGTCCCCAACTCCCAGCCAGCTGCAGCCTTGCACATCACCAATATGGGAGACCCCGTTAGCTGCCGACACCTGGCTCTTCCGGAATCCAGTTCTATTCAACACCAATTGGCCGTATGCTTCACAGAAGCTGGCCACCCTCCCAGCCCCAGAGGTTGCATCCTCACTAGGAATCCAGAGCTTTTAGCTCCACTCTCCAGGCCAGTGAGCAGCTGCGGAAGGAGGTGACAATGGGTGTCTGGCAGGTGAGACTCAGCAGGTGAGACCTGCAGAAGGTCTTCTGCGCAGGTTTTCTTTGCTCTGAAGACAGGCCAGCCAGGAGAGGTGCTGCTGGCTGCCCTCTGGTGCCTGTATCCAGACAACGGATCCAGGATGGGGAGACCCGCCTACACAGGGAGCCGATGCTCGTGAGGTCGTGTTGAGCCACTGCATCTCCCACTGAATATCTGGGCCTGGTGTCTCATGAGATGATAACCATTTCCTCATGTTTAAACCACTGGGGAAAAGTGGGGGCATTGGCTATCTGGGGGTCCCAAGTAGTCAGATGCAATCTCCTTCCCCTGAAATGACAGAGTGGGGTACACATGTATACGCACAGCCTCTGTCGAACAAAATGGACTCCCCCCCAACCCGATGAGTCCTAACTTCACCTCCTCCATCTCCGTGACTCTTCTCCTAGGAGGGGGTGTCTGCTCTGTACCCCATCTGGATGCACACACCCTCACTGTTGCATTTCCAGTCACTCCCAAGTCTGCTGCCTTCAGGACCCCATCTGGCTCCGCCCACATCTGCCTCCCATTCTGACTTACTGCATCTCCACCATCAACTTGTTTACACCCTGTCTGCTGATCCCTGGGTCACCCTCTCAGTGTCCACACTTCTGAACATACATCTCATTTACACGGACTCTGAGCAACTGAATGAAAGTTTGAGTGATGGAGTGAATGATAACTGCATGAGTACCAAGCACCCTTCTTCCTTCACTTGAAACCTGGGGTTTTCCTTTCCTCTTTTCTTTTTTATCTTCCTTCCTCACCTTCCTTCTCTGTAGAATGAAAGACAAACATTGAGATAAAAGAGATTCAGAGCTCAGGCTCTGATGGGTAGATTAAGTATTTCTAGAGAAAGCCACAAACGGTGCGCCTCACCTCCTGGGAGTTACAGATAAGGGGTGATGACGTGGGGTGGCACTAAGATGCCACACAGCGACCTCCTGTCCTGCACCCCACACTCCTCCACACAGTAGCCAGCTCCACTGCTGAAACTGGGGGAGGGGCAGCCTTCACAGGTCGAGAGTTACGGCAGAAACCAAGGTGAGTCCAGCCCACAGGAGGCCTTCAGCAGATGTCCCACGAGTGAGTGAGGTGACAGAGCATCTTGTGGTCAGGGCTTTGGG
Source organism: Oreotragus oreotragus (assembly GCA_006410675.1). Taxonomy (NCBI): domain Eukaryota; kingdom Metazoa; phylum Chordata; class Mammalia; order Artiodactyla; family Bovidae; genus Oreotragus; species Oreotragus oreotragus. The sequence continues at coordinate 35,083 of SJYX01011474.1, forward strand.
CTCACATGTGTCTTCAAGGTTTTTTATTATAAAAGCAGGATGAGATGTGAATACCAGTAATAACCCACTTGACGTAATGAATCTCATCTGAAAGTTGCTGACTCAAAAGTATTTGATCTGCAAGTAGCTGTCTTGAAGTGAAAAATAGCATCTTGAGTTGTCTTAGATTTTCCTTTAAAATTCCTATGGTGGGACTTCCCTGGTGGTCCAGTGGTTAAGAATCTGCCTTGCAATGCAAGGGGCTTGGATTGGATCTCTGATCGGGGAACTAAGATCCCACAGTCTGTGGGGCAACTAAGCCCATTTGCCTCAACTAGAGTCCATGAAGCAGCAAAACATCCCATGTGTCGCAACTAAGCCCTGATACACCCAAACAAATAAATATTTTTAAAAAACAACAAAAAACCAAACCCTCCCATGGTCGTTAGCCATAACTCAAAATAGAGGGTCACCAGCAGGAGACTTCCAGACCATGTGCACAGAGGCCTAGTCCATCACACCAGCTGAATCTCTCAGAGCTACACCGCTGTACACAGCTAAGCCCTGGGGCTGGGTTTCTGAGAGCAGAAAGGACATGTGGCAGAAAACACGGCCCACTGTGGAAATCGGCAGTGGAGCCTGTGAGGGTCTGCAAATACAATTCGAACTTGTAACTCGGCACAGGTATTAAAATGTGTCACCTTTCATCACCTTAAGAGCAAACCGACACTAAAAGCTTCTGCAAGATCTATTATATTACACCACAGAGTAAAAACGGTAGTCAATGTTCGGATAGTTAAAAGAGCACCAAACACTACAAAGCGTAACCAACATGGTTCTATTAAAAACTGTTGTCAACTCTGGCATTCAAGGACAGCAATACAATATTTTCTTTACAAAGCAACCAATATAAAAATCCACAAACGCCATAAATTCATTTATAGGCTATTATTTTTCACACAGGCATATGTCACTAATTATTTCCATTCCTTCTTTCTTTCCATTCTCTCCTGAGGTATTTTTTTGTGGTTTATTTTTATTGTACTGCTGGATGCATTTATCTTTGATCACCCTTTCCTAAAATGATTTTTAAAGATCTGCAAAAAAATTTTATTGCATAGGACACTATTCATGACACAGATTGGGAACTGCAAATATGTGGCATTGGAACAAGTCTTACAAATATTGCATTTTAAGAATCTGTCACAGACTTTTTTTTATAGTTTGTCTCTTTTAAAAAAAATTGAAGTTACAGCTAAGAGTTAACTACGTACAGTGAAGCAGTTTGGGAATGTAAGAGATGAGAAAATACACTGAATGATACAAAGGAGAAAAAAAAAGCCATAATTCTTGCCAGCTATATATTGTATTGCCTTCAAAAGCAACTGTACAGGTTGTAATCAGTTCATAGTTAAATATTTCTACTAATCTGTTTTGGGAGAGTAAATGTCTTTCAAAGTTTCCAGTTCCTCTATAAGCTTCTTGTTTTGAACTTCCAGCACTGCGACTCGACTCTCCAGACACTTGACATATTCTTTCTTTCGACGTCGACATTCTTTAGCAGCTTCCCTGAAAGAAGATAGAAAGCAAAAGGGCAAACAAAACATTTTTTCGCATGCACGCTACTGACAAGGAGGCTGAAGGAGGCTTGGGAAGTGTGATCATGGTTGCGTTCCCCATCCTGGGACAAGAGGTCTCATTCAATGGCAAACACTAAAGCCAAACTGGGCTCTCAAGGGTCACTGGGGTCCCTTCCACAAGTCATTCCGCATGGCAATTAGTAGCATGGCTGCACCTCCTGCCTCGATTAGAGTTCAGAGCAAACAAGGTCCAAGTCAAAGACAATTACTCTGCTTTATGGCAATAAAGATCTTTGAGGGCCTTGAGTTCCTCAATGAGGGTCTTGTTTTGGTTTTCAAGCACAGCCACGCGGTTTTCAAGACACTTGACATATTCTTTCTTCTTCCTGCGACACTCCCGGGCAGCTTCCCTGGAACCAACACAAGGCAAGTGACAAGGGGAACAACCTCTCAGTGCAGTCCAGAGCGGCCCCCTGGGCTCAACCGCCAGGCGGTCCTCGGTCAGGTCTGGACTGAGCCGCACAACAGCTGTGACCAAGCATGTGCCTGGGCGTGTGGCCACCCTCAGCCAGCAGGAGCGATGGCAGAGCCACAACTGGCCCGGCATCTGTGGTACAAGGTGTTTCCTTAGGGCACATGGCCCGTGGTCACAGGGACCAGAAAGGTTTTTAGTGACCAAAACGATAGGAACACATCCCCACATGAATTTCTACCAAAAACAACAACAACAACAAAAATTACAGATCGGTTCAATTCTCTTAACTATCTCTGTCCACCAAAAGCCACATGTTCTATCATGAGTTAACTTTGATCAAAAATGATTAGAGCAATTAATCCTCAGCAACCTTAAACCTCAGTATGGGAGGTTTTCATTCTTTAAGACTAAATTTCAGTTAAGACAAGATCAATTGGGACGGCAAGCAATAATTTATTGGCTGGAAAAACAACACAGATAAGAATAACAGGTCATGCACATTTTCATAAACCAAAATTAAAGGGACTCGGCTTTTGAAAATTAAAGGAGAGAAGAGAGGGTCCAGAAATACAACCCTCAGTAATTCAGACAGCTTAAACCTGGAAATGTGAGAATGCCATGACAGAAATCATGGAAAGGACATGAGACACACATCTGCAAACCAGTGAAAGCACTGCAGACACGCCCAAAGGAAGACCCGACCAGCAGCCAAGGCAACACACACAAATGAGCCCAAGAGCCGAGTTAGTTGTTTTCATGCATAACCCCACCGAAAAGCAATGGACACAGCCAACATTTTCTCTCCTTTTTTTTTTTTTTCCAGAGGGGAGGAGGTGGCAACCATATCATTTAACTCCTCTGCAGAAGATACCCTTTGATCACAGCTTTATTTTGGAGCATTCCTTTGAGAAGAACTGCCTTTCGGGTACTCATCGTATCAAAAAGCCTACGTGGAAGCAGATAATTCAAACATATAAACAAAAGTTGTATCGAATGTCTAATTACCAGCTACGGTAATGCCAGTTACTCCGCTGCAATGGTGAACTAGGACTGACATGTGCAACACACTTGACCGATTCTGTTTTATGTTTGGGGGTAGTTGACACTAACAACTGGTTATCTGTGTTTTCTCTGTGGGAAGTAAGGGTCAGCAGAAGAGAGACCTTGAAATCCCAATGATCCACAGGAAGACATCAAGCCTTACCGCCTAAGAGAACAATGCCGTCGCCCTGTGAATTCAGATGTTCTCAGACTTCTCAACCGGTTAACAGAAAAATTAACAGTGTAAAAGTGAGCCCAATCTGATAAACACAGATTAAGTTAATCTAAATGATTCACATGGCAAGTCAAGAGTAACTCCAATCACACTTGGCAGTTTGGGAGCATAATTCAACTCTTTCACAAAGAAATGAAAATATATTTCTGAATACCAAGGTTTTCATGATTAAATCATCATATGAAATTCTAGATCTAGAAGGAAGATAGTCATTTTATAAAACAAGTTACCACGAAATGAAATTTTAAATATTGAAGAGCAGTGTCGTGGGATGTCTAATTTTTCAAGTTTTATTTACCAAGGTCAACTATTTCTAGTGAAATATTCATACTTCATGTTTCATGTGTCTGCCTGCGTGTTACCAGAGTCAAAATGTTCTAGGCACAAAGCTATGGATGGTCATACCAGTAGGTGGTACATTCCTAAGTTGTCTCAGCTACGGAAAACACCTGTTTCTTCTATTAATAGTTAGCTCAGCTTTCAGGTCTTGCGTTTGTCTGAAGATATCCTTGGTGTGGAGAAAAAATACACAGCAAAGAAGAAAAGCTGACAAGCTTGTTAAAAAAATAAAAACCATCGTTGGACTGGTAGAAATACAATTAAGTGTCTATTATGAATGCCAGCCAAAGAATTTAGTCTTTAAAGAGAGAATGTGTAACAGGTCTTTTACATGAGTCAGTCAGTCCTATGTGTCTCTACATGGTGGGGCTGTGGGTACTTTTAATTCTTTCTGTAAGGCCATACAACTAAATGTGCAGCTGACACCAAGGTCTCTTGCAGGTGACCTCAGTGTCAGTGCTGTGTGGGCTCTGGGTAAAGACAACCTGAATGCACATCCAGGTTCTGTGCGGTTTGGGCTGTATGATTTTAGCCAGCTTGTTACCTGACCTCTCTGAACCTCAGCTGCTCATCTGTAAAGTAAGGAGAATGTGTGTGTGTGTGTATGCTCAGTCATGTCTGACTCTTTGCAACCCCATGGACTGTAGCCCACTAGGCTCCTCTGTCCATGGGATCTCTCAGGCACGAATATTGGAGTGGGTAACCATTCCCTCCACCAGAGTATCTTCCTGACCCAAGGATCGAACCTAGGTCTCCTGCATTGTAGGCAGATTCTTGATGGTCTGAGCCACCAGGGAAACCCCTGAAAAGTAAGGAGAATAACTAGACCTAGTCTCATGTGAAAGCTATATGCCTGTGAGTTAAAGAAATGGTAGAAACAAAACAAAACAAAAAAAAAGAAATGGTAGAAACAAGCATTGAAAACTTGCTCAACAGACACTGAGCAACCGAATAGCCATTTGTCATCTGCTTTTCTCTTGTCCTGCTCTGAAACTGAAATCTGGAAGCTAAAATAGACCCTTCTCAGAATTCTTTGCACCTAGGGACTCTCTCAGTTATTTCTAGCCCAGAAAATATGCAAGAACATGTGAGAAAATGAGAGAGGGAACTAGAAGTAAATGTACTACAGGAGGTGTCTCTACGTGGTGGGGCTGTGGGTAATTTTAATTCTTCCTCTTGCTTTGTCCCTGTACTCAGCTAGAATTTTTCAGAATAGACTGTACTTTGGTATAATAGAGAAAAAACGAAGTTACAAAATGGATAGAAAACTACATGTAAAAGACTTAGAAAATTCTGAACTCACACTCAAATTTATTTGCTCATAAAGAAGCTTTTTTTTTTTTT
>SJYX01011474.1:51799-79950 GCA_006410675.1 Oreotragus oreotragus
GGCGTGGGGTGGGGGGTGGGGGGTGCCGATGACCGATTTGGCTAAGGAAGCAGCTCAGTACTGAGGAAAGAAGCAACTACACTCAGATGCCTTCACATGGTGCCGAGCAGATACGGTTACAGATTAGAAGAAACGTCTTACTTCTCAGCTACTAGAAAGTTGATACTTTGGGAAACACTGAAGAGGTCCCTAAATAATTTCTCTAAACTTTAAACAATTCTGCGGAATGTAAACCCCTCGTTAAAATTCTTACCTGTTTCATCCCCAGTTACAGCCATGATGGGCTTCTGCATACAGCACCGCCTGGCTTCCCCTGCCGCGGGTCCACATAAAGTGTTCCAAACCAGCAAGCTCGTTCAGGGTGAGTAGGAGTACTGACATCACAATGACATCATTAGCCTATCACTGCCATCAATTTGCTTTGTCACACACGAGCTCACCGAAACCAAACCCTATTAAAACCCTTCCTGTAATAAATCATCTCACTGTTCTAGTTCCTCATTTTTATATAAAAATCAAGTTGGGCTCTGGCAAAAACAAAACAAAACACCATCTTACTAGCATTAAAAGTTACCTGCTTGTTTTTTATGGAGCTACTTTTAATTATTGTTATGTCCAGTGTTTCTAAGTAAGCAAAGTAGGCATAAACCTTAAATATTTTTCTTAACTCATAGAAAGATAAAAAGCACTTAAAGATTAAAAAAAAAAAATTGACAATCAGCCCAGAAAAATGCTGTGAAATACACATAAGTGTATTTCATTGATGCTTCTAAACTCACCAGGTAAGGAATACCCAGCCACCTTAGTTGACTTAATACATTTTTATTTGCTACAATATCGTAAAATCCAGCTGTTCCTAGGATGACACAGAATTTGCTAATTTCACTTGAAGGAAATACATACTGAAATTTTAGAAATTCACTCTGCCAAAAGTAGCAAGTATTATATAAAGTTTTCCAGAAAAATTAGATTGAATCATATGAATTGGCTGATAGTTAACCTTTTTGGCCCATAAAAATAGCAATTTCATGTGGCTCAATCTAATATGCCATTTTACTCAAAATCCCTTGAAAAGAATTTTGTGGTTTATAAAACTCATAAATAAATCACAATTACTATTCAGACATTTAAAAATGCATCCAGTGTTATTTGGATCACTTAGTAAAGGTTCAGCACATGAAGAGCTGGATCATTGCTGGAAATTTAATTATTACAAAGTTAGACAAAAGATTGGCACATGTTCAACAGAAAAACAGACTACAGCCCTGGGGAAGAAAATTATCTACATCTCTACTGCCCCAAAATAAGTGATCTGTCACTGATCTTCTATCCTTATCAGTGGTCTTACAAAGTCCATTCCCTGTAGGACTAGGATTCAATTCAATGTTACATCAGTGAAAGGGTATTCATTCCACTACCTCCTTCTTGCTTTATTCAATGAAGTACTTCTAGTAAGGCAGAGACTTCACATTCAGACACTTGGGAGGCAAAACATGATGAAGGATCCATGGTTCTAGTAATTTTCTGAAGCATATAAACTGAAGACATCCTGACTAAGTAAGAAAGTCTGGAGACCAGTGGAGAGTCCATGAGGGACTCTTTTCCATTCCAGCCATGCCTGAGGGCTTGGGTTCAGGACTGCTGATCAACTTTTATTTCAAATTTGAGAAAGTTCACATTGATTTTAATCTCAACATTTTTGGGTTCAGGACTGCTGATCAACTTTTGTTTCAAATTTGAGAAAGTTCACATTGATTTTAATCTCAACATTTCTTTAAATTGGCACTTGGGTGCTCAAACCTATTCATGTTAAAAAAAAAGGTGGGGGGGGGGGTACTTCCCTTGTGGTCCAGTGGCTAAGACTCCCAATACAGGGGGCTTAGGTTCGATCCCTGGTCAGGGAACTAAATCCTACATGCCTCAGCTAAGACTCAGAGGAGCCAAGTAACTACATATAAATATATTTTTTAAAAAGAGTAGAGGAAGGAAAGGAAGAAGGGGGGTTGGTTGCTTTGCTGACTACTGCTATCGGTACAGTTTTAATAAATCCCCTGGACTAGATAAACTTGGTTAATCAGCACATGGAACTAGTTAGTAACATTTTTACAGAGAGAGACTATTTTGCTTTCGTTCAGTAAATGGTTATCGAACATTTATTACACGTCAGGGATCCAGATGTAGAAGGTTGGGGAAGGCTGCCTAGGAAAGTGTTTCTCAGCATGAAGTGATGGGGTAAGTGCTCCTGCCAGGGCGAATGGCTCAAGGGGAGGGCCCTAGAGGGGAGAGGGCACATGGCACAGGACAGGGAATGAAAGGAACTCTGCACAGAAGAAGGACAAGCGTAGGGAGAAGTCCAGTGAGGAAGGAAAGCCTGGATCAAGCAGAGGCTTGGGCTTTGTTAGGGACTCTGACTCTAACAAGTAACAGGCATTCACACAAGGGTTTTGAGCAGAAGAGGTTGACGTGATTACACACTTGAAAATTTTACAAGCACCACTCTGAACTGCAGAAGGGAGAGCAGAATGGGAAAGGGGAAATGCTGGAGACAGAGACTTTTGTTTCTAAGAAATATTAGTAGCTCCCAGAATCACTGGGAAGGATGAGTAAAGGGAGCCTAGCTAAACTTTCAGGAGCAGTTCCCAAAACACCAGGCCGACAAGGGAGCTGCTGCTTCTGGCCTGAGGAAGAAAATCAGAGAGCTGCTCCATAGCCGCCAGCTTCAGGGCAGCCACCGGGCAGTGGCCAGGGATCACCAAGGTCAGGAAAGAGGACTGTGACAGTGGAGGTGGGGAGGAATGAAGACATGGGCTCTTTAGCAAGGAGAAGGGATGAAGACGGGGTGGGAGAGTGACAGGTGACACCCAGGATTCTGCATGAAGTAACAGGATGGACAGTTACTGAATGAAACAGGGTAACAGAAAGAGAAGTGGGGTGGGAAAAATTAATGTGGGGTTTTGGACTTCCGGCGTCAAGAGACGTGAGCCAGGAGCAGGGACGAGGTCATCCAGAGAGAGCACTCAAGCCAGGTGGAAGAGGGCCTGGGATGCAGCCTGAGCCCCACCACAACCACCAGCACCGGGGAGCTGGGCCGAGGGGACCGGAAGAGGGGCAGGGCTACCCAGGAAGTGAAGGTAGTCAGCATAATTACAGAAGCATAGGTATAGCTTATTCAGATGATCCAGAATGCCTTTGTATTATTATTAAATTTTTATCTAAACTGTTTAGAAATAAAAGTATGAAACACTGCCAGACCCCTGGGGTCTAGAAAGCTGTTTAAGTAGTTATTTATAAACTTCTGTTGTACAGGAACACTTTGCATTCAAAAGCAATTTATGGCATAATGTGAAAAGAAAAAAACATGAGGACAGAGACTCACAGGGAAACCGCTGTGACCTTTCAAGGGGCTGACAGGGTGGAAGGTTGACAGAGAGTAAGACAAGAACGCCCACGGACCCTGCTATGTTTAAGGAAGAAGGAGAACCCCTGGCCACCATTAGTTTTCAGATGGAGAAGGAGAAGATAAAAGTAAAGGCAAGGAAAAAGAACAAGAGGAATATTTATTTATGTCTTATTTGTGTTTGACATAAACATTCATGTAGGATCACAGGGAGATTCACCAAGAGTCAGAATATTATTAGCAGTAGAAGTAATTAGAGTTTCAGCAAGGTTCATAGATAAAAGATAAACTTTAAAAAAAAAAACAATTTCTCTATACCAGCAACCAGGAAATGTAACAAAGAGCTACCACTCCTAATAGCAAAAACAAAAACCCAACACCATCAAGTATTTAAGAATTGAACACTATTCAGATTATGACAGGACCTCCCACCCCTCTGCCACGGAGAAAATTTTAAACTGTTAAAAGAAGTTAAGATCTGAATAAGTTATGCTCTGTTTGGTGGGAATATAAATTGGTGCAGCCACTATAGAAAACACTATGGAGGGTCCTCAAAAAATTAAGAATCAACTACCCTATGATCCAGCAATCCTATTTCTGGGTATTCATCTGAAGAAAATAAAAATACTAATTCAAAAAGATATATCTACACCCTCGGGTTCACTGCAGCAATATTTACAAGAGCCAAAACATGGGAGCAATCTAAGTGTCTATTGACAGAGAAATAAAGAAGATGTGGTATATGTGTGTGTATATATATAATGTAATTTTAATCAACTATAAAAAAAGAAGGAAATGTTGCCATTTGTGGCAGCACAGATGGACCCTGAGAAGAGAATTATGCTAAGTAAGATCAGTCAGAGAAAGACAAATGCTGGATGATATCACTTACATGTGAGATTTACACAAACAAAACTCAGACTCACAGACACAGAGAGCAGACTGCTGGATGCCAAAGGTGGAGCATGGGGGAGAGCGAAAGAGTGAAGGGGATGTCAAAAGGTACAAATTCCAGTTATAAAATAAGTCCCAGGAATGTAAAGTACAAATTGGCGACTAGAGTTACTAACACTGTGTTGTATGTTTGGAAGGTACTAAGAGTAAGTCTTAAAGGTCCTCAGCACACACACAAAAAACGTCTGTAACTATACATGGTTAAGTATGTTATAATAAACAGCCTTATCACGGCGATCACTAGCTGTGACTGTACAAATGTAGGATCATTATGTTGTACACCTGAAATTAACAAAAATGCTGTGTGTCAGGTGTACCTCAATAAGAAAAAAGACTTCAGTTCTCCCTAAGTCAATCGATAAATTGAGTGTAATCTCATCATTGGTGTTCTTACTGTATTCAGTTCAGTTCAGTTCATTTCAGTCACTCAGTCGTGTCCGACTCTTTGCGGCCCCATGAATCGCAGCACGCCAGGCCTCCCTGTCCATCACCATCTCCCGGAGTTCACTCAGACTCACGTCCATCGAGTCCGTGATGCCATCCAGCCATCTCATCCTCGGTCGTCCCCTTCTCCTCCCGCCCCCAATCCCGCCCAGCATCAGAGTCTTTTCCAGTGAGTCAACTCTTCACATGAGGTGGCCAAAGTACTGCAGTTTCAGCTTTAGCATCATTCCTTCCAAAGAAATCCCAAGGTTGATCTCTTTCAGAATGGACTGGTTGGATCTCCTTGCAGTCCAAGGGACTCTCAAGAGTCTTCTCCAACACCACAGTTCAAAAGCATCGATTCTTCGGCGCTCAGCTTTCTTCACAGTCCAACTTTCACATCCATACATGACCACAGGAAAAACCATAGCCTTGACTAGGCGGACCTTAGTCGGCAAAGTAATGTCTCTGCTTTTGAATATACTATCCAGGTTGGTCATAACTTTTCTTCCAAAGAGTAAGCGTCTTCTAATTTCATGACTGCAGTCACCATCTGCAGTGATTTTGGAGCCCCAAAAAATAAAGTCTGACACTGTTTCCACTGTTTCCCCATCTATTTCCCATGAAGTGATGGGACCGGATGCCATGATCTTCGTTTTCTGAATGTTGAGCTTTAAGCCAACTTTTTCGCTCTCCTCCTTCACTTTAATCAAGAGGCTTTTTAAAAAGCTCCTCCTCACTTTCTTCCATAAGGGTGGTGTCATCAGCATATCTGAGGTTATTGATTATACTATTAGTATTTAGAAATTCAACCTTATTCCCAGTGCATAGGAGAGAACTATAGTTCACAAAAGCGAAAAGAGCACTAAAAACAAAAAGTTAAAAAGACAAAAAAGGGCGCTTGTTCTGTGACAAAAGCAGTGTGGTGCTGGCATGCAGCAGCGAGAATGCGGAGACATTTCACAACTGCACTAGACCTGCTTACTGCACAGTTAAAGCGGCGCACAGCTGGCTGCGTATGCGGGGAGAAAAAAACAAAAACAGGCTTTCATCCAACACTACACAGAGGTGGGCCACAGGGAGATTAACAACGTAATGTGGAAGGTAAAACCATAAAGCTGACAGAATCGATGCAGAAAAATATCCTTTGTGACTTATGGAAGAAAAAGACTAATTAACTCCCCCGCCCAAATATAAGACTTACATGTGTGTTATTGATGTCCAACAAAAAACATTAAAAAAAAAACCTCCTTCTTAAAGTAGCAAGTTTTCAGTAGATTTTCCATATTAAAAAAGATAAAAGAAGAAATGAGAGCATTCTTTATGGTTTTTCACTTAGGTATAAAGTATTTATGAGTATCAGATAAATAGAATGGGTGCTTTAATTTTATATTTAAAAGAAAATATTAAAGCACTGGGTAAATACTATTTTTTTTAACTCCATAAATGTCACCAGTTTACTTTTCGTACATTTTTATTATACTCCATGCTGCTGATGCTGCTGCTGCTAAGTCGCTTCAGTCATGTCCGACTCTGTGCGACCCCATCGACGGCAGCCCACCAGGCTCCCCCGTCCCTAGGATTCTCCAGGCAAGAACACTGGAGTGGGTTGCCATTTCCTTCTCCAATGCATGAAAGTGAAAAGTGAAAGTGAAGTCACTCAGTCATGTCCGACTCTTAGCGACCCCAAGGACTGAAGCCCACCAGGCTCCTCCATCCATGGGATTTTCCAGGCAAGAGTATTGGAGTGGGGTGCCATTGCCTTCTCCAATTATACTCCATATAGTGCCCCAAATACTTCAGAGTAAATCTAAATTATCAAGAGACTCATCAATTGTAATCTGCTATTTTCTATACTTGCAAAACTTTCAAACTAAAACAACTGATGTTACCCCCCCCCCCTTAAAATTAGTGCAAATAGACCAAGGGGAATTTTTTGAAAGTTGCATTGAACACATTATAGTTATTTGAGCACAACTGAATGAAATAAAAAATACCGTATACTTCAATTTTCATTGAAATCTTAGGTTACCCTAAAAACTTAAGGCTATGTATCACAACTGCTTCATTTCACTACTCTTAGGTTTCACAAGAGATAGACTAGGTACCTCAGAATTCAAATGTACTAAAAGAAAACACAAAATCAGCATTTGTTATGAAATAAGATGTCTAGAGAGTAGGCTTGAGTCTAACAACCAGGGAAAAACCCAAATTCAGTGCATTGTGGACTGAATACTTAAGTCTTCCTAAGACTAGGTACTAAAAACATATTCGGTACCTTTCTAATTCCCAGAGGAAGAATATTTACTTAAAAACTACATGTTTCCAACTCCTTTTTTTCCATTGTTACTCTGAATTTAACTTTTCTTTAGAGCCAATAAAATCTGCTAAAAATTGAAAACTGTATAGTTTATTTAACTTTTGGTTTAGTATGCTAAAATACTTCTCCAAGCCTTTTTAAGTCCTCTCTACCCCCTTCCTCCCTCCCCACATCTACATCCTGTATGTTTCAGAGAACTATGAAATCACCACTAAATGGCGTGCTCTAGTAACCCACAGGTATTCTAAATGTATTAGATGAATGACATGTACCTTGAACCACCACCTGGCTGCCTGGGACAAAGAACTGCTGTGTGCCATCTGCTGACTGTGCTGCATACTGCACAATTGTAGCACCTGGTGGAGGAGCTCCTGAATTTGTCATTGTTAATGCCTGCAGTCCCTGAACACCATCAGATCCTGGATTAGAAATCTGGATTGTTCCACCTTGGGCTATAGCAACTTAACAGAAAAAGAAAAGAAGTATTAGAGAATTTCAAGATTTGTTCTTAACAACCCCATATTGGAGGAATATATACTCTGGACCTATATATGACCAAAGCTTCTCATTCTCAAGTTACCCTTAATTCTCTATGCTAGATTGATCAAGGGACCCTCCTTCATGGGACAACACACTGAAAAAGCTCAAAACACATAAAAATGTCTTATATTCAGAACTGCTTGAAATACCCAGAACTCAGGGAGTCCTTCCTCCTCCCTGGCATCCATATACATATATACAGTATTTAAGAGGAAAAATGGAGATGCAGGTAGGGATAAAGTCCAGGTTTCGACTTTCTCCTTTCTTTCTCATAATTATTAGTTATAAACAACATTCTTCTAAGATTTAAGAAATGGTCAGTTAAATTCCATCGAGCATTATAATTACAATAAATTTGTACCTTCAGCTAACTACTTGTCTAATTTATCATCAAAAGTACCTTTTAATGGAATATATATTTAATATATAGCTTTAAAGCCTATTATATTAAAATATATGTGTACTTACATATTTAATAAAACATATGTGTGTATATATACATTTAGACATAAGGTTTTAAAATGCAAGTCTATAAAACTGTAACTTTTACCATTTTGATTATGTCGGAGAATCCTGAAATATAAAATGCTAAGTCGGAAAGAACCTTAAAAGGTAACTGTATGGAAAGAATTTGTGCTGTAGTATTTACCTCTACAAAATATCTTAAATAACTATAGCTATGGCAAAAGATATGAGGTAGACTTCCCTTAAATATTGAGGCTTACCAACCATGTTTAAAAGCTGACATATTAACAGAAAGTTTCAAAAGGATAACTGATCAAATGTTATGTTTTAAAATTTCACTCTAATAGACAAATAAACACTATTGAAAATATCTGAGAGCTCTATATACTTTAACATTAAGATGACTCCATGTTTTAGTTTAGACACTAGAGGTTAAGTGGAACAAGGGCTAGTCTTTAAAAAAAAAAATCACATATAAACCAGCTAACTAGACTTTACAAGGAAGATAGAAGTTAACACATAATCAGAGTAACATGACCCCTATAATTTAATGTAAATGCCCTACAGGAATGCTGTGGTAGTGTCTAAGGTATATTCTGAATATTTCAGAGTCATTTTCTAACTTTGTTATGGCATCTAAGCAAAGGTGACAATATGATCGGATAAACCTGTCAGAACTATTAGTAACAATAACAACCACCACCACCACCACCAAATCTTCAGTTCTTTGACCTAAAGTTCTAGGGCCAACACAGAAAGATGAGTTAACATTTTAAAAAAAGATTTCAACACAGAGGCACTATCTGGTTTTAGCTCACTGGCAGGCTACCACAAGATTGATAGAAACTGAAGAATCAGTTACCAAAATGTCAATAGTTGAGAAACTCTGAAGCAATCTCACTTTATTTGTCTTGTTCATCTACAGCATTATATTTCGTACACATTTTCAAAACAACATTTCACCATGACTGTCCAAAGATTTCAAGGGTCTCAGGACTCACTCTTAATAATAAAACGGTTTGAGAGAAATCTAAAAAAGAAGAGCTATCGCCTCCTCGGATCTTCATGGCTGGCCATGAATGAATGTCATATGTTGTTATATATTTGAATGCATATTTTCAGTTGAGAGTTGGATGTCAAAGAAACAGTGCTTTATAAAGAAAAGGATGGGCAGTGTACCCACCATGCTAAGAAGCACAAAGCCTAGCACACAGCAGGCACTCAATAAATATGGTTGATGAGTGAATGGCTATCATTTCCTCAAGACAGGACAGATAAAAACTTAAGCCACATGTGAGTGTAGAAGAGTTAAATGAGGTATGGTTTCAAATTGTAATTATAGAACTTAACTTTCCATATTGACAGTATTATCAAGCTTCTGAACTAGTAACAGATCTGAGTAGCTGCTTCCAAGGATAAGAACCATGAAATAGGTAGATAAAGATCCTTTTTTTCTTCTTTTCATACTTCGTTTGCTTTACTCTTTTAGTTTTCAATGTTTTCCCAATAGATCTAACCAAATTTCCTTGCTTTCATGCTGTGAAAAACTGAATCTGTTCTTATAATCATGATATAATTAGACATGAAAAACAAAAGCAGGCACACAGAAGCTGGCTCTAGAGGGAAAATGTTTCTACGGATGAGTCTTGTCCTTTAGCCTAACTTTTACTATTTTTTATATCAAAGGCACTCTTGATTTTGGCAGAAGCAAATGACAGTGGGCTCTTCCATTTAAAAATATTCTCTCTCAACTGACAATATCCTCAATGCTGAAAGATTTCTCAGTGCTTCAGGATACCGGAAATAGGCTTTGTGAGCATGTGTGTATATATTCAAAAGATATGAGGAGGAAACTTTTTAGGTTACAAAAATTTTCAAGGATAGCATAACATGTTTTCAGTAAACACATCAATATAAATTAAGTAGTAGGAAAAACAAAAATGAAACTGAGTTTAGTCATATCTTAGCTAATTATTAATTTTATAAACTTATGGAAAATTTCTAGTGAACATAAAAGGTAAAAGAATTTTGTGTCAGTTATTTGTCAAAACCGATGAACAGGGAGGCCTGGTGCGCTGCGATTCATGGGGTCGCAAAGAGTCGGACACGACTGAGCGACTGAACTGAACTGAACTGAATCTCAGACATTAGGTCTGGCAAATCATTTTAAAATAAAATCACTGGCCCATATCAAAGCCATTAGGAACCAATGAAAATAAAATAGCTTTGTATTTCCTACTGATTCCTAGGTCCTTAGGGACCTAGGTTTTACTAATGCTCTCTTGGACTGAAAGGGCTGCCCTAGTGGCTCAGACAGTAAAGAATCCACTTGCAATGCAGGAGACTTAGGTTTGATCCCTGGATCAGGAAGATCCCCTAGAGAAGGGAATGGCTACCCATCCAGTATTCTTGCCTGGAGAATTCCATGAACAGAGCAGCCTGGTGGGCATGCAACTGAGGCATAAAAGCTTATACTTATGGCCACTTTATTGTTTGTAATGGAGAGCCTACACAGGCCTGTGTGTAGTGATTAGGATGCAAGCAGAGGTAAAGTAATGGATTATTTTAGGCCGCCTAACACATGCACACTTATTTTCCTCTTCAAAGTAAGCCTTAATAATAACATTACGATTTGATGAAATAATCTCAACTGAAGGAAAACTGAAAGGTTAGATTACATGATCAGTTGAATTCTACTTCACTGTCCTTTATGAGCTGACTCAAGCCTAATGGTATACTATCTGCTCATAGTAGTGGCGGGCAGAGGTTAAGCTCTGGTATTCCAGTTGCTCTGGGATATGCCTAACTTTCTTTCCCCTAAAGTCTCAGGTGAACTACACCCCATAATTAAGTAGGTCACTCTACTCTACACCCACAGACTGAATGTTGAACACACTGATCTTACATTAATAAAAAAAAAAGTTTGTCTACAGAGAGTTTAATTCATTAGTTAAGAAGTATTTTTCTACTAAGTCAGTTTTAGTGGTTACATAGATGTCTTCATTTACATTCTGACATAGCCATGATATTTAGTTTCAAATCAGAATTAACAAGTATGGTCTCCCCATCCCCAACTTTCCATATCCCATGGTAACCAGGATGATACCATACCAACTAGTCTAGGCAATTCTTTAAAAATTCTTGGTATAAAAAACTGTTTAAAAAAATCTGCTACTTCTGCTTCTACTATTCACTGCCATGGCACGCTTCTCTTCTTAGAGGAAGTAGTATCACTGAAGCAAGGAA
The DNA here is from genome assembly GCA_006410675.1 of Oreotragus oreotragus. NCBI lineage: Eukaryota > Metazoa > Chordata > Mammalia > Artiodactyla > Bovidae > Oreotragus > Oreotragus oreotragus. The sequence goes on from SJYX01011474.1 coordinate 63,145, forward strand.
AATACTACTTATAGGATGAAAATTCAAGAACTTTGGTTAAAAACAAATTAATTAAAAACTAATATTTTAAAGGTGTATATAATCAATAAAGGAGAAAGAGAAAAATAAGGATGGAAACTGAAAAAAAAAATTCATGACCAAATGAGGAAGAAGCAAAATTTAAGATTTCATCTGACCTCTTTTCACATGATACATCTTTTTAAATCTAAATCTGTATATATGAGCTAATTCAAACTATAGGATCTTCCCTGTAGCTCAGACGGTAAAGAATCTGCCTGCAATGAAGAAGACCCAGGTTCGATCCCTGGGTCAGAAAGATCCTCTGGAGAAGGGAATGGCAACCCACTCCAGTATTCTTGCCTGGAGAATCCCATGGACAGAGGAGCCTGATGAACCACAGTCCATGGGGTCGCAAAGAGCTGGACAAGACCAAGTGACTAACAGTACCACTACTACTATATATGAGCTAATTCAAACACATAAACATGTAAATGCTTAATTACTTATAATTTACAATTTAAAACCATCTTTATTCCAATCGCAATGAAAGGATTCATAAATAAAACCTCATTGAATGAACTTTAAAAAGGAATAGCCAAAAAAAAAAGAAAGAAAGAACAGACCTTATTCCAGTGAATTCTCAGACTGAAATTCAAAAAGTGAGCGCAACACAGAAACTGTGAGTACCCGAAAGACTAAAACAGCCTGGTACTACAACAAGAACAGCAACACCAAAGGTAAAGAACCAGACTGGCACCAAGCAGATACCATCCAAAGTTTGCTTTGAAAGGTACCTTGGGAGCACAGAAGCAAAGTCATTCCTAACAGCAATAGATGCAACTGCATTTGCTTTGGAATGCACAAGCCGATCATGCCAATTCCTCTATGAAGAAATGGAATGGGTGCTTATTCATTCGAGCTTCCTGAGAATATTGAATTCTTCAAGCAGTCCACAAAGGTCACAGATAACTTTTCTTCATAATGGTGGATTTAAGATGAACTTACTTATCATTAGCATACAGATGAGTTAATAGAGACTCACTCTAACAAGATTCCTAGGAAAACAAAGTAGGAGCAAGAAAAGAGACAGAGATATTTAGGAAAAAATAATTTGAAGTCTTGGATGATAGCCCTTAACTGGTAAGGGAAGAAGTAGGGTTAGCTCAACAATGGATTAAAAGAAAAATTGTCTTTAGAGAAAATTTAATAAAGAAACTTCAAACATTTAAATTTCTTTACCTGCAACAGCACAAACAGAATAACCACAACTCTGTTTCTGAATTCATTCCCACTCAATGCATGTCATGCAGCAAGTAACATTCTTTGCTAATTCTAAGACAGTCTGAACCACCATCGTTCAGAAATAGTCTCTTGAGACAAATCAGTTTCTTTGACCAGAATGACTTAATTGGCATACAGCAAACCTGTCACTAACATCAGTACTTTCAGTAAAGTTTCGCAAGTGTAGCTCACTTTCTTGGTGTTGCAATAACGAATCCCTGCCTATTTTAAGTTATTTTCCCTAGTCCTGAAAATAGCCTGTTCTAACTTTCACTTCTTCCTTTTGTCACTTAAAAAATAAGTTGAAATAATAAGCCAACTTCTGTAAATATCTCACTTTCAACTACTAAAAATGCAACTACTTGTATATGAGAAAACTTAAGCACACTTCGTTTGTTTATCTTATTTTTATTTATTTATTTATTTATTGGTTAGCACGCTCGTACTATGCTTTTTAATAGGCGTACATGGACAAGTCGATATAGACAGATTTATAATTCTATACAGTCAGTCCGACATACACAGGGACGCTGTAAACAGGGGCGCAGGCCAGAGAGTGGGTGTGCAAAGTGGGCTCTCCCGGCTCGACTCTTGCACGGCGGACGGTTATTTTTTATTTTATTTCCTCAACTTTTACAGTTCCTTTGTTTTTAACACCAATGCACTCACTGTATCAAATTAAAATAAATAATAATCAGTTTAATAAATAAATAATAATTTTTATATAATAATTTTGAAATTTTTTATCCATGGATAAAAGTTGAAGAAAGAATTAAAATCACTGTCTCTTATACACATCTAGATGTGTATAAGAGACAGTTCTAAGACAGTCTGAACCACCATCGTTCAGAAATAGTCTCTTGAGACAAATCAGTTTCTTTGACCAGAATGACTTAATTGGCATACAGCAAACCTGTCACTAACATCAGTACTTTCAGTAAAGTTTCACAAGTGTAGCTCACTTTCTTGGTGTTGCAATAACGAATCCCTGCCTATTTTAAGTTATTTTCCCTAGTCCTGAAAATAGCCTGTTCTAACTTTCACTTCTTCCTTTTGTCACTTAAAAAATAAGTTGAAATAATAAGCCAACTTCTGTAAATATCTCACTTTCAACTACTAAAAATGCAACTACTTGTATATGAGAAAACTTAAGCACACTTCGTTTGTTTATCTTATTTTTATTTATTTATTTATTTATTGGTTAGCACGCTCGTACTATGCTTTTTAATAGGCGTACATGGACAAGTCGATATAGACAGATTTATAATTCTATACAGTCAGTCCGACATACACAGGGACGCTGTAAACAGGGGCGCAGGCCAGAGAGTGGGTGTGCAAAGTGGGCTCTCCCGGCTCGACTCTTGCACGGCGGACGGTTATTTTTTATTTTATTTCCTCAACTTTTACAGTTCCTTTGTTTTTAACACCAATGCACTCACTGTATCAAATTAAAATAAATAATAATCAGTTTAATAAATAAATAATAATTTTTATATAATAATTTTGAAATTTTTTATCCATGGATAAAAGTTGAAGAAAGAATTAAAATCTTTTTATAATAAAAGTTTATAAAATGATCTCAAAACTATGTACATAGAAATACACAGAAAAATCTCCAGAAATTCTAGTAAAATAAACTCTAATCTAAAAACCAAAGGATACCAGTAACTCTATTTCTAGATATTTAAGAACATTTAATCATTAATTTCTGTTAAGCTACTGCTAGTAAGAAATGGTTGATGAAAATGGATCTTGTATAAATATACATTTAAAGTAAGGTCTTCTAAAGAAAAACCTAAATATTAGTATTCACTTCTCAAATGAAAGAATTATCAACATAACCAAGTGTCACTAAGTATCTAAGAAATCCGTTTTTAACATAGGCAATATCCCTTTTTTGAGAACCGATAAAATGACAGTTTTTAACCTGTGGACAACACATATTGGACAAACACAACTTTTTATTAAAATAACTGCCAGGATCATATTGTATGTGTCCAAATTAAGAAAACTAAGAACTGTTCATGACATGTTGTGGAGAAACTATATGGTAAACAGTAAATAAATATGCCTGAACTTCTATGCTAAGGAAAAAAAAAATGTCCATGACTTCTAATGTGGCAAATAAATATATACCCTAATTTCTAAACATTTGATTTTCTAGTTCTCAACCAGAACCTCTGATTCCACTCCCCCACACCCACATACTCCACATCCAAGGTAGTGACAACAATATTGAACCCCCAGCTTTACAGGCATGCTAAGAGCTCAAAAAATGCTGCTGGAGAGGAAGTTTAATGACAGTGAGTGAGACACTGCCATAGCTGGCTTACATTTCTCTGTTTCATATCAAAAGCAGTATGTCTCTTCTGACATGAAGAGTCAAAAGATTTTACCCCCACAGGTAAAATCTGTTGTCTCCTTTTGTTCTCACATTAACCCTGAGCTTGGCAATTTAGTGTTAGTCACACTTCAAAGACTAAAAACCTGAGATGTGAAATTATACCAGGCAGTAACTGGCAGGACCATGTACCACCGCCTTCCCCATACCATCACCAGCTTCAACATCCTCTCAACCCAACATGTTCTCACAACTCCAAATTCTCAGCTAATAATCTAGACAAATTCACCCATAGCATCCTCACCCATGTCACTTAGAAACAGATCAATTGCTAAGCAGAGTCAGGATATGCCAGAGAGACATGTAAGATGCCAGCATCTTAATCACCCTCCAAACTTTAAGATATCTTAGCATAATTTCAGCAGTAATTTCTAACATTTTCCCTGTCATGACACAAAAGAGACAATGATAAGACGGTAACAGCCCACTGCTCAAGGCCAGAGCTGACTAGCCACGAGGTTTTAGCATCTCCAAGCTCCACCCAGTCACACTGGTTCTAAAACTCCCATCATCTACTCCCATGGGTCAGACAAAAAAAGGCATATAAATCAGAGAAGTGATTAAAGAGAAATGAAGGGGAAAACCTCAAGGCACTAACATTTTCCCTGTCATGACACAAAAGAGACAATGATAAGACAGTAACAGCCCACTGCTCAAGGCCAGAGCTGACTAGCCACGAGGTTTTAGCATCTCCAAGCTCCACCCAGTCACACTGGTTCTAAAATTCCCATCATCTACTCCCATGGGTCAGACAAAAAAAGGCATATAAATCAGAGAAGTGATTAAAGAGAAATGAAGGGGAAAACCTCAAGGCCTAACTCTTACAGACCGTGGAGAGTTCTCTTTTCCCGACATTGACTTTGGACATGTCCAATCAGCACTCTGTACAGGATGTGGACCAATTATATTATAGCCCAGTTCTGCCTAGTATCAGGGTAGGAGCTACCCAAAGAACTAGAATCACCAAAGCAGAATTTGCTCAATACTACAAATCTACCACCACTGAAAGAAAAAAATAATGACTGTATAAGGCTTTCCCACAGATTACAGCAGCCAGGTCATAAGTTAAGACTCGAGATTTTTTTGTAGGTATTATTACTTTTTAAAGGGAAAACAGAAAATATATCTAAAATATTAACACTATACTTGGATCAACACAGTCATTAACATCACACATATTTCTGTACCTAACTAGCTTTTTTCTGTACCTAACTAGCTTTTTTCCTGCCCTTTTTTCTCTTTTCCTCCCCACTTTTCTTTCCTTTTTTACTAAAGTATTTCTTATATCAAATGTTCTTCATTTGGGGAAAGACTAGTGCTTTAACTGGAGCACAAAGCACAGAACTAATAGCCCATTAAAATGCACAAGACTAAATGTGAATGTATCTGTTTATTTACAGCTTTTGGTGCTTAAAATTTCAAATAAAATGATCTGTCCAATTGCATTCGTTTAAAAAATAAGTCATTTTTCCATTCTCTTCTAGAAAAAGCTGCAGCACAAATTAACACAGTAGAGAGTAGTGGAAACAGAATTACATTTAAAACATAGTTTAGAAAACATAAGCACCTCTTTTAGATTAGTAAGTGTGAGATGTAATTGTTGGTGACAAAAGTCAACAAGAACTAAATACAGACATTTATATCTTATTGTGTTCACATGTATCATAGGGACAAAAACAGTTAAGTTTTAAGTGTTTACTAGTTGTGAATACAAACATATAAATATAAGAAAAACCTTCCCTTTATTTTGACCTCAAAGTTGTCTTCATTTAGTAAACAAATTTTTTTTTGTTACTTTTCAAAAGTATACGATAACTGTCAGTACAAATCTCTCACTTCTTTAACATGTACTTTTCACACTGTGATACACAATTTAGGTATTATGATGCATTTTTTAAATGGAACAGTTTAGTGCCAAAACCCAAGCTGCTTCAGGGAAACAAGAGACTGAAAGCTAGCACTACGTCACATGGAATCGCCGCATACATACTGTATTGCCCCGTGCTAGTCTGATATATGCTAGTCGGCACTGCCATAGCAGCGATGTTAGGCGGTGTCCACTCTTCCTCTGATTTTTCTTCTTCAATCTTGGGTACACCAGACACATCAGAGGAAAGTTCATTCAGTATTTTTCTAAAATATAATTCAACAATACAAAGAATTAAGATACATGAGTGAGATTTAAAACAGAAAAGCTATCACGGGAGAATCTGAGTTATCTTTATTTCTCCCTTTTTGGAAAAACTTTTCATGACTGTAGGAAACTTAACTTACCTGTAAGAGGGTCTTCGTGAAAGGATTTCTCTACGTTTATGAGAATCAATCACACCTTCTGATTCTGCAGACTCATCTGTTTCTGCAATGGTTGCTACCTACAACACAAGAGTTCCTGAGATGCATCATAAAACCCATGGTATCTCCTTCATTCACAAACTGGTGTCTGACAGGGCTCTGCGTGCAGCACAAAGCCGGGCACCGCCAACAGGACACACTGAGCCGGGCTAACCGTGCTCACAGCCTGGCTCAGGAGAGGAAGTGCAGACACTGACACTTGGCTGTAAACCAGCCTGTGGACCAAGGATGACACAGATGACAAATGCTACAGAAATGCACACGTGCCAGACAGGCTTCAGGAAAACACTGAATGTAAGACACACAAGGCCTAAGACCCAGCCCTGAAAATGTCTCACAAATCCAGCAGAGGGTGAGCTAGCAAGTGATAGAGGAGAAAACAATACCACTGCTGATTTAGGCTGGGTCTTCAAATTACACATTAGATAGANTGCCAGACAGGCTTCAGGAAAACACTGAATGTAAGACACACAAGGCCTAAGACCCAGCCCTGAAAATGTCTCACAAATCCAGCAGAGGGTGAGCTAGCAAGTGATAGAGGAGAAAACAATACCACTGCTGATTTAGGCTGGGTCTTCAAATTACACATTAGATAGATCCAAAGAAGAAAGAATATTAAGTAGGTAAATACTTATGTTAACGAGCCTGGTTAAAGTTATGATTTACATTACAAGAAGTAGGTTGGGCTTGATGTCAGTAGGTCTTGTCAAAATAAGGAATTACTCCTTAAAAGAAAGATCAGTTTTAAATACAATTTCATTTTTTGAAGTAGTATAATAACATGAGTATTAAAGAAAGGAAACTAAAATAATAAATCTCTCCACAACATGACTGTTCTCAATATATTCAGCCATCTATCATAGGTTCTGAGTTTACAAAACTATCTATTAATACCATCTATCATCTAGTTCTGAGCTTACAAAACTCCTCCAATGAATATTGTAAGGACATGGGATTTGATTTGACTATAATCAAAAAATCATATTAAAACACCAACAATGTAAGCAGGAATATATACTTCCCAAGGCACATGGATGTGCATGTATGTTTGCCCACACGTATGATCATGCATCTTTGGTCATGGATACCCTATACATAAGCACACTCAGGCATGAAGAGAATCTTTAGAAAAACTATTGTTGCAGTCAGACAATCATACATCATCACCAACTATTTATCACTTTCCAGTAGGCTTTCACACATCTCTTGTATAATCATAACCACCCCTTTGTGCAAGGTAGGCTATTACTGTAGAAAGTGAAAACTGAAGTTCATCACTCACCAGGTTGGAATTCTAAGACAAGATCCATAGGCACCTACCTCTGTAAAGAAAATTAAGTCACCCATTTAACAAAATCCAAAACAGCCTATTGAAAATGAGATAATATTCTCTCTTCCAGTGCCAGCGAGGTTAAAGCTAAGTAGAAATATCTGCATCCTAATAAAAGTCACAAAAAGGAGAGTGAAAAGACTTGTTTTATAATCAAAGTTGGAAAGAGTCAGAAGTTCCTAGAATTAAGGTCCTCACAAGAAAGGGAAAAAAAAAAAGACACTACTGAGAATCACTCAAATTTTGAACAACTTGGAAGAGATATCTGTGCCACAAAGATAAACAGAATTGTATTGCACATGGATGTATTACTTCAAGTATTGTGGTGCAACCCTTATTTTGCAACAAACTGGATTCAAATACACGGGAAAAAGACAAGACCAATTAGGTATAAGCAACTACATTTTCTTCACGGATCTTTTTGTCATCAGATAGGTTCAAATAATTTCAATATTTAAAGGATAAAGACGAACTGACCTTAAAAAGGAGCAGAAATAAATTTAGTAAAAAAGAAAAGTATGCTTTAAAAATGCATACTTAATAATTTATATCTGTTGATGCAAAAAAGAATGTTTTTGCTTAAGAAATGTTAAGAATTTATGACCAACTTTGGTGACAGTAAATAACAAAACACATCTCTGTATCACAACCGCAACACTAACCACATCTAAAAAAAACAAGGTTTAATCTGATGTATAAATGCAACAGCAATTAATAATGATATCATGGCACACATACTGAATGAACAATAAACCTAAATTTCTACATTTTACTGTGAGTACTGGTGAAAACAGTGTCAGTATTAGGAAATTTACAGTACGATGTTTATCGGACATCTCCAAAGAAGCCTCAAAGTACTTTAAAGCGTTTTTGGAGAGCTTTGCTAAATGAATCTGAGCTTGAGCAAAGAGCAACCTTATTTCAAGGAGAATGACTGGACCTTCAAATTAGGAGCTGACAACAAAACCGCAGCTCGAGTCAATCTCTGTATCCAACAAGGTACCAAGCACTTCACAAAGAAAAAGGAATCTGCCTGCAATGGGGGAGACCTGGCTTCAGAGCCTGGGGCAGGAAGATGCCCTGGAGAAGGGAACAGTTACCCACTCCAGTATTCTGGCCTGAATTCATGGATAGAGGAACCTGGCGTGCTACAATCCATAGGGCAGCAAACAGTCGGACATGACTGAGGGACTTTCAAAAAAAAAATTCTACAGAAATAAAAAGGAAATTCTTGCAAATGTTTAATAACAAGAGTTGAGCATCACTCTTTTCCATGCCCACCAGTTCAACCACTTAGCATTTATCCTAAAGAAAATATTAGGCAAATGTACAAATATAGCTTATGTACATATATTTAAATAAACACAGGGATGGGTATAAATAACATTTCTCAAGGTGTTAAAAACTTAAAAATACTTTAAAATATGGAAATTGTTACATCATGTTGAATTGTATTAGAATAATTTATATTAGGTCATCTATGACTAAAAAAAGATACTACATATAATTGGTAACATTACTACATTATAATTTGGTAATAATACATATAAATAATAGAATACTAGCATGCCATTAAAATGTTTATGTATGCACATAGGAAACATATATGGAAGACTTTCAACCAAATGTTAATAGTACTTATATCTGAGTGTTGAGATTATTTTTATTTTCTTCTTTTCTGTATTTTATAATTTTTCTTTCAATGAACATAGGCAAATGTGCAATTTCAAAATACATAAGCCAGTGTTGACATAACAAAAAGAAATTACCACCATACTAATAGATTGTTCCTTATATGGTTAAAAAAAAAAAAAGAGCATCAAATCTACAGAGAAAAAAAAAAAAAAAAGATAAATGAATCAGTAAAAAGCTCAAGAAAGTCAAAGAGAAGTTATTTAGGAAGGAGGCTAACCATTTGTGGTGACTGAATAACGGATGGTTGTGGTGTCTGAATTACTCCCTGGACATGGACGGTCTGGCCAGAAGGTAACTGTACTAGAGTTACAGCTGGGGAGCCTCTTCTGGTGCTGGATCCAGCTACAGAAACCTGCAAAAACCAGCATCATTGAGGATTAAGGCTGAACATTTTTTACCCCCACTGTTACAATCTGCCTATTTTCCCTGCTTCTAAGAGATGGCCAGCAAGCCAGGGACCTCACCATTAGGAGATGGTTACTGTGCTGGAACAGTCACTCTCTGATGTGACAGATATTAAAGAACCCATGTGTCTCACCTTCAGTTCCCATGCTTCAGTGGCTAAGAATGTTCCGAGCACCAAGTTCTAAAGCAGTTAAACTACCTCACTGCGACCTCAAGACTACCAACAGTGAAGCCTTCTTTAGGCCAGAGTATAAACCACTCTCTCTTAAGAGCCATCGGAGACAGAACTTAAATATGGTAAATTATTTTTTCAATAAGTGCAAGGTCTGACATGTGATATTAGAATTACTCCAGTTACAAGCTAATGCCTTGTCTCTATACTGATGAAAATTGCAGTTACTGTTATGCCCCAATAGTCACAAAAAAAGGCATAGGTCAAAGAAATCCCAGGACCTCTCAGGCCCTTAGCATCTCCAAACCGGAGAAAGCTCATACCCTGGAGAGTGTGTGGTCCTTGCACACTCCCCTCCCCACAGCTTGAACATGCAGAAGCATCACTTGGTTTGCCCAGAGAGGAGATACAGCTGTTTCCCACCACCTTGGGTGCTTGCAACAAAGAGCCCTGCCAGCAAAACACATTAAAACGTGTTTTGTTTTGTTTTGTTCACTTCTCTGGACTCAAAATCTGCCAAGTTTCTAATTGGTAAACAACTCAGTCCTAAAAGCCGGCATACTCTTACAAACTCTGCCTCATTTTACTAAGTTTCACTATTCATTACGACTTCCTTGGAACAGACAGAGACTTTGGACGTGAAAGAACCTACTAGTTTCTATCATGAGTGGTGGCAGACCACAGAATCTAAAACAAATTTTGAAGAAAGCCTCTGTGGGCCCTCACTTGAAGGAAAACCAATCATTTCCAATCAACTTACACAAACACTTTTTAAGAATTACTAAGAACTGGGTTTATAACAAATAATCAGATGTGTTTACCTCATTCCCTTGGAAGGCAAACTTCTCTGGCAACTTAGACATAAAGTCTTCTGTCCAGGCAAGAGAACCTTCACGGAGAGAAATGAACTAGGTGCACCAGGGTGGAAAGCAGAAGTGCTAAAACCAACACCTAGGAAACAATAGCACACCAACAGTAGAGAGCTAATCGCTCCATTGCCCAGGTCATGAAAACCATAGGAGTACAAAACATACCGATCAGCAGGAGTCTGAACAAGTGGAGGGCGTGTGCAGAAGCTGCCCCTTGAGCCAGGCCTTGCTATGGTCTGGGTAACAGCTGGACAGAAAAGTGAGAGACCGGGGCAGAGACCACCTGACATGGAGCCCCATGGGCAAATTCAGCCCACCTGCCCCTGGAGTATTATTGCCAACTTTAGATTTCAGGGGAAAGAAAAAGGGCATCCTATAATGGAGCCCTCAGATTTAACATCCAGAAGTTTAAAAGCCACTAACTAGATTTATTCTACAAATGTTCCCTGCATGAACTGTATAAAGGGATCCTTCTCTTTGTGAACCAGTTGCCACCCCCCCCCCAAAAAAAGGTATTCCTCCGCCAAATGACTAAGTCTCAGAACACCTTTACACTCCTGAAAATGACTGATGACCTCAAATAACATGTTTCTGTTACATCCAGCAGGATCCTGTAAATGTACAGCCAGCTCCTGGGAAGGGAAAATGCTATGGGTAAATTTTGCGGATTTCTGTAATGAAAATACTCGTACTATGCAGATTTTAAGCTGCCAATGGATGACATTGAAGACAAAGCTGGAAAAAGATGTGCACAACTGGCTATGACAAGCAGCTCAGCTCTTATATATATAAGCTGTTATATGTGTGTGTGTATATATATATATAATATTGATATTTACTAAATAGAAATTAAAACTGAGAAATTTTTTAAATACCTAGTAATTAATTTAAAAACAATAATTCCATCATACGCTAACATAAATAGCATTTTCTTTAGACTATTTTCAAAGACATAATAATTAGTGACAAGAATGTCAATGTTTTACATTTTTACAAATTCTTTTAATGTCTGGTTTAACTTAAAACAAGCTGGATTTTCATACCTATTTCTGCACTGAATCTATTGTAATAAGTTATTTTAATTGGTAAATGAATATGCCTTATACAGATATATGATTAGAAAAGGTGGAGTGTATCAATAGCTTTTTCAGAAAAATGTGGGTATTCTTCTTGGATACTACCCCAAAACTCAGCAAGTGGTTGTTTTTCTCAAAGGTTAGTGGCCATGTGGAATCTGAAAACTTAGTTATGTTAAAATCAGTTGATCTGGGACTTCCCTGGGGGTCCAATGGCTAACACAACGCACTTCCAGTGCAGGGAATTCAGATTCAATCCCTGGTCAGGGAACTGGATCCCACACACTACAACTAAAGATCCTGCATGCTACAACTAAGACCTGAATAAATAAATGCTAAAAAAAAAAATCTATTGCTCTGTCTTATACTTCAGATGGTTCCTTAACTAGGCATGATTTTGTAATGTCATGTAGTAGCTACTTGGAAAATATTGAGTTATTGAATTAAGTAGATCTCCCTGCCAAATGCTAATAAATTTCATGATACACTATCAGAAAACTACATTAAAATCAAGATCCACTTCATCAGAAAACTATAAAATATTGGCAAGTTATCAAGCTCAAAATGGCAGATGAAGAATTCCCACAATTTGAAACTTCTGATAAAGCCTGAATTTTATCATCAGCAATAAACACTGTTAACTGTTTTCCTTGATATGACAAGCTTACTTCATTTGCTTTTGAAAAAATTTTTCAAATATTCAAGTTTGAACAGACATAGATATAATTTAGTTATTTGCCACTGCTTTGAGAAAAATAATATCCTGTGGCAGGGGCGGGTGTGTGTGTGTGTGTGTATGTGTGTGTGTATGAATGCAGCTAGTTCATCTTGTCCCTCAGACAATAACTTGTGTTTTTTCTCAGACAATAACTTGTGTTTTTTCTCAAGATCACCACTGATCTTCAGTAAGTGGCAGAAATGTTTTCAATGAATGTTCCACTTCCAGAACACAGAATATTAAAACAACATGTACTTGAGGGTCAAGATTTAATATAATTGGTAATGTTTACTGCTTCATCAGGGACAGTCTTAAGTGGAACAGACATTTTTTTAAAAAACTGCAAGTGAATGCAGTGAAGACTGTAATGACCACTAACAAAGTTTGGTGCCACTTACGTGACTGGGATGAGGCACTAACACTTTTAAACCCCCACTGTTTTTGCGCCATCAGGGCAAATGCAAATATATAGAAAAAAAATACATCTTAGTGTTATTATGAAAATAGGTTTGTCCTCCAAAACCTCCAGGCATGATTGTGTAACATAATGTAGTAGTTATTTGGAAAATACTGGGTCCTTGGAGTCTCCTCCAGGGTTCCCTGGATCACACTTTGAAAACCGCTGCTCTGTCCTCATGCAGCCTCTGGAAAGTACATTATACCCAAGAGCATCACCGTATTCCTACAGATGAGACCTGTGGCTTGAGATGCAGTTAGTGCTACGCACACTTTCATGGAAATGACCTGCTGTAGAAAAACTAGATATTCTGAAGAACAACTCAAGAAAGATTCATGGGGGTTTTGATAAGTATAAATCATGCTTAAAGTCACTAAATGTCTTTCAAGTATAATTTTCAAGACTTTATATTATTAAACAATGCTCCATCAAAATGGCTTAGTGAGAAGAAACTCTGCTGTAGAAAAGAGAGCTATACCCACTAGAACAAAACTGAATTCCCAGAATTCTAGAGATGAGTTATATGAATCTGTGCAGTGAAAACTCAGTGTCCAAACTCTGGGCAGTGAAGAAGGTCATGTGTGCGTGCACTCAGTTGCATCTGACTCTTTGTGATCTCATGGACTGTAATCCACCAGACTCCTCTATCCATGGAATTCTCCAGGCAAGAATACTGGAGTGGGTTGCCATTTCCTCCTCCAGGGGATCTTCCCAAACCAGGGCTCGAACCCAAGTCTCCTGTGTCTCCTGCATTGCAGGTGGAGTCTTTACCCATTGAGGCACCTGGGAAGCCCCATTTTTCTTATAAACATCATATATTCATTCCAAGAATTTTCAATAAGTCAATCTCACAGAAACAATTCATACTTACAAATTAGCTTATTCTTTTGTTCCCTCAACAAATGTTGGAAGCCGGCCTTGTGGACCAGTCTAGACAGCAGAGATAAAGTAGTAAACAAGAAAAGTCTGCTCTCCTAAATCAGGAGACAGAAAACAGATGAAGAGACTAAAACATAATTTGGGAGAGGCGCCAAATACTTAAAAGAAAAATAAAGAAGGATAACTAGTGAGGTGGGCTTCCCTTGTGTCTTAGGGATAAAGAATCCACCTGCCAATGCAGGAGACATGAGTTTGATCCCTGGGTCAGGAAGATTCCCGGGAGAAGGAAATGGCAACCTACTCCAGTATTTTTGCCTGGGAAAATCCCATGGACAGAGGAAACTGGTGGGCTACAGTCCATGGGGTCACAAAGAATTGGACACAACTAAGAGACTAATCAACAACAGCTAATGAGGTAGAGGGAGGGTAGAAGGAAGCTACATTAAGGTATACCTACTGTGGAAAGCTTCTCAGAGTAGGGAACTTCTGTGCAAAAAAAAATAGTCTAAAAGAAAAGTAGGAAAGAAGGCCATGGGAAGATCTGTCAATATACTCATCACATTCCAACAATCAAGCAGGCAACTGCCCAAAAATCAAACACATAACATGGGTGTATTTTATATCTTATAATTTTATACCTCTATTTATGAGGCTTTAAAAAGTGTAAAAATGAACTCATGCCAGACAGTTTACCTTTTTTTCCAGATCCCCTGAAGAATAATCCTCTTCTATAGGATGCCCGAAACATAGATTATGCTGAGGCCACCACATCCACCAAAAACCCCACTAGAGATAGGAGTTAATGTGATGAAATAAATGAAGATGATCCAGCTGACAGCCTAACTTATTTTTGCAATTAAGAAAAAATCTCCTAATAATGACACTTATAACTGGTAACACCTCACAATGTTGTAACACAGCATTTGATTAGCACCTAGTGGACTGGCACCAATCTGTAGCTAGGCTCCCTTATGATGGGGTTTATGATGTCACAGTGCAGGTGAACGTGTCACACAGCCACTGAGCCTGCATTCCAGACAGTTAATAAAGGATGAGAGGATGTGAATGCATGGTCTAGCAGACTTCACTATCAACTCTGCTGCCTGAAAAATCAAGTCTATACATTATTTTAATTCCAAGGACTCCAATGAAAACCCAGTAACACCCTATGGGAGAAGCTGGAAAAATATCTTGATTTCTGTGTATTAAGACAGGATTCTCAAAAAGAAGTCTCTTTCTTCTACAGGGAAAAAAAAAGTGTTTAAAGAATAAGGCTGAAAACAGGAAAATAATAATATAAATGTTATAAATATAAATAATATAAATGTACACTTTAAAAAAGACATAAAATATTTCACTTCACTTTTTAAAAAGTTGTCCTTAGGGACTCCCCTGGTGGTCCAGTGGCTAAGACGCCATGCTCCCAGTGCTGGGGGCCCAGGTTTGATTTCTGGTCAGGGAATAAATCTCACACGCCACTACTAAGACCTGGGGCAGCCAAATAAATAAATAAACAAAAAAGTTTTTTTAAGTTGTTAATTGCATTAAATGAAGACAAACGCAACATGAAAAACATAGAACTGGTATCGCTGCAGTGTCTTTACCGTTTTTCTTTCCCATATTGAGGTTCTGGTGTTTTTTAAACAGTGTGACTAACAGATTGCAAACATCACTGGAGTTACATTTTACCTTGTAAGTGTCAACTGAAAGCACTGATAACAGAGTTTGACAGATAAGACTGATATTTTTATATCTATGTTAAAACTATAAGGAGGACTACAACATGATCTTTGAATCCTTTCTGTGTATAGGGAATAAACAAAAATTATCTAAAATTTATAATCTGAATTTAAAAAGGAAGTAATTCTGTTTCTGTAATTATAAATGGCCAAATATGTCTCTTTTAAAAAATTCCCCTTTTGAAAGAAAAGCAAATATCAGAATCAAGTCATTCTTAATTATATCGTCTATTCTGATAATACTTCCAATAAGCAGTAGTGATCACTGTGGTGACTGGTGATGACAAAATTAGGGTTTCTTTATGCTTTGAAAAACAATGCTCTAGCACATTTTTTTCCCTAGCTGATCCTTATAATTTCCTATTAATAGTACTTGGAGCATCATTTTATATTCCAATATGATATGTGTTTTACTTATATTTATAAAGACTGACTATAAACATGATCTTTAGGGAAGTCAAAATTCTCTTAGCTCTAGACTTTTATAAATCAATCTTATATACTGATTTCAGTAAGACTGAACCTAAAACTGATCATAATTTTCTAGCCAACTCCATTACAAAGTAATAAATGCACATAGTGAAGTAGGTTGCTATGAGATTCTGAGCCCGAAATGACATTTACCCAACAGATAGCTTATATGGGCAAACAGTGGATATTAAAACTACTCTTAATAATGATATAGATTAGATTCATTTCTAATACTGAGGGAGAAATGTACATGCCAAAAGCCTGAAGCTACAGAATGAATGCCTAAAACCACTTACCTTTATTTCTGACCAGTATCAACTTATTGGGATCTTCTCTCATAGCTCAGTGGGTAAAGAATCTGCCTGAAAGGCAGGAGACCTGGGTTCAATTCTGGATCAGGAAGATCCCTTGGAGAAGGAAACGGCAATCCACTCCAGTATTCTTGCCTGGAGAATTCCATGGACAGAGGAGCCTGGCAGGCTATAGTCCATGAGGGGTGCAAGAGTCGGAAACGACTTAGCAACCAAACCACCACCACAATATCAACTCATAGGAATGCCTATGAAGGAAACTTCAATTCATTTGAACTATTCTACATTAATTTTTCTACCAATGACTTGGTATATAAGCCCTAAAGATGACTGATTTAACAAAAACAACTTTAAAAAACAGTAATAATAAACAAAATGTGGTGTGTACATACAGAGAGCAAGGAATTCCTATCACATACAATACAGATAAACCTTCAAGACATTATGTGAAATGAAATAAGCCAATCACAAAAAGACAAGGAAAATGAATGCAAAAAGACAAAATGGTTGGCTTACAAATAGCTGTGAATAGAAGAGAAGTGAAAAGGAAAGATAGATCCATTTGAATGCAGAGTTCCAAAGAACAGCAAGGAGAGTAAGAAAGCCTTCCTCAGTGATCAGTGCAAAGAAATAGAGGAAAACAATAGAAT